>OZ026497.1:16392611-16790111 GCA_964019985.1 Aurelia sp. 4 Dawson et al 2005
TGTTACTCAGCGCAATTGAAAATATGGTTCGTAAGCGTTCTCCACATGTCGTCATGGCTAAACTTTTGCGGAGAAGTATTCCCTTATTTCTAAAATTCCACCTGTCCGATCATGTTTATCATTGATATAAATTAGTTTACGCTTTGTGAGTTAGAGTTCTTAGATTTTTGGCTGCAAATAGCTCAACCTAAATATATACAATTTGATTTGACTGTTTATTGTGAAAATCATTTCAGAGGTACCCCCGTAAAGATTCACTCGGTCGCTCCATTTCAGTAAAGCGATCGGCAAACTAGAAACAAGCGCATCTCTAAGCATACAGTGGTATATCATTTACAAGAAGACTAGTGATGCACGAAATCAGACGATTGGCACTTTTTCATGTTATTGCATGCTTATGCAGTGCCTTGAACAGGAATAGAGCAGTATTTGAAGAGCAGCCTGATGGAGACATCACTGTAAAGCAAGAAGGAACGATGACGAATCTATTTCACAAGCGGTTTCATCAGTGCAGCATTGATAAAGAGTGTAATTACGTTGTACATTATATCAACACAAATGAATACAGGCAAGTCGGAAAACAGAGTCAGCTACCATTTGATCGAGAAGGATGTAAAATTTGGAAGAAAATGTCTCTTAAAGAGCAATTGGAAGGTCGAGCGAAAGGTAATCTTCAAAGAGCTTAAATATTTCAAATCTTTAGGAAAGTGGGTGTAAGATTCTTTTACTGTTTTCTTCAAATTTCTTGAAAGGGACTAAGGATGCTTTGCTGTGAATGAAATTTTGGGATCTTTATTTTGATCAAATTGATGTGGAATTAGTAAAGCATGCACATGATCTTCAATCCTAAAACAATAAAGAAGAAATGATAAAATCTTCAAGGATACCATAGCTTATGAAGGTTTACAAAATGGTGGCAAAAAATAGATAGCTTTTCTGGTTTAGAATTTAGAAATTTGATGACGTCACAGCCTCAAATATAATGAATGTCGCCATTTTAAAGCTATCAATCAACAAATTTTCGTAGCAGATTTCCTGCAAGGTACCCAAAGTTCCAATTAAGTGATTCGATTCTGAGTACAATCTTACAGAAGTTTTCATTCACCAGCTATGAGCCCTTTTCATCAAATTGCTGACAGCGCTTTACCAAGGCATCAAATCGTTACAAAGGTGCTGTGATGCATAGCTTCCTAAGCTCTTTTATTCTACACAAACTAAATTGGGTTCGCTCTGGGTTAGAACTAACCCAACGATGGAGGTGGGATTGACCTGGGGCGAACCCGAGTTAGGTTTCACTAAATGCAGTGTAAACGCAAACCTGGGGCAAACCCAGTTTTAGCAGCGTTGGACTCATGTGTATTTGCGAATCGCATGTCAATTCTAACGTGCTGAACAATCTCTTTTCGTATTATATTAATGGAATTTGGTGACCTGGCAATACTGCTGAAGCCGTCCCTTCCCAAGTGATACCATTTTCAAAGTTTGATGCATGGATATCGTTGCCCTGTATTTCTAGAGCAAGCAATCTGCTTTTGGGTGTGCTTGTTGAATTGGAGACATTTGAATGAGAAAATCACACTATCAAATATAATACGCTCACTATCAGTGAGCGTGTGGCCGAGTGGTTAAGGCGTCTGACTCGTAAGCCAAAGGTCAGAACGGCCGTAGGTTCGAATCCCACGCTGGACAGTTTGGTCGCTGTCCGTTACACTAGCCCGGGTCGACCAGAGCCATGTGAGCGAAATCTAGTAGCTGTGGCGGGTAGCTGCGGCGGAGTGATGGTAAAACATCCGTGGCCCCTGCTTGGAAATAAGTCTCTCAGACTTTCGCGGGCTAGCCACGTTAAGTATAAATACCTACCTACCTACCTAAATCTTTTACCTACACTTCGCTTTGATACTATGTTAACAGTGCTGTTCTCTTGGATTATCTTCTGGAATCTGGGATACGAATTCCATTAAGCACATGCGTATGTATCAACAAATCAAGGTTCGCCCTAGGTTTGTGTTTACACTGTCATGTGTGCAATAGGCATTATAGACAAAACTGGGTCGAACCTGAGTTAGTTCTAACATTGGGCGAACCCAAGTTGGCGTATTGTAAACGGGGCTCTTATCTCCAAAAAGGTTAGTGTCAAATTCTATGATACATTTCTTTGAACTGAATGGCTTCAAAGAACTCTAGCTATTTCACTATAATTCTGCCGTTGAACTTTCCTAAAATCTTCAATGTCATCAGAATCAGAGTCTTGTTCTTCCTTTAAAAACTGAGGAACCGCTTTGACAAAAATTTTAACTATCACGATTTCTAAGCTCTTCGACGATACATGACATAAGCTTCAAGAAAACCATAGTTTTTAAATGACTACCATGTGATATCAAGCAAAGTATTTCACTTTTCTGGTTATGATCTAGAAGTTTGACGATATCACATCCTTTAATGACTTGACATGTAAAATATACTTTAATTTTGAATAATATTGAAAATTTCTGAAAATTCCAACGGTAGAACTACAGACAAGTCTTCAAAGTTTCTTTCAATGCATCAATCAAAAGAAAAGGTCATAGAATTTTACACACACCTTTTTACACCGATGTAAGGTTCTGGAACCTCTGCTATACTGCTAACGATCATTGCTTCTTTCTTTAAATTTAATACCTTAAAACGAAGTTTGGTACTTTGATGTACAGCCCCTCGGGGGGGGGGGGGGGGGTGGGCACTTAGTATATCTTGCAGACAGGTTGTGCACTCCATCCAGGGTATCGTTTTCGCTTCTTTTTCGTGACGCTGGGTACCAAAAGAAGAGACTTTTCCTAAAGCGGGCTGTCAGAATGGATATTTTGTTAGAGTCACACATCGCTCAACGCAAGTCACTTGCGCTACATGAGCCTGCTTTTGGTGAATCTTCTAGATAAAAAGCTAGTTTGTCTCAGACTCAACAGTGTACTCATTCATCCTCAAATTCTCTGACCTATCTACAGATCTAAAAAACAGCGATGTGAGCGTATCATCTTCTAAAAGAACATCAGCAAGTACTTCATTGAAAGTCAGTTATGCTCTATCTTCAAGAACGACCACAAACAAAGTTAATGTGAAGACGCTGGGATCCAGCACAACACTGCGAGAGTCCATCTCACTTTCTGGTGGCACGAATATGGGGGCTGGAGTGCAGCTGAGTATGACTCTGTCTCTATCATTCAAATCAACGAAATCCTCTGATGTAAGCAGCAGTTCTATAACTGTACTCAAAGGCAAAAGTAAACAGTATTCTGCATCAGTGATACATCTTGCCAGCTCTTCAGAACCATCGAAGATTGCAAGAATCGACAACAATATTTCTTCATCAAGAACATCTGAAATGCAGCAGAAAGTAGGCCCTGGTTTATCCTTATTGACCAATGCAGTAGCACCTACTCCGTCTTCAACTACAAAAATTGCAGATATAAGCAAACATAACATTGTAGCCTCTACAAATTCTTTAGAAAGCCAAACGGCAGTGCGTGAGATAAACACCGCTTCTGTTCTTGCAAACGAACCATTAGCACTTGGAATAAGCCATACTGGGTCATCGTTGCACAATTCCATACGGCCTTCTCCGTTTTCAACACCGAAGACGGCAAATGTAAACATACACAGCCTTGCAGCTTCTACGCATGCTTTAAAAAGCCAAACTGCAGTGCCTGGAATAAACACCGATTCTGTTCTTGCAAAAGAACCACTAACACTTGGAATAAGCCATACTGGGTCCTCGTTACGCAATTCTATACGGTTTACTCCGCCATCAACTGCAAAAATTGCAGATACAAGCAAACATAATAACGTAGCTTCTACAAATGCTTTAAAAAGCCCAACGACAGTGCATGGGATAAACACCGCTTCTGTTCTTGTAAAACAGCCACTATCACTTGGAAGAAGCCATACTGGGTCCTCTTTGAGCGATTCTTTACGGCCTACTCCTCTGTCAACTGCAAGAATAGCAGATGTAAGTAAACTTAACAATGTAGCTTCTACAAATGCTATTGGGAGCGCAGCGGCAGTACCTGAGATGAACATCGCTTCTGCTCTTGTAAAAGAACGACTAACACCTGGAGTAAGCCATTTTGGTTCTTCCTCGAGCAGCTCTGTACGGCCTACTTCTTTGAAAACAGTAAAGAAAGCAGATGTAAGGACGTCTAACAATGCAGTTTCTACGAATCTTTTGGGAAGCCCAATGCCAGTATCTGAAAATAAGAGCAACAGCATTGTATCTTCTACCCTTGTAACGAATGTTTTACCGGTTACAGTGGGGCCAGCTGGATCCTTGGTGAGCAATGCCATGCAGCCTCCTCCTTCGTCAACAGCAAAGACTGCAGACATAAGCAAACATAAAAGCACTGCCTCAAAGAATACTCTGAGAAGCCCTATGACAATATCTGAGACGAACAGCAACAGCATCACATCTTCAGTTTCTGTACAAGAAACACTAATACCTACAGGGTCTTCGTTGAGCAATCCTATTCGGCCTACTCCTTTGTCAACAGAAAAAACAGTAGGTACAGCCACACATAGCAATGCTGCTTCTACGAATGTTCTAAGAAGTAAAATGGCAGTACTAGAGACAAACAGCAACAGCATCACATCTTCTGCCCCAGCAAAACAAGCATCAACGCTTGAAGTAGACCTCTCAGGACCTTCGTTAAGCAATCTTGTACACCACCCAGTTTCAACAATAAGGAGCTCAGATATAAACACACGTAGCAATGCTGCTTCTAAGAATGTTCTAAGAAGTAAGATGGCAGTACTAGAGACAAACAGCAACAGCATCACATCTTCTGCCCCAGCAAAACATGCATCAACGCTTGAAGTAGACCTCTCAGGACCTTCGTTAAGCAATCTTGTACACCACCCAGTTTCAACAATAAGGAGCTCAGATATAAACACACGTAGCAATGCTGCTTCTAAGAATGTTCTAAGAAGTAAGATGGCAGTACTCGAGACAAACAGCAACAGCATCACATCTTATGCCCCAGGAACAGAAGCATCCGCCCTTGGAGTAAAACGCACTGGATCTTCACTCAGCAGCACTATACAATCCTCTCCTGTTTCAAAATTAGAGAGCTCAGATATAAGCAGGTACAACAAAGAAAATGCTCACAGCAGCCGGACGGCAGTAGCTGAGACAAGAAAAAACGGCATCGCCTCTTCAGGCCCTGCAAAAGAAGCATCGGTGTCTGGAGTAAAGCCTACTGAGGCTTCATGGAGTAATTCTACAAGGCTTGCCTCCTTGCAACCAGAAAAGAGTGTAGAACTCGACTCTGGCAAGATCCTAAGATCAGCAAGTATTATAACCAGCACTCCAGCAACAGCTGAAATCAGCAGCATTAGCATGAGCCCTTCTCAATCGGCAACAGAAACAGCTTCAGCTTGCGTAGATCCAGCATCCTCCTCATCAAGCAATGTTATGCAGCCAACAACTGCCTTCATCAAAGCAAGCTCTGTCATGTCTCAATCAACAACGTCGATGCTAACACCATTATTCAGTTTAAGAAATGAGGAGTCGAGTGTTTCAATATCAACCTCAGCCATGCTTCTACACGCTTCTAAACATCGTTCGAAAGCAACTGGTATGAGTGTCCTGTCAACAAATTCTAGCACACTAGAAAGCCAGTTTACTATCAGCTTCACAGCTTCTCGATCTATTGGTGTATCTGGGTTCATATCCTCTTCCAGTGATCAAATATCAAACACTGCTTCATTTGGACTTATCACGATAGACCAGACTAAGTCCAGATTATCCACCACTGCATCCCAGTTAACCCTAGCTTCGATACCAGCTCACTCCTTTAAGAGCCTAGATATAGCAGGAGTATCTACTATACTTCAAGGGAACTCGTCTGTCCTAGCAGGCTTAACCACTACGACAGAAAAGCTAATGATATCACAAATCCGCAGTGGCATTGTTGAAGCGACACCGACTTCTGCAAGCATGTCCAAAAGTGCCTTATCTTCAAGCAAAGATGCGAGAGCATTGCGGCCCTCCTCCAGCCTACTCTTCGCAAGCTTCAGCATCGCCACCAAAATTCTATCAGCATCAGAAATGCCGAATGCCATGATTGAAGCAACAGAAACCCGTCCAAGCGTTTCCACAAGTGTTAAAAGTGTGTGAAGAATGCCGACGCGACGTGCCACAAAAAAAAATTGTCACGTGGTGGGACTAGTTGTCAAAGAAACTAATTTTATGGACCACGTATTTTTGTTCTTTCATATTCAATATAAAAATTAGGAAAAAACCACTTACACACTCCCTATGAACTACTTTACTACACTAAAAACAACCATGGGTCGCAGGAATCGAAGTGATAGTTAAAATTGTAAACACAACATACCTGTGTCTTTGTCGTGGCTTCTTCTGCCTTTCTTGGCCTTCCTTTGCTTCGCTGCCACAGCTCAATTCACTGATTAAATTTGTACTGGCCTAATTCAGTTTCTCTGCAAAAGTGAGGCTGCCCTCGTTTGCGGTTTTGTGATTCCGCCGCTGAAGCACAAAACCGCAAACGAGGGCAGCCTCACTTTTGCAGAAAAACTGAATTAGGCCAGTACAAACTTGAATCAGTGAATTGAGCTGTGGCAGCGAAGCAAAGGAAGGCCAAAGAAAGGCAGAAGCCACGATAAAGACACAGGTATGTTTGCATTTACATTTTTAACTGTCACCTTGTTTCCTGGGACCCATGCAAAAACGACACCGTGAAGGGCAGGGAGAAATGAACTGATTCCTGTAGGTGTTAGTTTGTAAAATGGCAGCTCACTAAAGCAGAACGAAGAGTTACCATAGTTGTTGCCCAGGACTCTTAGCTTTACGATTTCTCATTGATCGCTTAATCACAATCACTACGTAATCACAATCACTGCATAATCACAATCTCTACATAATCTTAATCACTGCATAATCACAATCATTACATACGATCATTACATAATCACAATCACTGCATAAACACAATCACTACATAATAACGATCACTACATAATCACAATCACTGCATAAACGCAATCAGTACATAATCACAATCACTGCATAATCACATCCACTACATAATAGTGATCACTACATAATCACAATCACCGCATAAACACAATCACTGCATAATCACAAACTCTACATAATCTTAATCATTGCATAATCACAATCACTACATAAACGATCACTACATAATCACAATCACTGCATAATCACAACCACTACATAATAACGATCACTACATAATCACAATCACCGCATAAACACAATCACTGCATAATCACAATCACTGCATAATCACAATCTCTACATAATCACAATCACTACATAATCACAATCGCTGCATAATCATAATCACTACATGATCAATCATTGCAAAATCGCAATCACTACGTAATCACAATCACTACATAAACACAGTCATTACAGAATCATAATCACTGCATAATCACAATCACCATATAATCACAAGATTAATTTCTTGCACGATCAAATCTGTTGAAACATGAGCAAGGATAAAAAGACTAATGTGGCTTTACTTCTAAGAAAGTTTTTGTGTACACACAAGGTAGCCGATAAAACCACAGAATTTCACTGATTTGAAGCCGCTGACAGGGAATACTATTTTCCAATCTCAAATTTGATCTTTTATGCAATACCTCAGAAGGAAATTTCAGTATTAATCTATTTTTCGAAAGTAGGTTAGGAGTCATCAAGCGCTGGTACATCAGTTTGGAGTACTTTGAATTCTAAACACCTCTCATGAATCAGGAATTACAGGGTCTCCCAAAAATATTGTGCCCGGTTTGTGTGGCTACCGTGGAGGGTCTGTATATTCAATTACCCTGGTTTTTACGCCTTTGCATAGGTAAGGCTCCAACTTAGTGCTTGAGACCTTGTTTGAGTCAATTTGACAAGTGGTTGCTGATTTATCGCAGGGAAAGGCAAAATTATTGGTTGCTTCTAAGACAGCACTTCAGTTGTTTCCAAGAATGTCAAAATGATAGTGAATCTTCAAAGAAAGGGCTCTAACATCGTATTGAAATTTTTGCTAAATCTTTTGAGGGGTTAGCAGTGTTGTCTATTCATAAGGGAGCTCTTTCTACCATCTAGGATATGCAATGAAAGTTTTAATACGACGATAGAGCGCTTTTTTTGAAAAATTACTTTACTTTGACATTGCTGGAGAACAACAGAGGTGCTGCTATTAAAGCAACCACTTATTTTGCCTTTTCTCTGCCATAAATCTTGTCAGATTGGCTCATACAAGGTCTCAAACTCTAAGTTGAAGCTTGACCTATGCAACTGTGTAAAAACCAGATAAGTGAATCTACTGCTCGTCCAAAGTAACCACGCAAACAGGGCACAAATTTTTGGGACACCAGTAGGACATTCTGGATGATTGCGATAAGCTTATTTATCTATGCCATGCCAAAAAAACAAATTCAATCAATCACCCGAACTGGATTTGCTAAAAATTTCTGCCAGGAAATTTAATCAGTTGAAGAATACCATATCACACCTTGCTAAACTCAGCAGGATTGTACATACAGTTTGCAGAATATTTTTGTAGTGGTTCCGTCCTAAATGATAAAAGGACCAATGCAAAGACGCAAACGAATCTTCTCGCTAGAGCCTGGCTCTAGTGACTTGCATCTAGTCTATTTCTTCAAGCATATAGGTAACTTTGGAAGCGAAAACAGACATTCCTTTCGCATGCGGAAGTATCTCATGTATTAGAACAACTTTCTCAATTACAGGTCTGACGTGTTTCTCATAAAATGAGATACTTCAAATCATGTGCTATCGATCAACTTCACAGATGCGAGCTCCATGATCGTGATATAGAATATATTATTTTGATCTGTGTTTGTAAGCTTTCACTTTCGGGAAATGCTAGAGCTATTTCAAAAGTACTTTTGCCCACTTTGCATCAAAAATCATTTCATAGTTTTAGAATATAGACTGCCAACTGCCAGTAAAAACCACGCCAGGAAATGATGGTTCTTAGGTTTGGCCTCTCATTTATTGGAATGTTCGACTTTGAACTAAAGTCTATTTCTGTAATTTTTTGATTGATTTGAAGCACATATAATGCCTTCACTTTGTCATAAAGAAAAGCGACCAAGAACGACTTTTTTGGGACAAAAAAACGACTTTTTTGTGGGCTAATTTGCTTTCAAACATCTACTGTTCAGGCGAGATTTTGCTTCCACTGGGGTAAAGTGAATGACCCATTGTTCTTCATTTTTTCATAACAACATACAGTCAGACGAAGAAAACCTTAGTTCATTTATATTTCTATCTTCAGAAAATCATGGCTTGCTGGAAAAAGTTTCCTTGTGATGACACAGAAAGGTTTCCGATGCCAGTAAAATCTTGATAGCCGAAGTCTAACCTTCTTTCAAAAATGCGATCACTGATCCAAGAAATCTATTGGAAACTGATTAAACGAGTGTATCTATCGATATGGAAAGGATACATGCACCTCCCAGAGGTGTTCCTATAAGCGGTCAGGTGTAGTCTGCACGGATGTTTGCCAATGCACTAATTGTGAAACTGCTTTGATCTCTCTTTAGATGAAGAGGAGATAGGGATACATAAATCGCTATTTTTCATGACAATGATAGTCATGGCTGGCCCAAAGTTTTTTGTACACTGGTCCAAAAGCCTGGAATAGTATCCCACAGCTCATCCGAGACACCGAATCCGTTGTACGATTAAAAACAGATCTGAAATCTCACCTTTTGAGCTGATAGAAAATAGGTTTGCACGAATCCATGGAAGAACAGTACACGGGGGGAGGGAGCGGGGGAAACATAGTTTGAGCTTATATTGTAAACTATTAATTGTAATTTATTTTTCTTTGGTATCGTATTTAACTGAATGGATGTTGTGCTTAAATAAGATTAAATGAAATGAAATGAAAAATGAAAATGGCGATGAGCGGGACCCCGTCTTACCCTACCTTGCAATGTTGAAATCACAGATACATTGGTTTTCGATGCCTGCAGCAGCAGAGAGCCTTCTGCAATCGCTTAATCGTTGATCCAATGAATGATGCACCTCCCAGAGGTGTTCCTGTAAGTTGTCATGGTAGTCTGCACAGGTGTATGCCAACGAACGAGTTGCGAAAACTGCTTTGATCTCCCGTTAGATAAAGACTAGGATATGGATTCATACAAAGCTATTGATGGTGACCAATAGTTCTGTTGATGAGATGTACAATTACGAGGGTCCTGACTGTGTAAATGGCTGTTTCATTGGGCAAAATGGCTTATGTTCATACTTACGAAGTAAATTTAACCACGTCATTAATTGTGATCTTTCTCGCGCTCTTAATTTTCCCCTCGATTTTGACACGTTTGCAGGTATGCACATTTTGACACGTTGGCACATTTTCCATCCGTGGAACAAAATAAAAGAACAGTATACACAGATACAATTAGCGCTATCTTACAAATCTCGTTGAGGTCAATTGAATGACATTTTGCAAGTAAAAATTGGATTTACATAACCGAAGATAAAAGTGACCAAACGAATGCTGAGTCAGCAATTTCTGAAAACTTTAAATGCTCGTAGATCAGAAATTATAAGAGCTGGGACATACGTTCCTACTACAAAATGCTTCATCAAGTTGATCTCTTGGAGGCTACAAAATTCAAATTCAATTATCACAAAGTTTTTGAAAAAGGCTATTGTGACGTCATCAAAACTTAGGCCCTCAGTTTTTGAAAAAACTGCGCCACCTAGAGGTGTGAACTTTTTTATTCGTCTTCAGCACCTCAAAATGCACCAGGATCAACTGTTTAATTTTAGATTTGAGATGTGTAATACAGAGGTGACATGATAGCGCCTCATAGAGAAAGCCCTACCATTTTAGTGTCACAAATCAATATTGTTCTAGAGAGGAGAGGGGGGTTGCAAATCAAGGAAAAATTTTCAACGGTGCACATTTGGCAGGTACTGTACCTGCACATTTCATTTGACTTGCCTCTTAAAGTGAAAAATAACTGCGATAGACAGCTTACCAATTATACACTAATTAACTCATTCCGGATTTTCAGCATTCAGTTCAAATTATTCAACAGAACTATTGAGATAATACACAGTTCAGCAAGTAGACTAAAGCTTTTTTCGGTAAACAATAACGGAGACCAATTCGTAGCGATGATCAAAAACCGTCTAAATCAGAACTAATCAATATTCCCATGAGTGTTTCTCTAAAAATATTGCTCAGTTTGTTTAACAAGGTTCTCAATTATATTTTTCAACTGATTAGAATTTTCAAGCAGAAATTTCGAGCAAATCAAGCAAAGAATGTAGTAAATCAGATTTAAGGTAACTCTGCTTTCCGCTCCAGTGAGCAGCGAGTTGCCGTTTTGCAAAGCCACTCTCCTCGGAAAACAGTTAATTTCTCCAATACTATTTGGTGGATCGAAAATCGGTAAAAAGGACATTGTTCTACATAGTCTTGGCAATCGAAAGATATGCAAATTGCAATGTTTTCTTTATGGCTCGCTTTGCAAATTATTTATCAAAACTTTTTGCTGACTTCAGAAAATTGGATTTATCACCAAAGCTACTCGAAAAACTTTTGGTTTTCTTTCGCAATATCTATAGCTAGAACGTTGATCTAAAACTTTACCAAGTCTGACTGAAAAAGCTAGGCTAGGTTTCTCGCTATCAAATCTTACATTTCTGCTTACTTTTCGACAGCGAAGGGTAGAAACCTTAGTCAACTGATTCGGCCATAAGAAAGAGTTGGACCCTTTCGTAAATAGTTCAGTTTCAGATCTCTGTTCACTATGGATTCTTGGAGAAATTGATACTCTTTGAATGACACGAAAAGATTTCAGAAATTTATTCTAAAAGGCTGAATGTTTGAAAGCGTGATTCGTAACATGGTAATTTGTTGACCAAGGTTTCTACCCTTTGTTGTCGAAAAGTAAACAGAAATATAGAATTCGATTACGACAAATCTATGCTGGCTTTTCAATCCGACTTGGTAAAGTTGTAGATCAACTAATATAGTGAAAGAAAACCACAAATTTTTCGAGTCGTTTTGGGGATAAATCCATTCTTCTGAAATCAACAGAAAGTTATGAAAAATAATTTGCAAAGCCAGCCTTAACGGAAACCTTGCGATTTGCATATCTTTCAATTGCCAAGACTGTGTAGAACGACGTCCTTTTCAGCGGTCTTCGCTGGACCGAATACTATTGGTGAAATTAACTATTTTCTGAGAAGAGTGGCTTTGAAAAACGGCTACTCGCTGCTCAGTGGAGCGGAAAGCAGAGTTACCTTAATTCGAAGTTTCCCTAAGAATTTTTTGTTTTATCTACAACAGGAAAAAACTCAACAACTCACAAATTGTAAACGAAAGTAGAACACAAAAGTGGCTTGAATTTGCATTTGTTGATGCTTATGCAAAAACCGTGATTGGTCTTACTTGTGAAGGTGTCGGCGACTTTTGACTTGGTGCACACATTGGTCTACCGGGTGCCTCAAAAAGCACCCCTTTTGACTAAACAAGTGAAGGAAACGATAAAATATCGGGACCTGTCGAGTTCATAGTCATATTTGTTGATCTTCAACTTAAACGCAAATACCTTGCATTTTAAAATAGTCCTCTAAACACTGGAGATATGAGTTCACTAAGTCGAATTTTGCAGTGCACTTGAACCAGAGGTTTTGCAAAAGGCCTAGCCATGATTTGATATCACAGGCATATCGCAAAAAAATTTCAACTTTGACCTTTATCTTTTTCTCTTGAAAAGAATTATACTTAGAAATGCTTCAATTGTTCTGCGGACAATAGACCTTTTAGCTATTCTGCAAAAGAGACTGGATCGAGCGTTATTTTTATGCATTTTTATACGCGACGTTCGATCGAGTGGCGTTAGAGCTTCTAACAGTATTTTGCAGACTCGAAAATTCGACAAATTGTAGCAGAATACCGTTCGATCCTGATTCTTTTGAGAATAGCTGAAAGGTCTATTATTCCTTTGTGGAAATCCGTGCATTGCATTCTATCCCAACACTGTGATCCAGAATCGAATTTAACCAAAATTGAAGTTTTCGATTCCTGTTTTGATTTTGCGCTTGAGAAATGCACTATAACCTTGGGATTAAAGGCGCAGGGTCACGTAACCGTAAACAAACCTGTCATCTCTATAATCTATATTGTTTCCCACACATGGCCATTGTGTTCTGCACAGATTTTGGTGGATGGGGTGAATCCACTGGAAAGTTACTTCCAAAAATCCACCAATATCTCTGCAATCGTACAACAGATGAGTGTTTCGTTTGTTTCTCTACAAAGCTCAAGAGTCCGTCTTCAAAACAGCACTGTCATTTTGAAAAATATGATTGAAGATCTCTGTGATATGGCCTGATATGGCCGATCAAAAATACTGCAAATTCGTCATTTCGAAAGAAGTTTGTTTGCATTGCGTGACCCTGCCCCTTTAATGTGCTGCAAAAATTTTCGAGATCAGTCAACCAACGGCGTAGATATTGATTTTTGAAGTTGGGCCTAAATCAGATCTTTGTTTACATGGCCGGCAGAGGCATGGCACTGTTTCGACAGAAAATTACAATTCCTTGTATCTAGGCTCAGACTTCATGGATCTTTTTGATCCTAGTCTCATTCAGCTCCTCTAAATGCGTGCTTTGAGGCAATGCAAAGCATACAACAATGTTTTTCCCTTTTATGACCATTTTGAGACCATTTCACAACGGTACTCTTCTAAAAATTTCTTGTCTTCAAAAATCAATTGTAAAATTAAAAGCTAAATAAAAAAAGTATGTTTTGCTATGCTCATCAAAATGCTTTCAACAATTAAAAACAACTTTCTAAAAAGATTCTATCAAAGGGCTGGAACCAATTCGAACCCAAAATTTTTTTATGATTAGTTTCATTTCGCAAGTCTTTAATTTGATTTCTAAGATTATTGCATATGATAACCAGTAAACTTGAACAAACATCCAGTGAAAGGACTAAAGGTGATCAGGCCTTACATACATGTTAGAACAATATAACGACTCACATTTGACACACTTGCAAGGCTTTATTTGTTAAAATTCCTATAAAATTCAAAAATTGTGAATTCTTTTGGGGACAAATGGCTGCAAAATACCCTTTTCGCCCTTAAAATGTTTGACTCAAGGGTTTAACAGGCTTAAAGGACAAATAAATGGCATACCTTTCACTCTGCATCGGTTTCAAACAACTGGAAATCTTTCCATTTCACTTTATCCAATTTTTCATTACGAAATGTGCAAAAACGTTAAAATCATATACAAAACTTGTAAAATTAAGATTGCTGTTAAAATCTTTTGGAGGCGAATTGGCACCAGCCCTTTGGTAGAAACTTGTTAGAAAGGTGCTTTTAATTGTTAAAATTATTTTGAAGAGCATAGCGAAACATACTTTTTTGTCTTTAGCTTTTAATCATACAATTAATTTTTGAAGACAAACATTTTATTAAAAAGTACCATTGTGAAATGGTCTAAAAATGGTCATAAAAAGGCAAAATATCTTAGCATGCTTTACATTGCCTTAAAGCACACATTTAGAGGATCAGAATGAGACTAAAATGAAAGAGATCGGTGAAGTCTGAGCCTAGATACAAGGAATAGCAATTTGCTGTCAAAACAGTGCCATGCCTCTTCCGGTTATGTAAAGCATGCAAAGATCTGACTTAGGCCCAAATTCAAAAATCAATATCTTCGCCTTCGGTAGATTGATCTCGAAAATTTTTGCAGCACATGAACCCCTAGGTTATGGTTCATGTCACAAGTCTAAAATTTTATTAGGATTAGGAACTTTATTTTTTGGCATTAATTGATAAAAAGGACCTAATGGATCACAATGCCCAAGTTTCGAAGGAGAAGAAAAGGACCATATGCACGCTCATTTTTGAGATGTGGCACGACTTTATCATTCTTGCCACATTTTTATTACATTATTTTAATCAGGGCAAGTCCAAGAGTCTTTTATTCCTTTCAAAAGCGAAAAACTGAAAGTTTAAGTTTACAGGTGCGGTGCTTTTGGAAAATATCCATGATAAAAATCATGGCTAGGCCCTTTTTCAATCTGGTTTCGGGTGCACTGTAAATTTTGACTTTGCAAGCTTGTATCTCCGGTGTTTGGTGGACGATCTTAAATGCCAGGTATGTGAATCTAAAATGAAGATTGATAAATCTAGCCTTCCACTCGGAGAGTAATAATATCATATCGTTTCGTTCCTATTTCCAGTCAAAGGGGGGTATTTTTTTAAACACCCAGTATGTAGTCAATAAATTAAGGAGACACGTTATGTATCTAATTTATCGAAAAATAAAAATATATCAGCCCATACTGTTACTCTAAGCTAAGTTATATGAAAAAGACAAAAAGGGGATTATCTCATAAGTTATATCTGCAAAAGACTATTAAAATCTATGTTAATGGCAAATTTTACATACAAAAGGTGGATATAACCAGCACTTGATACACTTCAAAGGCAGTAATAGAAAATTTTGCTAACTTTGTTTACACGGGGCATTAAAATTTCAGAAATCTCGTACACCTCTGGGAAAAATCCCGTTCTTTTCAAGCAAAATCCTTCTTAGATCCGTAAAATCCTTTTGTTTCCAAAATCCAGTGCACAGATAAACAAATGATTTCCTTAGTGTATTTTCATTTGATCTAGAGTGGGCATGACCAACGGTGGTTGAATTAACCTTTTGCGCAAGAGGCTGTATCCACCTACAAAATTCAGCAGCCTTTCAAATTCAAGACTCCCTGCATGTACTTAAATAAAACTAAAACTGAACTCAAACTTGTTGCTTCTTGTCTATCATTTCACCCGTCTTTTGCTTGTCGCTGTTGGCCAGAAATATAATGATCTGCGACTCAGGCTATCCTTCCTTTTGCTCATGAACTGAGAAACTAAGATTTGACAAATGACATCGAAAGGCAACTACAATAGGGTAGGATGGGAGTAATGTAGGTCTTAATTGAGCAAAATCTCAAAATAAGTTGCTGGCAAAAGGACAATAAAGTACAAACAATTCGATCTTGATTCTATTGATCGAATGCAGAACATAGGGCCAGAATTCTCACTGTTTCACTATGAGTCCCTGTTGAGCAAGGTATACCCGCAGGGATACGAGGGACTAATCATCATTAGTCTACAGTTCACAAAGGAACAAATCAAACATTCCTATCCTTTTACGATTGCTTGGAAATAAATGGTAGAAGTAGTTTTAACAGTCACTTTTTGGTGGCTTGGCTGAAGCCACCAAATATACTGCAAAAGAAAATGGATAAGTGCCTAAAAACAAAAACGTTTGCAGGTCTGTTGATACTTTGGCGACGGCTACCCCTGGAAAACGCCAAGCTCTAGGAGTGCTACGTCACGATAAGAAGGCAAAGACCCGCAATCAAACTTCAGGTAGAGGCCATTCCTGCTTGCCTGTAGCCAAATATCGCATGGTTAGGAATAAGATGCGCATCGACTCGTAATTCAATGGTTCACTTTAGCCGCTTGCAAAAGTCTTAATAAAGGAAAGCCTGCCAAAGACTAGCAGCACCCTGGGCTAATTTCCCCCCTTCTTGCTCTTGGATCAATGTTGTGTGGTGAAATTACAATTAGGACATAGGGCAAGTTGCGACTTTGGTGGACTGCCAGGACACTGCTCTTCAACATCCATAAATGTCTTGAAGGAGGGGCTGCTTTGACAAAATTACTGTGGAAAAAGCAGAGAAAAGGGTATACAACAGGGACTTCTGCAGGCATTGCAGCTATTCTAATGATAATGAAAAAGGTTGTTCATCATACCTTTTATTAGATACACCAAACCAGAGAACAAGGCACTTGGAAGGAGCCAGATTTATTTGGTTCAACAACGGTAGAATGTGACAACAATCTGTCTGCCAGTTGAATTGCTACAAGTATCAGGGATTTAATTTTGGTAGCGTGCCAGAGATCAGGCCTTTTCTGTCTATTCCTTATTTAATCCTTCATGGCAGCATAATCCTTTTCGGTCTAAATTACATTCATTTACATTAAAACGGCGATTTGAAGCAAGTTCAGTCTGCCAGAAACGAACGATAAAGCTCTTCGTCCTTAACTCCATCTTTATTGCAGCCTATCATAATTATACAGACTGCCTGTTGGACGTCTCTGCCTTAAGTCAGTTGTAGGGGGTTAGCCTATAAGGAATCCTCCTACATTATAGGTCAAATATACAGTCATAGTTTCAGTTAATCACAACATCATTACTGATACTAATGGCCTCAATTTGGTGAGCTATAACGTCCAATGCGTTTGGTTCTGATACCAATACTTCAGATTTTCTCGTGCAAAAAGCCTTGAGTTGCCGATCAGCCAAGAGATGTGTGACACAGGCAGACACGAGGTTCTCTTTGAGTGGACTGTTTGATCCCCATCGTTGGCCAAAACAGAAGAATAACTCAGCACGTGGCGGTGGGCTCTGTGCACAAAGTGCTGCATTCAGTTGTGCTGTGAAGGTATTGTGAAAATCGAATACTTTTGTAGTGTGTTCTCTGCGAAGCTCGATTGGGTGCGCATCTCCCATTTGAGTGTTAGCGAAGTAGATTTTGGCTTGACATAACCTCGTTGCGTAAATATCTTTGTTGTTGGTTTGAAGAACAAGGCCACGTCTCATGAACCCAAGCAACTTCATTGTGTCGGCATCTTCAGTTTCCGGGAAGTAAACCTGCTCCGCTTGAAATGGTCCAAAGATATGGCTAACCACTTCTGCGTTATCCTCACTGGCAACATCATTTGGTAATGGTGGAGGAGCTCTGAATGCGATTCGGCATCCCACGGGGTTATTTACCATGACTGGATCTCCGATCTCTCTTCCCTTATTAAACAATTGTATTTTCAATCCAACTGCTGCGTAAACAAAAATAAAATTCAGTTGTAATTGTGCGGTAGCCTCATTCCACAAGGGCCTTAACTGGTGTTGTTGTTGTCACGCTATTGAGGGCTGTACTTTCCTACAGCTGTAAAACCGAACAGAAGTCTCAAGCGACAGTCTTCTTGACGCATTTGTGCTCCAATCAGAATATGACTTAGAAGAAGGCGGCTTTGCGATTATGGTTTGAAGAAAAATTTTTCCAAATACTGGTAACTAGCTGCATGGTACAGCAGTTCTGAAAAACTGTTTTTGTGGTACTTCAGGCCCGAAGGTTCTGATAAACATAGCAGGAGGTTTATGTTCAATTGTTTAGGCATGCTGAATCAATATGGAGCTAATCTCTTTCTGCAGTGTCAGTTCAGTAAAAAAGCGAGAACTCTACGAGTATAATTCTAAGGCTACTCCGAAGCCTCGTTTTAGATAAATAGTTTCTGAAGTAGTTGTGGTCCATCTGAGTAATGGACATAGCAACATTCGAGAAATATGATATTCTGCTCTTTAATCAAGGAACTTTTTATGAAATTTACGGTCACTCATCAAAGGAACCAGCAACTGACGCCGTTTGGAGCTATTAACATGTATCATACCGCACCACCAATATCGATATGTTAAATCTATGAAGATTCAGCCAAATTAATTTAAGTTCAGTTAATTCTCACAAGACAGCCGTTTAGAATCCATAAAAGCCCTAGTTATTGCCATATCCTTATAATTTGGACTATGGACTCCCTGTGGAGTGAAGACGCTCCTTATGGAGCTTATTGTTTTTACAAATTATTATTTTTTCACCAATGCACAATAGCTACCGCTATACGGCTAAAACAAGATAATATATCTAAAACTACGAAAAAAATATAAACAACAACAGCAACTAAGGTTTAAACGAAAGCAAAGCAAGAAATATAGAACTAAATTACGCGAAAAATAAAAAAAACATGAATAATCGTGCAATGTTATTTCTGAGACTCAATAGTTGCTTTTCTTTCAGTAAAATTTTCTCTTATCATCTCTAAGGTAGCAGATATTATATCTTCATCTTCACAAATGAAAAGGAACTGGATTTGGTCACATATGGAAAGATCTCTAGCTTTTGGAAATTTGCTATATAATCTGTCGAAAAGTTTCCTTCTGGCAAAAGAGTAATGGTCACACTCTGTGAAGAAGTGAAATTCAGTTTCAACTAAACTCTTATTGCACATTTCGCAAATTATCGATTCAAGTATCAATCGTCCTATGCTATCATATACTATGCTGGTTCTGTTATGTTTACGAAGTAGTAATTTTCTCTTGTGTCAACCTCAAAACGCTTATGACAGGCAGCCAGTTACCAGATTTATGCCCGCCTTTTGCCAGAAAGTATTGCTCTCCTCAGTTCCTTTTCTGAATGTTAAAATTTGGTCTTTGAACGACTTCAACTACTCGTTAGCCGTTACTAAATAGACGAACTTATTGTTATTGTTTTAACATGTGAAGTAAACCAATTCAAGTTGTACATGATTAACATACATTAGCTTTTAGGAGAGAAAATATAAAAATGTAAAATCCGGCACTTACGTGAGGATAATGTTTGTATGATCGGAACAGCAGTAGCTCCAGCTGATGCTCCTGCGAAGTCTTGATGTGCAAGTGAAGAATTTGACAGTTCCTACAAATAAAACGGCATCTGATAAGTCTAAAATAAAGATCTAATGGAAAAGTCAAAATCTAAATATAACAGTAGAAGAAATTGTCCGATCTGTCCTTTGATACGAGAGGGGGAAACGGTTTCCAAGAAGATAGAAATCAAATGTTTTAGCCGAATTTTGCTCTTGGCCTATGACCGGAGACCGCCAAAACCTCATTTTTAGGAACCAATCAAACGGCGAATAAGTGAGGAAGACAAAAGAAAAGTGTGAAGATTTTTCTAAATTTTACCTGCCTTCATAAAACGCAACCAGGACAAAAAACTGCTTGAAATTTCCCGAATCTTTTTGAAGAAATCTACTCTCCATTCGTATGGGCATTCAAGTTTGGATGCCGGTCAAAGTATCTCCCGATTCCAAGGAGTTATGGCGCCTCAAACTCGCGACCTTTGTTCGTTTTCAGCATTTCTGAGCTTCTAGCATTCTTAGTACTCAATTTTTTCTTACTTTTAATACTGAACATACCGATAGAAAGTTGTCCGGGTTGTCGATCCCCATGTCATCTCCTGAAATGGAATTATCAAGTACTAACTGTCCTGTTGATGGAACTAAATACATGGACACTTAAAATTATGGCAGGCTTTATGACTTGGCATCCACATATAGATTAAGCTGCAAATCAGATGTAAACAAAGACATCCGCAAAATGTCATGAGACCTCTACTGGTGTGGCATAAACTGCATGTGGCTGATGTTCAAAACTAAGATGTTAATCTATCAGTCAAAGGCTAACTTAGATGAAAAATTTGGTTTGGTAAATCACTCATCTTTAAAACTCAAAAATTAGCAAAAAATAACTGTAAGGGGTTTGTACTGGAAGCACATTCAACACTGGTCAACAATTTTCTTGGCATTGAAACATAAATTCAATAAAATTGCCATTTTAAAGATGATTTAATTGAAAATTTTTATTGATGCCAGTGAATAAGCACCATTGAATGATGCAAACCCTTGTCAAAATTTACCTGGTTTCGTTATCGAGTTATCCACTATTTTGTAGGGTCGGCTGATGACGTCATTTTGTTTGCACAAGGTGAATAAAGAATACAAGGTTGACTATGCCTCCAAAGATAAATTGAATAAAGTAGCTTGTTCAATTAGTATGCCTTTCTAAACATCACATAAATTAACAAAACAACTCATATTTAATTTTTTGTAGCTCAGCTGCAAAGTTATTGGCATCTGTTACCTTCCAAGGATGAGACATAGCAATAGTGTCACGTTGTGTCATAGCAGTTTGGAAACATTGTGACGTTATCCGACACTACCTGAAATCAGTGGATGACTTCAAAGCAAAATGAGATGTCAAAAAATATAAACGATATCTTTTATCATTCAACAGTACTATTCATTTGGAACAAAAATATTTTCGCTTCATGCCACCCTTAAGACATAGAATAATTTTGATTTCAATAGTAGGTAAATCATGGACCACAACAAAAGTAGAATCATTGTTCCCATACATGCCCCACGCGCAATTGGAGACGCTGGAGTTATTCCTGCGAATAATTGTTAAAATAAGAAATAATCATTCTCACCTTGAGTCTTTCTTGTCTTGTTTCTGCATCTGCAAAATCGGGGGAAGCCGAAGCCCCTTTATTCGCTGCGGTGGCGCATTGTAAGCTGTCGTTGTTGTAAGGCACCACATTTTCAATACGAGTGGCTTAAGCTCAGGTGCTGTCTGACTTGCAGAAGCAAAAATACTCAATTTGCAGATACAGAAACAAAAAAAAAAGACTCAAGCTGAGAATGATTAATTCATATTTTAACAATTATTCACATGAATAACTCCAGCGTCTCCTATTGCGCATGCATGCCCCTCACAGACACCCTGTACATCAGATTATTTTATAAAAATCACACAGACTCTTACAAGCGACAGCTAGAGTTTTGAAGTAACATCAACATCGATGTCAGTTAAGGGGGTAATGCTACAAAATTGTGTCGAAACTATGATTTGGCAGTTCTGTGAGGTAGTATGACACAGACTTTTCATCTCTTTTTTGCAAAATAAAAGCGCTACCTTGAAGAAAAATCTTCGAACTTTGGAGAGGAAAAACAACACATTCATATCTTCTATGACTGCTCGAATCCCGGGGGGGGGGGTAATTTCAATAGGTGGGTGACGGGGGTGCGCCATTTGGCGTCTGAAACCACACCCTAAAAGTTACGAATTTGCGCGAAAACGATCACCCAAAATTTACAGGCAATTGAAAATGTATATCCTAAAATTGCGACAACTATCCCAAATTTTAACCAAGTAAGTGAAATTTGATCAAAACCAAATACCCCAAAGAGTTATTTTTCTGAATAGACTCTCCAAAATTTCATGGATACATTCATAAAACAATGATGTTTACATACTTGTTTACGATCTAGAAACGAAGCCCTTGAAAGAAGCTGTATTATATTTTAGTAAACAAAGGTTACGTGTGATATAATGTCTTCAGCCTGCAGCAGGCTGTCGATGTATGAGGTTAATCACACCTGAAATACTTTTGCTCAGAATCCATCTGCACCTCTATAATAGTTGATGCGATGGAAAATCAGATTGCACTGGCTAATTTTATGGAACTCAAAACTATCAACAATAGCTTCATTTGCACTAAAACTATTTGTCTGAACTTGGCAGAGACAGAACTTCTTAAATGTTCTGATTCGCGACATTTTCCCCAATAATCTACCAGTTGAGTCAGAAATAACGTTGAGTGTTGTCCAGTGTTTATTGATTCAATCTAATTCGCAAATTATTTTTTCTATGAATTAATTCCATGAGAAAAAGGCCAACGGCCAACGAATATATAGAATATGATTGTGTGAAATCGAAGATAGGAATCAAATGTTTTAGTCGATTTTTGCTCGTGGCCCATGGCCTCAAACCTTCAAAACCTCATTTTCACGGACCAATCAGACGGCGAATAAGCGAGGAGGACAGAAGAAATGTGTGAAAACATTTCTCAACTTTACCTACCCTCATAAAACGTAACCAGGACAAAAAACTGCTTGAAATTTCCCGAATTTTTTTTAAGGAACCTACTCGCCAGATGTTTGGGTATCCAGATTTGGATGCCGGTTTAAATATCTCATGGTTTCTCGGAGTTATGGCGTTTCCAAAACCGATGAGGCACTCAACCTTAAACAATAGAAATTCTGGTTTAGAAACAATGGCGGTAACAATAGTAATTGTTTTAAGAACGATCCCAGAACGGCAAATATTTACGTTTACAATTGCTCTTGCTATTGTCCTTACACCGCAGTTTCTTTGGTTCAAGATTCAATGCCCATTCGATTTCTATGTGAACTGAAGAAATTCGCTTCGGTTAGTTCACACATTTCAAGTCATATGGCAATACTCTTGAGAAATTTCTGTATTGTACTACTCTTTGCATTCATGGCATAAGTTTCCATGGTTCGAAATTAGTAATGAAATTGAAAGGAGGTTTTCTCAAGAGGTTTTATCATCTGACTTGAAGTGGCGTAAACAAGGCTTGGTAAGCCTCGGCCGATGTTGCCTATCGGAAAACGCTATATCTCCACCAAACTGGGAGGTATTTAAACCGGCATCCAAATACTGATACCCAAATTTCTGGTGAGTAGATATCTTCAAAAAAATTCGGGAAATTTCCAGCAGTTTTTTGTCCTGGTTGCATTTTATGAAGGTAAGTAAAGTTGAGAAAAATTTTCACACATTTCTTCTGTCTTCCTCGCTGATTCGCCGTCTGATTGGTCCGTGAAAATGAGGGTTTGAAGGTTTCCGGCCATGGGCCACAAGCAAAAATCGGCTAAAACATTTGATTCCTATCTTGTGAAATCGGCCTTCCCATTCAATAATTAAGAGCAATTTTGGTATGATCGTCTTTCGCAAGATTCCTTATTTACGCCAAAATCACAAAAACACCCGTAAACTTGAAAAGAACGGACCGACTCAGCAAATCAAAATTCTATAGCTAAACTAACCTCCCTTCGGCAGTTTTGAACTTAAAAAATAGATCTGATTCGTTTTCACAAAATATGGTTTGCTAAACACCCTATGTCTTTTCTGGCTCACCAGGTACATGGAAACATACTCTGAAATATATGAACTTACCGAAGTTTCCTGGAATATCTATGAGGTCTGTCTGGAACACAAAAAGAAAAAGTGTGAGAGAATAATACACGATTCAACCATGAGCAATAATGCACATTCCATCTTGCAGCTCATTACCAAGATATTACTGTTTTTCTTTGTTGCTTTCTCTTCGGCCCTTCTTTACGAGGACGTTTGAAACCAGGATAAACGCTGTGTAGGAGCTAACTGTTGAGAAGCGCAGAATTCGATTTATGGCACTTGTTCAGCTTGGGCCCAAGAGAAAACAACAAAGAAAAGCAGTAATATCAAGATAATGAACTTTGATTTCTAAACTAAAAATACGCTAAATTATTGCCCATGATTCAACAATAAATGCCTAAAAGTAGATTATGTCTCTTAATGAAAGTAACACAGAAAAAAAGCAACAGTTCAAAGTAATTCAGCATCTAGAGAACAGAACATCTCCTTGGAGAAGAAATTGACAAGCGCGTTAAATAAAAGAAAATTTTAGTCATGAAACATAGCTTTGTATAAGAAACTATCAGACAAACCGATGAAATTAAAACTAAAAACTGTCACTTGGACGTCCAAGGATTTATACTTTTCCTCTTACCAAGTTCTAACTTGCTCGATATTTCTGGTAATTTCAATATTGTTGCTTGCAATGAAAAATGAGAAACCCTGATTGCTCGCAAGCTAATGTGTATTTAGACGAGAGCAGCTGACACAGAATTTATCGAAGGAGAAAACATACTTTTGCATCACATCACCTTGTAGCGCATAATACCTGACAGGGCTCCATCACGACATTTCTGTCGAAAGAGGGATTTTGCACTTTTCTAATGGGCTATATCACAAAACTTCCCCATTTCTGTTCTTCAAAATGAAATTGTCACTTTGCAGCTAAATTTTCATAGTTCAAATAAAACATTCATACCGTGTGATATTGCTCAGACAGAGTGGAATCTAAAAGTTACTCGTTTCGTGGATTTACCCCACCTACAGGGTGAATAAAAAACGCCCGAAGTTTGAAAGGCTACTGCTCCCTGAGTATATACGCAATGATACTTTACAATAGCCGACTGAAAAGCTAACATGTTAAATCATTTTAAGAAATTTTCTTGGCTAAAATCGGTCACTCCGCTCAGATTCTGTAAGCGATTTTCTAAATGAATCCCTTCGAGAAACCTTAAAAAGGATCCTAAAATTACAATCAAAAATCCCTAATGTGTTTACCTCACATGGATGACTTTCAGTACGCTTTAGCATGTGCTTTCCTTTTGATGGGTTGAAAAGTCTTCCCTCTAGTGTGAATAACTTATTTACGAGGATTCTATTCTCCCATGAGGACAAATACATGAACACATCCACGAGTCATTATTGCTATGAAGGAGAAGAAAGGGACATCTTGCTTGTGTTTTCACTCGTAATTTCTGCAGGTTTTCGAAAGGGGCTTTCTGTAGAAAATCTCCTATTTCGACGGGAAGGAATGGCCGATTAAAGCCGGGTAAATTACTGGACTTTATGCGATAATGGGGGATAAAATAAGACAGTTTTCAATATGATTGCTTTGATATTCAGGGATCAGGAGTTTTTCAAAAGCCGGGCGCTTTTATTGACTCACCCGGTTGCAACCAGATCAATTACAAAACCATGGACCATAGAGATTGCAGCTCCGAAGTTCATTCAAACATTTCAGTAAAAGAAGCAAATCTTTGTGGAAAAATACTGGCAACACTCTCACATGAAAAACTTACAGCGAGAACGATGCCAGTGGGTCATTCTATTTCTAGGTGCCAGTTGTTTTAATAAACCTCCAATGATTATCAGTTATTTCAACTGCACAGTGACTTCCAGGACTCGAAAAATTCCACTGCACTGCTGCCACGAAAAATCTTACAAACATTGCTCGCAAGAATCATTTTACTATTTCGGAGAAAATCTTGAGCATGGTCCCTAAAAGGCCAAAATGTTTGTAATCCAGTTGAACTGCTAGGGCGTAATATTATTGAGGTCACAGAAATTTAAACGACCTTCTAATTAATTAATACACTATTCCTGACTTCGTCGCGATATCTAAAGATGAGTGTTAATTAGATTAAAATTTGTTAAATGCCAGATCATTAGTCAAAATTTGATTGAAAATTATTTTCAGTTTAGTTGTGTCTCCTCTGTTATTTCTTTAGCGGGGTGAGTGGCCAAGTGGCTTATACAGTCTTCGTCAGGTGCCTGAAGTTAAGCTCGGTCGAATGAGGTCAAATGGGTGACCTTGGAGGCCTGACCTCACAACTCACCCCGTCGTCCTTCGGAAGGGACGTTAAACTAGGGGTCCGGGTCCCATGCCTGGATGCGACATGCACAGTGGACTTAGATTATCTTTAAGTAGCTAGAAATCCTGACAAGCCCACTCAAAACAAATTGAAAACAAACAAACAAACAATAACTGAGAAAAGTACATTGCATTAGTTGCTAGCTAGGTCACCATATGAATTATATATCTTAGTATTGTTGCATAGGACTATAGGGCGATTCGAAGTAACGTACATTATAGGTCAATAACATTTAACGAATCAAGATCAATTATCAAGTTATTAGCATTAGCTTTTTCAAACAGATTGTAAATTTCTGAACACAACATTAATGAGCATCGTCTTTATTTTGTTTTATGAATTATGTCGTAGTTTCTTTGTATCTACTGAGCATTATTGACCGTAACGGACATTACAACACTTTGCCACTTGGTGGTGTTTGTTCGCGAGTCGGTTGGGGCTGAGTACTTACTGATTTGTACGTCCTAGAAAAAGCAGTGCTTATCTAGTCTAGGGCGCTTACATAAAACAACAACAACAAAAACATAACTAAAAATTTAGCTATTCTAAATTGACAAGGTTATAAGAATGGAAATGGAAAATGTTACGATTATACAAAGCAGCTATAAATCTAACTAAAACTAAATTACAAATCACAATCAGCTTTCTATGCAACGGTGGAGAGCTATCTAAAAAAACGAAAGAAGAATGCAAAATGTATGGCAAAAGGCACTTTGATGGAGTTTGGTTGACATATTTTTTCATGTAGGTAGTAGCTGTGAGTATTGGATAGACATCGTTTCTTAGGAAGAATATTCTTGTAATTTCGATTCTTTCAAGGTTTTTCTGAAAGAATTTTGACTATCAATCGCTTCTTACTTGATATAATACACATTTTCAAACCCATTTCATCTTTTTTTATCTCCATGCATAGCTAAATAGTTACATCAGACGCTAGTTGCGCAACCATGTAGTTTGGAAAACTATTGCCTGTTGGCTTTAGTTCAGTCCACTTTGGAGCTAAAATGAAAACTTTGTGAAACAGACATTACAGTTTTTGTCTGCGTCACAGAATGTGGGAACACTGTATTAAAATAATCTAAAATTTGTCACTATTGCAGTCATTGATGTCTTTTACACACGTTCTCTACATCGCAAGGCTTGTTTGAGGTATTTTCAAATTACGTTTGATTTTGCAAAATGCTTTCAGAAGGGATTTTGTACAGCAAAAATCATATTGATAAGAATCAAATTTTGACAAAAATTCATCAAAAGAAAGGGAAAATGCCAAACATAACAGAAATATGTATTTGGAAGATATGGTAAGACTTGATGTAAATTATCTCGCAATTGGTCATAATAGAAAAGTTTTAAAATTTCAAATGTTTAACGTTTAAGCGTGGAATTGGCCTATATTTTAAAACAGGACATCACTTTGCATGGGTCATATCCCCTATCAAGTTACGAGAGAAAGAAATGAGATTTAATGATCCATGGTCACCCAGGGCCTTTGCTGTAAAGATACAACCCAGATTGCCTGAGAACTAAAATTCGACCCTGTTAATCCGATGCCGGTAGAAATTGAAGACAGTAGAACTTTATGCTGCCTTGGAAAAAGAGTACCCGCTTACAAGATGCCGGTAGAATTTCAAAACGGCATGAAAAAGTGCCGCTTTGACCTCCCGTTTGCACGATGCCGGTAGAATTTTATTCTTATTCCATAGACAATAACAACTGACTTCAATAATCAATCAAGATAGATAAAACAACTACGACAATAAGGAGAACGGGGAGCATTAAAAATAAAGCCTCATGACAAAGCGGCATAAAATTCTTACCGGCGAAGTGCGCTTAGGCCTACACGATGCCGTTGTAATGCGCGTCTCTGCATGGGCATGCGTTTGTGCATGGGCTGGTCTGCATATGTGTTTCAAATGCAAAGATCTGATGCACTAAAGCGTCTCAATAATGTCGTGACGCACAATAGTGCACCAGATCAATGCCGCCGTAGATGATTCATAATATTGGCGAGGTCGATTTGTAGCGAAACGCATATGTGCATAAGCTCATGCAGATATACCGACAGAATTTGAAAACGGCAGAATTACAAACTTAACCTTTTTGCTAACCGAAACAAAATTCCGCAGGCAGAATTTCCAAATTCTGTCGGTGTCGTGTAATCGGGAAGCCAAGATGGCACTCTTTTATGCTGTTTTTGAATTCTTCCATGATCGTGTAAACGGGGTTTAAGTCTAAGTGGACACCATGGATCCGCGTCTAAGGCCCTGTTTATACGGTGAAAACTATCTTGCCTTCCAGGCTATGAGATGTCAAGACGGAATGAAATCTGCGTGTGTTTGTATCTAAATTTAATCTCATCTTGCATCGTTTTCCTCTAACCTCCCAGCCGATGATTTCCCACAATTACAATTGTTATTTCAGCTTTACGCCAGCAGGGATTAGGCTTCCTATTGTTCTAATCTGATGCGTGCGCAAAACAGACGATTTCATCTCACCTTCCAGCTTTTCAGTTCAGTTGAGTTCATTCATTTTTAAAATTCCATCCAATACATCGCTACTTACTCTAAATACCCGCCTATCTTGGCTCCAGCTGAAATGCGGAACACGGAACGAAACACGAAACGAAACCAGGAACGAAACACGGAACAGAATTGACTAAAATGTGAAACGATTTGTCTAAAATGCGAAACAGAATGAAATGCAAAACAAATATTGATCTTAAATGCAAAGCAAATGTCACTGAAATGCGAAACAAAATTGGCCGAAATGCAAAACACTGGCAAAAAGTCAAAGCAAATGTTCGCCAAGCAAATTTTCTTGGGGGGGGGGGGAATTCCAAAAACGACAACTTCTGACCAGGAGCTGCTGTCGTAGGAGTTGCAGATTGGGAGGGGGGCAATTGTTCTTAAAAGCAATAGAGAATAGAGCAATAAAACAATAGAGAACAATGCATCTAATTAATGCTGGTGACGTAGCACGACTGTTCTCAAAATTATTGGGGGTATGAGCCCTACCTGCCCCCCCACTTCCTATGGGCCTGCTTCTGAGTGGGATGTTTTCCAACAATGAGCTCTAAATCAATGAACACTTGCCACCTCTAACCATAGCCATACTGTCTAGGGGGCTGCTAAGCCAGGTGACACAATTTCCGTCGAAAAACTTCACACCCAAGATTCCTAAATTTTTGGACATTTAGCTAGCAATATAGAGCTTCAAATTTTGAAATGCTCACCAAGGCACGGCTAGTAAAGACTCTAATAGAACTTTAACTTCTAAGAAACTCGTAAGAAGCTCAGAGAACTTTTATTATTGTTCTGAAAATTTATAAAGAGATACAAGTAAGCCATGAATTTCAGTAAAATTTGCTTTGCATTTGAGATAAATATTTGTTTCGCATTTCAGTCACTCTTTCCAGCAAACTGTCTTGCATTTCAGTCTGTTTCGTATTTCAGTCTGTTTCGCATTTTAGACAAATCGTTTCGCATTTTAGTCCGTTCTTTTCTGTATTTCGTTCCTCGTTTCGTTTCGTGTTTCGTTCCGTGTTCCGCATTTCAGCCGGAGCCGATAAAAAATGAAAATGAACAAATTAAATATAAAAAAATTATCAAAAAAATGAACTGAAATTAAATACAACACATAACATTAAAAGAAAGCAGGACAAGGGGGATATACTTAAAGCTAAATGCTGGCAGACTAAATAGGTGAGTATGGAGAGCTGCAGTGAGCTTAGGGGAATTTCTTCGGGCTACCTAATTGAGGCGGGAAGATTTAAAAAGAGTTTGACATATTCAGGTGTCATAGATGGTAACAGTGTCATTTTCTGTTATGATTCCCAGTGCATCAAGACTCTTACATGGTCACAGTAGCACATGAAAAATACCATTTTCAAATGTGACGAGACAAGGGACAGCAGGTGCGTTTATTACTTGAAAAATGTTCCAGCCTTACGTGCTGATGAACTAGCTGGTTAGAGAAATGTAGAATTTATCTCATACTATCTTCATACCGCCTCCCTGATATGTGTGTTACTTTTCGTCTTCCTTCTCGTTCAGCTGGCAAATTTTTGGTAACCCCTCCTACATGTCTTCCACTCCCTAAGTGGCAAGAAATAATGACCCGTTCGCAAGTCTACATGTGTGACTCCGAAAATTTATCTTTAGATTCAAATACAAAAATTCACGCATTAACGTTAACATACATTCAAACCTATCAATAAGTTCCAAAGTTTGTGTTAAAACCTCCTCTTTCGTGTAACTTACTCTTTCCTACATATATTTTTTGTAGTGTTTTTGTTGTCGAATTTATTTGTAATAGTTAATGCTATTTGCTATCTCCAATATGTAATTTGTAAAATTTAAATGCAATACTAATTTGAATCTGTATTATTAATGTTGTGGTCGCAGGGTTGCTACATATTTTCATACTCATCGCAGCATTATCTTGTAACCTTTGTTTGCTGATCGTAAAATCTCATAGATGCATAAAAAATACGTTTTCCTTTGTGCTAGCTATCATATCAAGGTAGTGATAATTTTGTGAATAAATAGGCTAACCTCTAATTTGATGCCATTTCCACTGATATTCGGTCACACTGCTAAAGAGTGCTTCCAGAAAATAACGCTAATGCAAGCCAAGTAATGAAATACCCCAGGTTTAAACTATTACATCATTTGGAGCCCAGCTAGATATTAATACATTACATACGATAACATTTAACACCAACTGAAAGCAAAGGCTCCAGCAAACCACCCGCAATTTCACTTTCGATAACTTCAACCAGCGCGGTTGAGATTAAGCATTTTCACTTTCCTTCTGAGCTGCAATAATTTACTCTATCTTTAGAACATTACAAAATGGTTAAAGGCAGTCTGTCACGCATTTGATTGCGTCATTTGGACAATACAAAGAATAGGAAATTTGAATGGCTGCTCATCCTCTGACTTTCTATGGCCGTAGAAAGTCGAGACGATTAGCCTTGTTTTGTTTCAAATACACAGATTGATAAAGAAAGCCGTTGTGTTGAGCTCTGAGTTTGTCGTGGCCAATCAGAGACGTGACAGACTGCCTTTAAGTAAATGACGACATTCACATGGCCACAAGATATGATTTCCGTTTTAGGTTCTTTAATTTATCTAACGTTTTCAGATGCTTCTTTAAGATGCTCTTTCGTTCTCTGCTAGCGTAAATGATAACCTCTGGATAAGATTTTATTTTCTCATATTATATTCGATTATTTCAGCACTTTCAGATGTACAATTCTTTGTTTCAGGTTTACACGAAAGAAGAGCCCTGTAGCCAGTTCATCTTCTATAAGATTTAGACAACAAGCATTTCATCATTTCATATAAGGCTCGCTTCCTTTTTTGTTTTGAAAATTGTAAAGTTACCATTAATTTTTCGATTTTATCCTTGTTGTACGTTTTCAAATATCACGAACTTGATAATAGAAAATTTTCATAAATCTTTCGCTTGTGATTCAGCAACATGATTCAGCAAGATTTTGCAAAAATTGATGAATAATTGGGGCGGGCGGGGGTGGAGGGGGGGTAAAGGCACGTTGTTTACCATCCCAAACATGAGGAGTATAAAAACCGAAAATTTTCTAAAAGAAGATGAGAAACATATTGAATTCCTAAACTACCGACTAAAAGAAGGCTAAACACTGCAATGTGGCTTCGCAGCTCTAAGTGAATCAATCATATTTCAGAAAGATTCTGATTGAAGCCTTCTTTCCATAGGCTGCTGATTGATTCTCAAAGTAATACACTCCCAAAATAAGGGACTTTTCGACACAACAAACCAAATTCCTAGCACTGAAAATAACAGCTATATTTCATTATTAATTTGCCTAGGCCTTTAAGCAAGATTAGCGACAAAGCGAGCTTTCTTCTGGTTCTCCTTCATTAGAACACATTGGAATAGATTGTAATGTATTTCAATAAATGCAATGCAATGCACGTGAAGATTTTCTCCTCACACACAGCATTGAAGTGAAGATGAAAATGTACTTTGTAGTCATGGCAGAGGTAGAGAAGATCTAACGGCTGATTTCCAGTCAGTGGAATTTTCCGAGCGGGCGGAAATTTTATTGTTTGCGGGAAAAAATGTCGCTCTGAAATTGAATAGAAAGTTACGACTGAGCAACTTTTCTACTATCTAAATTATCGCCCACTCGGAAAATTCCGCTGAATGGAAATTGGCCTTAATCGAGTCAGCAATCCCCTGCAAAGACGCTGAAATGTTGGGGCTCTACCTTGGATCAAACCCTGTCCGTCTGACTGTTCTGGCCGCAAAGGCAGAGGATTACACCACAGCGCCATACCACATTCACTGTGGGTACTCATAAGAGTAACATGGAATTTTGTGACTGTAGCTTTTATCTTGGTGTATCATATCATGTCAGTTTCACATATTGACTCTATCCCTTATTTGAAACGACCATCTCACAAATAATGGTTTTTTAACCATATCTTTCCAACCACTGGTGCTATGAAACTAACATTAGCTTTTTCTCAGATGTCATATACCACATATCGGGTAAATCATAAAAGAATCCCCGTTTGAAAAATAACTATTCCCTGAATATCAAGATGGTGACGATTGGAAAAGATACCATTCAACAGCAGGCATGTTTAAATTGACTTCAAATTTATCTGACTGAAATTAAGAGGGTTGTTCTCCAGAAAGACCTTTCGAAAAATCTTCAACTCAGGCTTAAAAGCAACGACCACGATTTTCTGAACTTTCTGCCTGATCTTAAAGGGAATCGACATCGTTAAAAGCTGGCTCGGGCCAGGTTCAAAATACAATCTATTGTAATAGAAAACTTTGACGCCTATGGTTTCATTGTGTGGCGAAGGAAACAATGGGTTTAAGGGCGTTTTTTCAGCCTATTTATAGCAGCTTGTCGATACGAGATAGCTATGTCTATTCCCTTTTCAACACATTCCAGCCTGTATTATCCTCTTGGGAAGATGAAATCGTCCAGGATGATGTTATTTTGCCACCAGGGATGGCGTTTTTATCTTTCCAAAGACATACAACGTGCTAAAGCATGCAAAAGTCATTACTATAAGGCAGCGACATGTGACAAATTTGGTCATGACTTCGAGCAGCTTAGGGTGTTTCTTGGAGGAATTCCTCGAGAAAATCTCTGATAATTTCAGAACGGAGTGCTTAACTTCAGGCAAGTAAATTATAGCATATATTCTAACTTGCTCACTACTGAATGAAATCTTTGCCAATGTTTTACACCTGATCTTGCCTCGTTATGATTGTCATTGGTAGGAAGATCCCCCCCCCCCCAATCTCGTAGTAGGACTGTAGGACTGCACGTATTATTAATTGCCTTATTGTTATGTAAAATATGTTAATTCTATGTACTCCTTTCCGTATTATTAGTTTTATAGCCATTAATCATGGTTTTGATGTTCAGTCAGTCAATAACCTCCAAACGGGTTGCACAAATCTCTCACGCTCTCTCTTCTACTCAAATTAGGCCAACTTTTTGCCTGCTATAATCTCGCAAGTCCAAAAAGTGCAGTTAGATAGGGTTGAGGTTCCTTCCCATGTCATATTTTTCGCGAAAAAACTACACGATTCACATGAATTTATAGATACTTGGTTTGGCATGAGTAATCTTGAAAGAGGAGGAATGTACAACTTCCACTAAACAGCTCTTCAATAAGTGTAAAACGGAAAAAAAGAAACAGAACTCACTGGTAAGTTCAGCACATCGTCTCTGTGATCTGCAATGAAAGAAGAATAACAGTTACAATAGATCCCCGCATAAAAGAACCACAGAGAAACCAGATTAAATATTAACAGTTGCATTTATTGTTTGATAATCTATATTATTTTTCATTAACTTTGTTATTTGGTAATTTCTTCAATTTTCTATGTAGCTCCATTTCTTATTCACTTTCCGTGACCTCTAATGTGCCACGCAGCTAACTTTACCGCGAAGAAATAAATATAAAAAACTCTCTTACTTAGAGTGGCAAAGATGGCATCGAAAGGTCAAGTTGATCTTATCTCCATAATAGTTCCCTTGGAGGAGGTTACAGAAAAAAGCAAAAAATACACGCTAGATCTTCCTAGATTTATGAAAAAGCGTAACTTGGTAAGGCCGAATCATGAAAGTGGGAGAGGACGGGGGGTAGAGGACGTGGGGTCTTACAAGAACACATATACGTCAGTTTCTTCTCTCTGTATATTTTGTGAAAAAAATCCGTTTTATCTCGAGTTTAACGAGTTGATATTGTTTCAGGACGTTAAATCAGAAGAAATGCTAGTCCATATTTTCGCCTTAAGACAAGCATTCTTGGCCTGTGTTACTTTTTTGTAATGAAGGGTTTAATCTTACCTGAGACCTTCGCGTTACTCGGCTCTGTTTCATTGGCTGGAATATTTCGTCAGTATAAGCGGGGGCTGTTCCATTGAAACATTTCATTTTATTCACATTCAATTTAATTTTGGCTTTTAATGTAGCAGAATCGAAATCGACAATAAAGGCAACGACGTGCATACTTACTTTCTAGAGCTTCATCGACACTTGTGGCAGGACTTGTCATATTTGCGAACATTGTCTGAAATCAAATCAAGTAGACAGTTCATGAGAAAAAGACAAAACGACTTCTGAAGTCGGACTTCAGCTGCAGAAGCATTGATAATAATACAACGAAAAAACGAACTTTATGAAAGATAAACACTTCGATAATATATGTAGCCTATGAGTAGACTCTTTATTCAAAAGAAGAAAGGGTCTATGAAACAACGAGTGAAAGCTTGCTACAGCCACTCAAGTAATTATCTTAAATTATCCTAATCCGCTTTTCAAATAATGTATGAAACGAGTCTCAACAAAGACTGCATAAATTACGTTCTAGAAATCTAGAACTCGCCGTAGCAAGCCTTTGCTCATTGTTTCGCAGACACTTTCTTCTTTTGAATAACGGGTCTACGCGTAGGCTATAATATATGCCGTTACCAACATGTGGCCTGTAATGCCAAAAGGCTTGGTAAGCAGTCTGGCTATTGACAAACATGCTATATCTTTGGGCGAAGTTTCAAATAAGATTTGTTTACGGCTTACAGTCTAGCCTTTCCCGACGAGCAGTTTGGACTACATACATGAAATCAGCACACTAAAAAAGTCGACGTTAAAGATTTTTGGTCAGCATCAGTTTTCAGTGCATTAAACTTTGCCAAGGATTTAGAAGATAAATGTTTCACGATCAAAGAGGCTGTTCAAATCTGTGTAAAGTTTTGAAAATGATTTCTAAAATACTCACAGCACTGTTTTTACTTTCTTGCTCGACTTCCTCTGAAAAATGAATGTAACAGGATTCGTTAAATTATCTATGGCGTTTATAATCAATTGAAAGGAAAATTTAACTGTGCCTGTCATGGCGAGAATAAATATTTGGTCATCAGAGTTCCCACTATTAAAGGCACTTACAATGCAAATGATGATATGTTAAAAAGAAACTGCAAAAAGATAATACCTATCTCATATTAGATGCCAGGTGATGATATATCCGAGTAACAATTTTTGGGGGAACCCATGTGCTAGACAATAACGAGAAGGACCTCCACAACGCAGACGGTCAGCCACCGCCCCAAGCCCGTTGCGCCACCCCAACAAGGGCAACAAACGAGCCAAAGAACAGCAGTCACCCATCCGCTCAGCAGAAATCAGCACAGGTTCCACATCTTAAAATCGACGTAAAAAGATGGGTTTAAAATTTTATGACCTATTCTAACAGAATGATTTGAAAGAAACCTCAGTTAACTATCCACGATTCCATCGTTCGACTTTCCAGAAATTTTTAACATTTTCAAAATTCCAGCGTATTTCATATTTCAGTTCATTCAAGGATGTGACGTCATCAAATTGCTAAATCTTAATCGACAAAAAATACAGACATTAAATGATACCAAATTGTAGACATACATAAACTATGAGTTTCTCGGAAATTATTTTATGTCGCCACAAACAGTTTAGACATTACAATAGCTGAAAGTTTTTTTTCAACCTTTCTTGAATTCTCGAAAAAGACTAAAAATACTCTAATTCTGAAAATATTCAAGATTTCAGAAAAGTTCAACGGCAGAATCATAGCAAAGTAGCTAAAGTTTCCTTGAAGCCATTCATTTAAAAGAAACAGGTCATTGAATTTCACACCCACCTTTTTAAAGATTTGGAACTTTTGCTGCAGAACTCCCATCCGTCCATTACAGAAATTTGCTAAATTATGGACACGAACATTCGCACTACCAGAGTTGATGGAGCTGTCAAAGGTACACTCTTGAACAAGCAACTATGGCGGGAAGGGGTTTCTCGACGCAACTCAGTTGATAAACAAAACCACTTGGATCAAGCCAGAAATAAATGCAACTTGCTACACGGCTGATGTAGATCTGCTTTACAGTAGTGTCACTACTGTGCGGGACACTAAAGTATTCCTTTGGCATCAATGAGCAATTTTCAGATATCTTTCCCGATAGGTCTACAATAACTTGTTTACAAAACTGCAGACACAGGGATGGGGAAGGAAAGGGTGCAAGTACAGCAAGGGTGAAAGTTTTGATGGCTTTCCTACTACGAAAGGATATTATGTTTTGTGCGAATGGGATATGGGAATCGAATGGATAGGTATCTGTCGGCCAGAATAATGAGAAATCAATAAAAATGGAAAGTCTCCTGTGAAATCTCTCATAAAAGTAGATAAAAAGAAAAATGTTGGCAATCAGAAGTGACATTTTTCTAAAAAACAGAGGGGCTGGATGCCTGTCAGAACTCTAGTCATGTTCCTTTCCCCCGGCTATTTTCTGGGTATTGTGAGGTTTAGTTACAGCCCCATCAGGAATGTAGCAAAATCTCAGTCTGCTGCCTTGGTAGATACCTTCAACTGTTGGCAAGAAACAGGGGCCAAAGACGTGGGAACCGGGGTGCAATGGGGGTACGACCCAAGATTTTGCGAAGAGACAGAAAGTGCCGAAAAGTGTCCTTTCACAAGACTGATGCAAACAGAATGTTGATTGGTTTGTTACGTTAGTCACTGAGTGATTGTGTGCTCCTCTCATTTTTCTTTTTTTGGTGAAATGCAAAGAAACAGTGCATTCCTAAAACATTCATACAAGCTGTATATCTCACTATTCAAGTCTAAATACAACGGACTTGCCCTTGTTGTGAAAAAGTGCCCTTCAAAGGTTTGTGCCTCTTCGACTGTAAGATGCTTCCCACGGTTCTGAACAGAGGTGTCTTCCAAAATGAATGAAACCCTCAAAAACGAATCAAATGAAAAAATTACAATCCTCCTCACTGGGATGTCTTTCCCACACTGTACGTCATGTAAACCATTTTACATTTGAACCATGATCTCAGGTCGGATTCATGCGGTCCATAAACAAAAACCAATAAGCAAAAAGGGTGAGTATTTACATTCCTATCCCACTCTATGGTAAAGAAAAGTCATGATCCCGGAAAATCTTCACAACCTTTGCTTCGTCGAAAACACCGTGAAAATGATTGAGTGACGTTTAGTTTCATGACCTAGTCCTTCGTATTTACGTCAGACAGAGCAAACTGTCAAACCCAATAGGCTTACGACCTAGAGTCACTTGTTTCCATGTCCTCTTTGACTTGATGATGTCGCTTCGGTCAACAGAGACTCATAATATTACTCTGAAAAAACTGGCACTATTTAGGCCCGAACTCTGCGATTCCTAGAGTACCAACCAGATTGCGAGATTTGTGAATTACTATGGTTACGGTGTAAATGTGATAGAATTTTGATTCGATTGAAGAATTTAAACACTCCCACAGGATTGAGATTCGAGGCCGTGATTCCATTATAATTCCACTGGTGATTGTTGAAAACAGGGCCAGCTTTTTCACTCCTTCATTGTGAGTCCCTGTTGAGCAAGGCTTACCGAAGGGATATAAGGGACTCGTCGTCACAAGTCTAGCGGTTAGATGGTATAGCTGTGTCAATTCCCTTTAATATCTCCCATCTCCACCCCAGTATCTCCTTGGCAGCCACAGCCAAGTATATGTCAACTGCCATCAATTCTATTAAATACCTGAAAATGGAAGGTAAACTGGGGATGACCGACTCAAGTTTGTGATCCATTGTAAACGAGGGGAAGTACATGAATATGAAATTAATTCTGACATCCGTACATTTATAGTTAAACGATGTGGAATCTAAAAAAGCTGTTGGAGTTCTCATATCGAAACTGTGAGCTGCATAGCTTATTTAGTAAACGCCGTTTCCGTCACTTTGTATGACTTCGACCTAAAAAGCAATAATTTGCAGCTTTTTGAGGTATCAATGTAGAAAACACTTGGGATTTTAAACCACTCACGGAGGTTTCAATTTGAAAGCTGAATACGAATTTCGGGGTCGAAATTTCGTACAATGAAATCTGGAGTAATCTCTATCGTAAAAATGGTCCACTAGATTTAGAAAATAACCCAGCTTCAATCGGCTCTGGATATGGAGGAGGGGGGGTGGGTACTCTGCAGAAAGCCGCATTCAAAAACTGGCAAAAGAATCGGTTAAAGCAACGACCAAACTCTTGTCAGCTTTCCCTCTGAATAACAATAACATTTACTAAGTATCAGCGCATGCTATCTTTGGAGAATAGAGTCCCTCAAACAAGCATCCTGTACTAATGCGGAAGACTTATTCATTCTCCCATGAGGAAATCGCGTGCTAGAAATCTTGGAGGAAATACGTCGCGATTTTAAGTCCTTTTTGAAGGTTTTTCGAGGGGACGTTCTTGAGAAAATCCTTAACATCTTCGGAAGAACGTGGCCGATTTCTGCTAGGAAAGTTCGTAAAATCAATTTTATGTACATAAATTCTGCTTCTGTGCTATTCAGGGGAGAAACAGTGGTCTTTCAATTAACTTTTATTTTTTTCTGTCTCGTCCAGTAGCTTCGAAGCAGCTACACACTTTTCCTTCTCGCGAGGCTGGCCAGCAAACTGAACTCCCACGGATCACAAGGATTGATGCAAGATAACGAGCCATGCAGTAAAATTAAATAAGTTTGCATCATTGTTGCTGTTTAGTTTGACGCTCGTCTACTGATCAACATCAGCAGAGGTTCCAAATATTTGAAAAATTGATGTAAAATTCAATGACCTATTTCTTTGAACTGAATGGCTTCAAACAAACTGTAGCTATCTTCCTATAATTCTTCCGTTGGACTTTTCTAAAACTTTCAATGTTTTCAAAAATAGGGCCTATTCATATGAGGAAAAACAGCTCAAATCTGACAAGCGAGGCAAATTTTAGCCACTGTTTATATGAGATTCCTTACCTCACCTGTCAGTCCCTCTTAAAGTTTAGAGCAGTAAAGTCTCTCTTCCGTGAAATCAGAACGACTTAACCAATGGGAATCAACGAATTTAACCAATTCAACTCAACATACCGGTGGCGTTTCGTTTATGTGGAAAAATTTCACGTCGCCCAGGTGAAATCGACCTTTTAGCTATTCTATGAAAGAGTCTGGATCGAGCGACATTCTTATACATTTTTATGCGCGAAGTTCGATGGAGTGGCGTTAGGGCTCTTATCGCTATTGTGCACATTCGAAAATTCTTCAAAACGTAAACTTCGTTGGATTGAGATTCTTTTTCAGAATAGCTAAAAGGTCTATTCCACCTTTGGTTATGTGGGATCTCACTATACCGGTGGCGTTGCGTTTGTCGAGTAAATGCGAAACGAAAAGACAAAGGATTCTACGGAAAAGTGGAATCTCGCCTGTCAGCCCCGAGTCTGGCAGGTGAGGTGCATTTCCTCATAAAAACAGGCCCTTAGAGCGTTTTTCTTAATCTTTTCTAAGTACTCAAGGAAAATTTCGATAAAAAACTTACATACATCGTTGTCTCTAAACTTTGACGAAAAATTACGAAATCCTCAAGAAAACCTGAGCCAGTGGATGTTTACAATACGGTATTAAGCAAAAATCTGTCGCTCTTCTTGTTAGAAATCTGATGACATCACATCCTCAAATGTGTTGAAAACATACCCTGTAATCTCGAGATATTCAAGATTTCTGAATCGTCCAACAATAGAATTATAGAAGAACAGCTAAGGTTCCTTTCAAGTCACTCAATCAACGAAAAGGGTCATATACTGCATTCACACTGACACAGTTAAACCAGCTGTATCTAAACCAGTTTAAATTTCAACCAATCAAATGACTGGATTTGTTGGATTGACCAATCAGAAGGTTGTATTCAGAAACCTGGTTTAGTTTAAGCTGGTTTAACTTGCAGTGTGAATGGGGCAATAGTTAACCTATGCTACCAACATCACCCCTTACGTGGCAAAACATTGAACTTGACCACTCGCTCTCAATTTCCATTTCTAAAATTTGATAAAGCAGGTAGTAGACAAATTTATGTAAAATATTCAGGAATTACACAGAGAACATTGCTATTGATGTCTTGATCCTCAAAATTTCGCTTTGCAAACTGTGAAGGGTTTTCGATTCAAGTTCTCGAAGTATTCTTAATTCAATGCAGGGTGATCCAATCAACTAATATAAGATAGTTTCGAAGCTACTTTGACGTAATGTTCAACTGTACGCTGGCGATTCATTTCTTAGCTGTCTAATATTCCCTTCCTACCGACAACCAGATAAATTTCAACCAATCAAATGCATTCGATATGCTGGAATGACCAATGAGAAGGGCCAATTCGAGAATCTGGTTTTTTCAAGCTAGTTTTGCCTCGCCAATGTGAATAGGGTATAACGCAATCATAACAGGGAAATAAGATAGAAACTAAAAACAAAGGATGTTGGTTTCGTTCTATTTTTCCGGCAGATATTCCTTCATACGAAAGTGTGCTGCAAGGCTGTCAGGTCAGGCTGCAGTTATTTTGGCAACAAATTGCCCACAAGACAAGGTTTATGAAATAATATCAGCGACAACAATATTGAACAGCATTATAAAGGGACAATATCGCAAAAACAGTGTAAAAATGATAGGACTACTGGTGCAAGCAACACATTTTGGTTTTGGTTTATAAGTTTGAATCTAACTCATGAACAGAATGTTGTTCTGCACAACAGCACTGACAACAGCAACTCCTGTCTGACGTTGTGGAGACAGATGCAATGGTTCTAGCTGAAATGCTATTGGTACATGGAGAATACATGGCTCCAGAGATGTTGTGAATACAGATGTGTTTGTGCGATTTCAATTTCGTATTTCTCAAATTCTAGCTACGGCTTCAGTAAATGGAAGATGAAAAATTATCAGTGGACATTGAATCTCGTCATTCTGTGCATTATTAGAACTCTATTTAAAATTTTGTGAAAGGAAAGTGTTTTGAATCTCAGAAGCTGAGACTTGGATCGCTCTCGGAGCCTGGGGCAAGGAGAATCGACTGAACCAATGATTTGAAGTCTGAGGTTCCGTATGTATTCAGTGAACTTTAAAAAGAGTTCACTGATGAAGATATTTTGATCTTGGCACCATCGACCAGTCAAAGGTCTGTCCATTCCGCAAGATGCACACAGCAGTCCAAACATGAGCCAATACAAGATTTGTCTTATACTTATTACGTTATGTTCTAGTAATCACTGCCTCCCACATGGACCTTTCATAATCTTGATTTGTCTTGTAAATCTTGCCTTTATCGCAAAGAGCATAGCGGTTTAATTTCGATCATACATATTTGGATAGATTTAAGGGGTTGCATATCCCAATGAAACAATGGTACAGAACGACACTTTGACTGACTTGATTCAGATCTGCCTTGCAAAGTTTTGCCTTTTATCAGAGAAAGATTTCAGTTTAATCTGGACAACGTAAGCCTTGAAAATCTTACATACCACTGGAATGAAGAAACGGAAGTAGCTGAAATAAAAACGAACGAACGGAACGGTACAAAGAGAACAAGTAAGCTCTTTGCGTCTAAGATTTGTATTTCTTCACATGGAAATGCTAACGTCGAAGGGAGTACAAAGACCAGCAGCCTTTGCAATCGTTTGTTTTTTGTTTTTGTGAATTTCGTACAGTCAGATATCCTGGAAGCTGTGGAGAGCAAGTCGTTGACTTCACGCAAAGCATGCTGGTCTTTGTACTCCCTTTAAGAAATCGATTAGGCGGACATTTTTTATTCTCTCTGACTTGAAACTCAAAGCACCAAAGTAAAAATTATTATACAACAGCCACTTGTATAGCTGCAATACACATCAAAATATCGTTTTGCATTTGTGTCCCTCTTGACGTTGCTAATGACATGACTGAAATGGTCCTTTCTCAAATTTCATTTTAATTTGCGATTAAGGATCTCGTAAAGCCTCTGAAATCACAATCAAGTGAATTTATTCACTTCCTAACACTTTCTTGAAAGCCTTCAACTTGCACTCATGGCAAGGAAGGGGGATTTTTCGCCTGCGTAGAATAATATTTACAAATCTTCGTGGAAATTTGTTTGGTACTGACTTCGTTGTGAGATCTTTGATGCTGATACATAACTTGCAACGAAGTTCAAAGTTCAATTTTGTTATTTTGACATCAAACTGGCACCCGTAAACATAACCTTCCCGTAAAACTTTGGAATATTGAGATAATCAACGAAAGGAAGTAACTTTCAGCGAATACAATTTGGTGTCTACAAATGAGGTCCTACTTTCATGGAGCAATTTCTGAAACAAGCTGGTGTTAAATTTGAGCTGAGAAAGGAATACTAGTTTAACATCAAACTGGTGCCCGTAAACATAACCCTCCAGTAAAAACTTTGGAATACAGAGATCATCAACAAAAGCAAGTAACTTTCAGTGAATACAATTTGGTGTCTACAAATGAGGTCCTACTCTCATGCAACAATTTCTGAAACTGTCTGGTGCTAAAGAGACAGGAATGCCAAAGATGTTTTTTGAAAAAATTTATGACCAGAACTTGGTTTCTGAAAAACCGGAAAACCATGCTCAGAAACATTTTTGTTGTTAATTCAATGCCATCTCTTGAACTTGGACGTTTTATTGGTTAATAAAGCGACTTAGGAAAGTACACAGATGTTGTAACACGTGTTGAAATGTATTCTTAGGCCCGTATTTACCAAGTACTTGAATTTTTGGGTTCGCAATGAAATCATACTAATAACTTAATGTAATTGCAGTTTTCACTAATTTTTCACGACGCGCCAGATTCAGCGACATCTGCTCGGCTCTTGAAAACCAAATAAATCCTCTCTTTTCCTTGAAGACAACCATGGTGATAGGTCGCAAGCAGGAAACCAAAGTCATATCCGAGGTCGAAATGACTGAAATAATAATATAGTTCATACCTTTAGATTTGAATCTGTAAACTCGGTAGGGTTCTTCACCGTCCAACATATTCATGCTACTCATTTCTTCGATATCTTGAAGTTTATACAAAGCACATCGGAATCGTGTTTTCCATGTTGACGGGTCTGGAGGATCACCATCTTTGAACTTCCCTGTGTGCCTAGCCCATTCACGGAAGATCTTCGCGTCTCGCTCCTCATTCACGCCAGGTTTCCCGAAATGCTTCCAAGAAATTTGAAATATCATCTGCTCCTGATCGATCCATCGAAGACCTGGGTAGGATCCACTGTTGATTTGATCGATTAACCAAGGACGAAGTCTTTGTCGGTTAGTGTGCCCATGACCAGCCATCGCCATTTTGAAAATAAGCTCTGCTTACTGTGGCAACAAATCCGATCTTGATGATGATGTAATGCAATAGGCAACCAAGTAATCACTGCAATGAAGCATACAAATAAGCATAATCATATCTGGTAATTCATGTGGATATTTTCAACTGTTTCTCATTTCTGCGTAGTGTTCGTGAACTATAAATGAGAGGGCAAACAGTGAGAAGTCAATCAGTTAGATCAATTGATTCAATAGATCATTTATCTATTCAAATTAAGGCTCAGAACTCTATTCGGAGTACGGGTTCCAAATCCTTAAAAAGCTGTTGTAAAATCAAATGAAATTCCTCGAAAGCAACATAAAATTTTCAGAAATGCTCCAAGTTTTCGGTTGTCTGCAAACCGAAGACCTTAGACATAAGAACTACAAACCGACGAACTAAGACACCGAAGACCTTGGACCTTAAAACTACAAACCGATGAGCAAGTTTAGGGTAGCAACCAGGGGCCTGGGAGGCTATCGTAAGTCTCCGAATAACCCCAGCTTCGATTAAGCCCCCTTCAATAAGCCCCACCCAAAAATACCTTTTGTGAAATAATCCCCGAGCCGTAAAGAGGCCCCCACGATGGGTTGCAGTTCCTATGTCTTAGGTCTTCGGTTTGCAGTTTTTAGGTCTTAGGTCTCCGGTTTGTAGTTTTTAGATTTCAGGTCTTCGGTTGGTAAGTCTTAAGTTTTGGGTCCTCAGTTTGTAGATAGCCCCATATATTTTCAGAATTAGAGGACTTCCCTTCAATTTTCAAGAATTCAAGGAAACCTTTGAAAAGACGTAAAATCGGCGTAGTTTTCCAAGGCATTTGAGCAAACACGTGGAACAATTTTCAAGAAAGTCATAGCTCATGAATATCTACAATATGGTATGAAGCACAAGTCTTCATGTTTGACCTTGATCACAGACTTTTCATCAAAAAGATGAATATCGCCCTATCTATTGGCACTTTTCTTGAATAATTATGTATGAAGGCTGAAGTTAAGTACCGGGTGTCCCTAAAAAGGTACTCCTGTTTGAAAAATCACCAAGATTTGATTACATGGCCAATCTTCAAATTCCATTATTTTTCTGGTAAATAAACCAAAGAACCAAATTACTTTCCTGGGTGAAACTAATCTTGTGGTATAGCCCATTCCGGGCTGTCTTGCTTTGAAGCATGCTGCAAAAATCATTTATGATGGCCACATTGATTACCAGGTGAGCCACAAGAAAGTTCCCGCGTTTGAAAATTCGTTGCACCAAGAGTACATCATAGATTAAAATGATTCCAATTTCTGTTACAAGCAAAAAGATCGAAGTATTTTTGTGATTTTTCTTGCCGTCTTACCAGCACTAAAAGTATACGTAAATTCAACTTCATAGAAATTTCATGGTTGCAAAACGACTGAAAAAGGGCATAAAAATTGATTAACGCCTGTGGCTCCTGCGATATGAACTAGCTCACTTGAACAGAGGAGGCATGAATAATGAGGCATTGGGTGGCAGTAACTGGGTTATAAGACATTGATTTCCAAACAAAGACTAAAGATTTTCAATCTCATGGCGATAAATGTGCAGAACACAGCTCTCACTCATGAGACAACGCATTTTCTTAATTGATCTGTGCGAGGAGTCCTTTGTGATTTAATCAATGTTTTAAGTCCTTTTTCAGTCATTTTGCAACCATGAAATTTTGATTAAGTTGAATTTACCTTTATTTCTAGCACTCTTAAGACAGCGAGAAAAATCATTAAAATACTTTGATCTTTTGGCTTTTAACTAAAATTTGAATCATTCAAATCCGTGAAGTGCTCTTGGTGCTATGAAATATAAAAAGTGGAAAATCTTTTCCGGCTCGCCCGGTGAAAAGCTTCTGGTTTTCTTTGGTCAGAAATGTCAGACAGAAACAACGAATATCATTGTAAAATTGAAGAATTCCAAGTATCTTTCTATACAAGGAATTACGATGTCGTTGACAAAGCATAGCTCAGAATGAGGTGTTTCAGTGTGTCATTTTATTCCCTTTAATTAGCTTTATCATCTTTAGATATTATTTGTATCAAATTTGGATCATTGAGAAAAGAGATCAAAATTTCAGGACAAATGTTATGATCGAACTTTGGTGACATTTAGGACACCCAGAATCCAGGATAACGAATTATCAAATTTCAAAAAGACAAAAACAATGCATTCATAACTGGGAACAATCAAACCTGTTACAGTATTTTGTAAATCGACATTTTATTGCTCTATGAATGTGGCTCAAAACATGCTTATGATACTAGTCTTGATGTGACTATAAATCACCACAGTAACATTACATTCCGACAATTTAATCATTAATTTGGCTACAATTTGTTGGAAGACCCCCAGTTGTTGCTAAGTTTCTTGGATCCAGTTTGCATTGCACCGGTACAGTAAAACCCCGGAAACAAGAACAACTTTTCTTCTAAAAAACAGACTGGCTAGGTTTTTATAAATGAGGTACTTATGACATATTCAGGGTGTGGTTCTTATTGCTAGGAAACTTGTGACTATAACGAGTATATAGCTTCAGTATACAATGTGTTAACTAAACTTGAGGGTATAATGACTGCATTTAAAAATTAGAGAGCATGGTATTTTTTCGTTGACAAATCAGTTTATATCATACGGCTTGATAAAACAATTTGCATATCCCTGAAAACTGTTAGAGCTGTCAATAGCTGGCAGCTTGTTTACACTGATATGATAAATTAAGTGTACCATCTCACAGAAACATTGAAGTAAATCAGTCTATTTTTGATTCTCATCTTTGGGCAGGGCCGTCGTGAAGGTAGCTTTGCAAGGGGGTTGAAATGGTCTAAATTTTGCCGAAAAGGGCGTGGTCATTGGGTGTGGTCATTATGACTAGTCATGTCTGAGAAGTGTGTTTATTTATTGGTTCTCTTAACTCGGTTTTAACACCATGCTCTGCTTGGTATACATAAACGAGATCTTTTGCTTAAGCCTGGTTTCCATTAAATCGCAAAGTGTCGCAAAATATCGCTAGTATCGCAGAGTGTCGCAGAATTTTGGTTCTACGACACTTTGCGATGAATGGAAACTGCTGTACTAAAATACTGCGACACTCTGCGACACTCTGCGATTGGTGTCGCAGAGATAGAAAATTTTCTATCTCTGCGACACTCTGCGACACATTGCAATCAATGAAAGCACTTGTCCTAATGTTTTCGACCAATTGCGATCCCAGAACAATAGAGTCATTTGATATCATCCAAGCTGTGCGCACGTGATGTTATTGTCATTGATTCATGAAACCAAAATTCTGCAACACTCTGCGACCAATGGAAACGTCCTGTCACAGAGAGTTACAGAATGCAGCAAACCAAAATTGTGCGACACTCTGCGAAACTTTGCGACACTCTGCGATTTAATGGAAACCAGGCTTTACATGCTAGCTTTCAGAATTAAAGCAAATTGCAAATAGTCTGTTTATTTCCAAGGGAGAAACAACTAGTTCTTATTACGAAACAATTCATTTCTGAGCAGAGATTGCCCAAATTTTACCAATTAGCCGAAAATGCAGGTTTGAGGGTTCATTTGCCGACTGATGCTTTTTCAGGGGGGTGTCACACCCCCCACGCCCCCCCGTCGCGACGGCCCTGTCTTTGGGTGTCTTTTGCCACAAAATCAGTCCGCATGTTCTTATTTTGCTATGTTCTTGTTTGCGGGGTTTTACTGTACAACCTGGTACAACTTTGGATCTGTAACAAAGGTGGAGCAGATTGGCCTCCAATTTACACTGCTCCTTCTAATCTTCAACACTTGTCTTCCTTCTGTCTATAGAGGTAGTTTGGTCTGGAGCAGTGTCAACATGTTTGAACAGCAACAACAACGGATCAAAACTGTACTGGTACAGTGCAAGCAAAATTGGTCTCAGTACGGTGGAGGAACACTCAATTTCCGTGAAAAAAAGATACCCAACTTTCATCCAACCAAACGCAGAACAATGCTCTCTCCCAAGAATTTTACATTACAGCCTCTACCACTACCAGCACTCAGCTGATATTGGCAATAAGTTGATCAAAGCAAAGCAATGCGTTCTTTACCCTCTCACATTAACCATTAGTGCCAATAGTCAAGACATCAGCTTTTATCACTCTACAGTATGCCTGATTGCTATCGTCGATAAAGCACATCTTCAGAAGACCTGTTCATTCGATTACTGATACTAGACAAAATTTATTCAGTGTAAGGATTCAATTACTAAGATGCCACCTGTTGAAATATCCAAAACAAAGCAGATTATTTTGCAAATGCTTAAGATATGTCTTGCTCAAGATGCCACTCATTAGAAACCCATCAGAAAGAACCTATGATTTTCTGTAACAGGCTGATTACACTTATGATGATGAGTCCCGTCTATCCATGCGATAAACCTTGCTCAACAGGGACTCATTATGAAACAGTGAAAAAGCTGGCCCTATTATTTTCTGATCTCGAATCTCGTCCGAATGTTATCAGTTCTTCAATCGAATCGAAAATTCTATCACATTTGCCGAAAACATAGTAATTCACAAACCTCGAAATCTGATTTCTACTTTAGGAAGCTCTGAGTTTGGGCCAAATAGGGTTATGTTTTTCAGAGTAAAGTAATTTGTTGACCGAAGCGCCATCATCAAATCAAAGGCTCAAATCAAACCAAGGGACTCCAGGTCATAAGTTTACAGGCTGACGTGGCTGACTGCTCCCATGCATCAACCTAGTGGTTCTTATATAGATGGTGCTCAACTGGCCAAACGTCAGCCTTGAGAATCTCAATCTGGAGTTTCTTTTATGCGTGCCTTACTGTGTCAGATCATAGGTGGTTATAATGACAAATATGGACCCTGTCATGGAGCCGATTTTTACAAAAATGAAATCCTGTCCCGGGGTCGGAATCCAGAAAATGATACCCTGTTCAGCGGCATGTCCCAATATGGAAAAATATATGAGTACCCCCCCCCCCCCGGGGTCGACATATGCTGACAAGATGCTGATGAAGAGCCTAAAACAATGCACTGTGATTCGAAGAATCTCACTGATCACATGCAACGGCTGGCAGTTAAGTTTTCTAACTCACTCAGTAGAATGAAGGAACATCATGGTGCCTTGCTCATCAGTTTCTAATTTCATGAAATCTTTTAAGATTTCGCCAGGTAGCATCAGCATGACAAAGCAATTTGCAAATTACTTGGGCCAGCCCACATGGTCCATAAAAACAAGACTACAAGTGGCAAGTATTAGTTGATAAAGAAAAATCTCTGTACACAAAAGCACAGAAAGGGGCCAAAGCCAATGGGAGGCTTCGGAGATAATCCAAAAAACAAAGTACCTTGCTGTGCAGATCGACAACTCTCTAAACTGGAAGGAACACATCAAGACTGTCTCTACCAAAGTTTCAAGAACTATTGGCTTTATAAAACATGCCAAGACGTTCCTAAGACAGGAGACATTGAAAACTCTTTACACAGGTATTATAGAGCCACACTTTCGATATTCTTGCTCTGTTTGGGGTTGCGCAGGCTCGACTGAGCTTACTCAGTTGCAAAAACTTCAAAACCGAGCTGCCAGAATTATAGCCAACAGCAGCTTTGACACCCCAAGCAGACCACTCATCGACAAGCTGGGCTGGAAGACCATTGAACAGCTCGTAGCAAGTGAATCTAAAATAATGGTCTTCAAGTCCCTGCATGAACTGGCTCCCCAATACTCGTGTGACCTTTTCACCCGAAACTCACAGTGCTCTTCCTATGTCTTGCGCAATTCAGAGACAGATTTAAGACTACCCATGAAAAAGTCAAGTAATGGGCAAACATGATTTTCCTATCGAGGAGCAAAAGCTTGGAATAACCTTCCTGCCGATACCAAACAGGCATCTTCCCTGAATAGTTTTAAAAATTCTATTTAGGACTTTTCTTTTATACTAGATTTTGTAAATTTTGTATTAGGTTTTTATATTATGGTTTTATATTGTAATTTTGCTTTTTTATTCGGTAATTGTACATTGTATATTGTAAGTAGTTCTTTTTAAGTGGAGGGCCCCTTGTAAATCAACTCTGTTGAAGGGCAACCCTCCTTAACAAAATCAAATATCAAAACATAGTGATCAAAATATCAAATATCAAATAGCTGGGGGCGGAGCAGCCCCCAGGAAACCAATTTGGCTCTCTTGTCGGAATTTTCGTGATTTAAATGACTAGTGTTGGAAGATTTTGAGGAGAAATGATAAATAAAAGCATGAGCTTTTAAGTGTTAAAACATGACTTCCAACAGAAATTATCGAATTTCCGGCATATTTTGATTGATATTCATTAAATGGGTTGATTTCAAGGTTGGGTTGCAAAGTGTGGCCAAATTTCAGTTACTGAGGAGTTATCTCAGTCATAAAATGCATAAATTTAGCGTATGTTCCTACAACTGCTGTTGTTGCAGTGGCGTCGCCACGGGGTGGACTGTGGTGGACATGTCCACCCCAGTTTTCCCAGAGTTCAATTTTATAATTTATCGAAATCCGGTGAAAAAACTGTGTGGAGGGGCTGATCCGGTAACAGTAGCATCTTGCGAAAGAGCACACTGTAAAGTTAAGATAATAAATACAAACCTGCGTGCTTCAATGTCAGACCAACGCTTGGAACATTGAACTGGACATCCTATTAGAATTATTTGAAACCAGTGGAAATAGGAAACTTGCTTTGTAAATTAAAGTGAATTAATTCGACACTGAGAAGCAAGTGAAAATTGTGACAAGTCAGTGATAACTTCAGTGAATGATAAGCTGATACTGATACTAGTCTTTCTTATTTACGCAGATCTGACGGTAATAAACCTGCATTTACTGTGATTGCTCCCACTATTAACCTTGTTTCATAACTGATTTTGATTTCAATTCATATCTTTTCCTTCCTTGTAAATGGTTACATGGATTATATGGTGTTTTACTTCACAATTCGATTTTTGTTCATGCAAAAATGCCCACTGTTATGAAAAATGCTGCTTGACAAAGCTGTTTTCCAGAATTTTGTCAATAGTTCAGAAATGCTAAAAAGGGCGTTTCCCACATTTTCCGAGAGTTTGAAGGGCATGGTCACCAAAATTTTTCTGGGGGTTTCATCCCAGACCCCCTCCTTTTTCACCCTAGTTTCTTCAGGCTGGTGACGCCCCTTTGTTGTTGCACTGTTGTTGATGGTTTATGGTCAGAAAATTTGATTTTTCACCCCCCCTAGGCAGTCATGGCTGTTATCGGCCCTAGTACAGAAAGAGTTAAAAAAGAAAATATAATCAAGCTGGTGTCCTGGGTCATGGTCTCCATTATGGTTTTCACTAATGGTACTTGTATTCTACACAACCCACATAAAGCATTATCTAACTTTGGCCACTAAAGCATCACATCTTGTCTTATGAAGCTTCCTGAATTGACTTTTGTCTGATGCTGTTTGCTGTTAATTCAAACAGTTTTCATAGAGTCTTGGCAGGGTAATCACATAATTCTTTGCCACCTGCATGAGAGCATCAACCAGTCTTCAAGAGAATAGCTAACTGATCACTTATACAAAATCATGAATAAATTAACAGCAAGTATTTTTAAGTTGCTATTTGAACAAAAATGTAAAAATACATTCTGTTTTTGTACGTTGACTTGCATATTCAATGGTTAATCCAATCTTAAAATATCTATGTCAGTCTATATGTTAGCAAAACTTATATTTTACCATATTTAGTATGATATCATGATGACCAGTATCAATTATAGATTATCTTTTAGTATTTTTGTGACACTTTCCAAGGGGTCTATCAAAGGATGTCTTAATACCGCAAAACTGCCAAAATGAGTGATCCTACCCGTTAACTAGACATTTTCTCTCATAAATAGCAACTGTCACTCTTCTTCAGTACCATAAATATTCTTCTCAGGATAGCTATTTCACCTAAATGAAGCAGGAATCCCAAGGAAATTCATGTGCATCTACAAGTTGTGGTGACCATTGTTACTGCTATGTAAATGCTTAATAGATAATAACAGCTATCTAGTAGAGGGCTCTAGGAAGAAACCTTTCAGAAAAGATAAAACGACTTCTCCCTATTGTATTCATCAACCCCATCAGGTCACATGGTGAGATATCTTTAAAAACATGACACATGGACACATGGTTGTTCTACATACATCTCTTAGAGGACAGTCAGGAAGGCCATGTTAGTTTACTGTTTTCGCTTCATTTGCCATGGTTCTCTTGGGGTAGCACTCATTCAACACTTCTACATTTGAATGGTTTAGATTCAGTTCAGTTCACTTTCAGTTTCATATAATTTAAATTCTCTACATACAATTTATGATTCTACAGTACATACAAATAACTAAACTACACAGACTGAATAAATAATTTTACAACAAAAAAATAAAATGTTAAGGTGTTACAGAAAACTAAATACAATATACAAGTAAAAAGAGGAGCTAAATGATAAATTGCATGTAGGGAATTACTTAAAGGAGGAGCTCTCTCAATAGGTAAACTAATAGAGGAGAGAGCCCCCCCCCTGTTCTGGTATATTCATTAGCTCAGGAAAATTCAATATAGTAGCATCTTCAGTACTAAGTTGCAAAGTAGCATAGATTTAGATTTAGATTAGAGGGGCCATGACATTTCTTATTTGTTTGATACAACACCTTTTTAATCTGAGGAACCAACAGTTGAGTAACCCTGGCAATGCACTGGTGGGAAATAGCTTAAAATCAGTGAACCTGTATTGATTGAGAAGTAAACTTTGGCTTTTACAGCCTTTTTCACTTACAAAATCAACAAACTTCGGAAAATTATTGGGGGCCTGAAGCCCCCCAGCCCCCTGCTCCTGTTGGGCCTGTGACTCCCTATGTGTGGTTTTTATGAGGATGATTCCTTGTCTTCTTGAAACTTAAACTTTACAGCGAACGAAGTCTTCAAAAGGTAGTTCCCTTCTTTTAGTGTTTCAGGGCCCGTTCACCATGTTGAAATTCTCTAAATTATATTTCTGTTGCTTGTAAAACCAATGTTTGATTAAATCATCTTCCCTACCAATTCCAGTAAGATCTTTAGCTTTGAGCTTATAATGCAGTTATTCCAATATCAGGTTTCTATCGCATGTTTGCATTTCGTTTTCCCGAAAGAGATGTTGAAGTATGATTATTTCCACCTGAGGTCACATCCATCAATTCTATTTGTCACAACTTAACAGAAAATTTGTTCATTGATCAAGGAGGATTCTATCCTATTGTAATTCACGAGAAATTGTTGAGAGTGATTTCCCCTAAGATTGGCAATTTTGCGAGAGCGATAAAATGCTCCCATGATCATGTTTGCACAAGTACTGACGCGATCATGAGTGATCGCTCACGTAAAACGAAAAGGCCTGGAAATGAGGAAAGGTAAAGGGATAGAATTGGGTGGTTTATTGGGAAGGGAGAAGAAATTTTGCAAAAGTAATGAAGGTACTTGGCTTGCTACCAGGAAGAAAAATGTTTTTTGAGCCCTGCAGTTTCTTTTTGGTTTCTCTTTGCTTCTGTCACTTATTTAACCTACTTAAGAGCCCATGAGCAATCAATAAAACCGTGGCTTGAACATAAGAAGATAAGAGGTGACTTGAATTTACCATAATAATGAAATAAACTGACCAGGCCCTATTGACTGCCCTTTCATGTCTACTGTCAATAGATAAATCAATTGGAGATTCTGTTTGGAATTGGGTTTACACAGCAAAATTGGTAAGCTTGGGGTAACTGGGTAAGGCATGAGTGATGTGCTCTTCTTAATTCCTTTTCATTTGACATGCGAAATCACACTTGCACACAGGCACACACAGATTGAGGTCCATGTGCATCCTGTTGCACCATGCAAATTGCAAAACTATCATTGTGCTTGCCCCAGTTATATACCTTGAGTTTCACATACTTTTATACTTGGACACAAATGTAAAAATCTGCACATAATGATCTGTTAAAATATAACGACATAATGTCTTTTTATGTTTTGAAACATATGAGACATTGATGACACTTTTCACACTTTTCCAGCATATGATATCGCACATGCAAAATGATTTGTATGTGCAAGATCTGCAAGATGCTGCATGTGTACCATTTTTCTTGTGGAAGGATTGCTATTTGTTCCTGCTTAAGTGTCACTTCAATGTCAATGGGTTGTGTATATCTTCACAGAAATATATCACTGTAACTTTGTGTCAGTGATAGTTTGTTCTAGGGGGGGGGGGCTACATAACATGTTGAGGGTATAAGTATGTGCCCCCCATATGGGTGGGTTGTGGACCCAAACTCTCTAAACAAGGATCCCTTTTGGCAGATTTTCCTTCAACTTTGGTGGGTTATCCAGAAATTGGTGAAAATAATCAAAAATGGGTTGTTTTCCACCAAAATTCATCATAAAAGTGGGTATGATGGCAAGTTTCAGTAATAAGAAGAGGATACCTTTCTAAGAAGAAGGAGGTACCTTTCTGAGAAATGGGCAGCAGACCCCTGTCCTTCATGTACCATTCATGTAATTCATGTATTCGGGTAATAATTATGTAATTCATTTTCTAATGATGAACTTACTACCAAGTAATATGTCTTGTGATATTGTTGATTGCTTGAATGTTTTACTTTTCAATCCTTTTTGGGGCTGAAAGCAGAGTTATATGGCATACCTTTGCATAAATTGCAGCACCAGTTCTTTTCCATCCTCTTTATAGTTGTTGTGGCTACATTTTTTGATAAACTTATATCCATTGTGAGTGCTATTCATAGTGGGAAACCAATGACAAGAGGCTTTCCACAGTGAATAGCACAGTCCAATGTAATGATTATTATGAAATGTATATATAAAAAAAAGACCTGCTTCAGTGGACAGTGTCTCTTGAACTGATGTAGAATTAGCCCTTCTTGTGGGACCTACCTGAATCCATCTTTGACCATTTATGATTTGAATGGACACAGACCAGCGCCCAGGTTAGGGTTGGGGGTATGAATTGTAATGATACCAAGCAAGGACAAAATTGATACTTATATAATGGTAAAAGAATTAATAAATTTTGTAAAAGCCTTTAACTTTGTTAAAAATTGGGAAATGTGGTGTGTTGCAGTGATATGATCCGTTTGCAAACAGTTGCACAGACAATTGGGTTCAGTCCCAGGTAGAATCCCATCAAATGAGCATCATACAGGGGCCATCTCAATTAAAAAGCCCTGTCCAAACGTATCCGGATATTTTTGAAAAACACATCTTGTTTTACTTGTATAAGAAAATATCTGTGTCCACAAGAGGCATGTTTTCGAAATTATCCCCATCCACAAGAAGATGCTGTTACATGCAATTTTGATGTTCAAACTTTGACAAAAGAGAACAGACAATCAAATCCCAAAAGACCCATCCACATGCTCTGATACATTGTAAATCGATGCTGTGATGTCAGCATTAATCCAAAACACTCTGTTTTAACCCATCCACACGACAACATGAAAATGGCGCTTTCAAAAACATCCGCTCCTGAGAGCGTTTTGAAATGCTCTTTACTTTTAGTGACTGAAACATGGTCTCATTGCTTTTAGTGACATAAAACATGGTCTCCATGTGGACGCTAACGCAACATGGATAAAAAACTGATGCACTTTCAAAAACATCCAGATACATGTGGACGGGCCCTGAGTCTTCTCTACTTCTGCAATGGCATCAATTTGTGCTATAAACCACAACTATTTCACAATCACCAAATATTATCTGCAGTTACAACTGCATCATTATCTATTGAAAACAATGTTGTGAATGTTTTGCTACATGTTCATGACTGGACATTGCCATCCCCAGCTTACCAATTTTACCCCTGCAATCAAACCCAAACTATACATTTCACATGGATAATAACGGATTAACTAAGTAATCCATGCCAAGGCAGCCAAGGCTTATCTATGACATAGCTTGCTGTTGCAAATTCTACTTTGTGCGTTGTAAGTACGAATTATGCTTGTATAACATTATTTACGTTACCTCAACTTTAGAGTCAGAGCATCAGACAGAGAAACCGCACAACAACATGGCGTTGGTGCGACATCGGAAGCACGACTGAAGACAATTGGCTAATATTACCATCATGAGAACCCAAGTGGAGTGGGATTGCACCCAGTGAAACATGGTCACTCGCTTTTCACCTGCACATATTCTATCATTTATCACTACAAATAACACTGCCCTGTCATTCAACTGCATATTATGTTTGTTTTCGTACAGGTCGTTCTCCTATTTTGGACCAGCCGGGAGCAATGATATACCAGGAGAAAGACCTGAATTTGAAACTGGCCTAAACAGTAAATTAATTGACTTCAGATCTCAAAACCTCGACGACAGCTGGTCTAGAAACGTAAGTTACATTTAGTATCTGAATGATTTCTAGGAAATTTAAGGAAGGAAACATACTTACCAATAACTTGCACGGAATTCCTGCAGCCTCTGCCCAAGACGGAAACTTTTCCAGTCCATGAAGCACTGTCTCTCAAATGTTCAAATAGTAAAGTGGAATACGCTGACGTCATTGAGAAGTTTCGAGTACCAGACTCCTCCATGGTAACGCAGGTATCTAAGGAAGGTGCCAGGGGGTGGATGTGCAGTGTTACTATTCCTTGTTTTGTTTGTGCAAAAGAGTTTTCTCTCAGCCCATTTACTTACAGATTCATTGAAAAACGAGGGAGCATTTAGAATTGTATTTACTCATGTTTGGGTCTAGATTAGGGGCCAAGTAGCCTGCACCCAAGAGGTAAGGCTATCAAATGGGTACGGTGAAGTATTTCGATTTCTTTGCAGTGGTGGCGCAAATGGGGGGATTGAGGGGCTGCGAACCCCCCTATCAGAAGCACCTAGCCCTCATCGGAGGAAATTTTCGGTTCTTGTCGGGGGACATTTGGCAAAATGACGTGCAAGAACTGCATCTTTTGTTATTTTAGCCCCCCCGTCGGAAACTCCTGCCCCTTCACCTATGTTTCTCTCTTCATGCAAGTTTAGAAATACTTTCCTTTTAAAGTGATGTCATGAACTATTTCGCATACAATTCTCTGAAAACCAGGGAGCATTTGAAACTGTGCGTAGGGCTACTCATGTTCAGTACACAAGTGAGACGGGTCCCGAGCTATTTCGATTTCTTTGAAACAGCTAATGCTAGGTTTGCTCAATGAATATTGATGTAGCGAGCTATTTCTGTAGGCAGGCCACCTATATTAATACCATACTCTGCTGCACTATGACTTCTTTGGGACTGGCGTATTTGGTACAGAAAAATTAAATTCAAAATCTGTTCACATCAAGGGGGGGGGGGCTAACTCTCTTATGGCATGCGTCTTTAACGGCAACCCACGAAATTTGCTAACAATGTTTAAGCCTCTGGTTCACACTAGATAGGTCGCTTGGGTCGTTATCATCGTGCATACAAATACTGGCATACTCCTTTGTAATTTCGAAGACATAGGATAGTGATATTTGGAAGAAATGTTCTGAATTTACCCCCGTCGCAATTGTTTTTCAGTTTCGCTATCTGTATGTAATTCCATTTACACTGATAGTAAATAAATTCAAAAACGATAGTACTACACCAGGCAAGCCGAGCTCTTTGATAACAGCTTGATAAAAGTAGGAAATGCAATATATCCACAAGTTGGAAAAAGGAAGTATCAAACAATTACGAAACAGCTATCTTTAACAGAACTCATCCTCTTGCTGAAAACTACTCCAGAGCTTATACCTTCCTCAAAGCTATACCTGCTAAAAATAGGTATTAGCTCAAACGGAAGACCTATTTCAAAGGTAACACAACCTTGTCGTTGAAGTCTATTGCACAACTAATGAGCTTTCTTGAAGCAATACCTCCTAAAAATAGGTATTAGCAAGAACGAAAGATTTATTCTAGAAGCAAAGAAAACTTTCTGCCTGAAGACTGTTGCATAGCTTAGACCTCCCTTAAAGCTATAAGTTCTTAAAATAGGTTGTAGCCACAACGAAGGGGTTGTATTTCAAAGAGCACAGCTTCTTGAAGGCCAGTGCACAAGTTAGTTTCCTCTTATTCTTTCAAAGAAATTATTTACTTCCCCCATGCAGCTTTCTCCTAAAACTAGACATTCGCAAACCACGTTCTTAAAATAGAGACTCTTTAAGTGATAAAAATAGCCGAAGAAAAATCATAAGAAAGAAAGCGTGGGATCTGGTGTGATTCTTAAAACATTTAAGGTATAAACCCCCTCAAAATTGGTGCAACTTTCCCGGCGGTATGCATGCTTCGATTCCCTCCAAGAAATCTAATCACATCTCATCAGCCTAGCAGGTCTCTTTGGTTTCGTTCGCGACAACTAGCGGAAATTGAGAGAACTTTCCATGTTGCATACTTTTCCCTGCACATACTCTCTGCTTCGAACAAAAGTAAACTTTGTATCAATAAAGAGGCCCCCTCCCATACTTGTACGTGAAGCGTTATTTGTCTAATTTGGGCACGTGATTTCGTGATTTTGATATTTTCGACTCGTGAATTCGTGATCGAAGACTCTGTCGTGCAGCGTGATTTGCCAAAAATTTGGTCGTTATTTCGTGAAATAACTCTTAAAGCACGTGATTGCGCCTTGAAATTTCACGAAGAAATGCTGTTTTCCGTCATTCTGGAGGGTGTAGTCTCAAAAAATTTTCCAGGGGTAAGCCCCCGGACCCCCATTCTTACTCCATTCGCTCGCAATCTACCCCATATAAAGACATTTATCTCCTAGAAAGTCTTAGATAAACAGAGCATTGATCTTACATGAAGAAGGGATGAAGAATTTTTGAGTTCCCTAAAAATAATACATGGTACTACTCAAACTGCCACCGGCAAAGTAAAAGATGCAGTCTATTTGAAAGAAGATCGACTTTTTCTAAGAAGCAAATGATAGGTTACCAGGCTTTAATTTCCAAAATACAGCGTTTTTCGATGTTCTAGAAGGTGAATACTCAAAACAATTTCCGGGGCAAGCCTCTGGACCCCAATTTATCTCATTTCATCCACAGTTTTGGCTCCGAAACTTTAAAATCCATGTTAAAATTACCCTGCTTTCCCTCGTGTGTTTCGCTAGCTATGTATTTACATAGAAATATCTTTCTGGAGCATTCTTAAATTTCTGCAGCGTGAACGTGAAAATGCAGTTTTGTAGTCCGTGATGGCGTGAAAAACGAAATCAACACGTTAATCCGTTATCCTGGGTTACTATAGGGGGGGAGGCCTCAATAAAGACTGGCACAACAAAACGTCTATGATTATGATAAAATGACTCAATGCTCTTGATGCATTCATAAATCATTTCACACAGCTCCAAATCTAACTACCTTCAAATAAATCTCCAAATCAATTTTACAGTTTTCTAGAGTTCGACGCATACCCTAAAAAGGTTGGTCTCCGCTAAAAAAATTTGTTTTACACTTCTTTGTAGGTTAGATCAATTGACTCAAAAGTAGCATGCATGAGCTGTGCTTAAGGGCGGTTCCAGCTTTAAAAAGTGGGGTGGCCACGAGGTAAAACAGATTGCCATAAGGTATACCTAATGTTTTTTATATCATTTTTGCTTAGAAATAGATACCGACCTGAGGAAAGTGGGGGTGGACATATCCACCCCGTGGGACCTCCCTTGGCTGTGCTTGATTCTCAATGATACAAATTTTTGCATTTTAACGTATCTAGTTCAGCCCTCATCATTTAAAACCACTCTTCCTCACATTTTTCACAGTTGTTAAGAGATACCACGAATGCATTTTAATTTTTTTTTATACATATGATACTCCATTAGTAATGGTAAAATGATAAAAATAAAGATAAATATATATCTAATCGTACTGTTCTTCCAAGAGGTCATGTTTCAAGGGGTCTAAGATGTCTTACTGGCCCAAAAAATAGATTCTCGCCTGCTTTTTGAAAAGTGCAGTAGATTCCTCATTTCTAATATTGTTTGGGAGGCCATTCACTCTCCTTGTTTTATATTTTGAAACCGGAAATCTTTTGTAAACTACTGCTTAAGGGGGTACTAGCCCTGAAACCACTTTTCAATAACTAAAATTTTGATTTAATTCAGTTCATCATCAACATACACCAACCCCACAAACCTATACATATTCTAAAAGCCCTAGGCCCGCTCTGTTTAAAAATGCAATTGGTTTTGCTGTAACTCACACCTGGAAAAAAAACTTGCCAGTTTAACTGGGTGTCTGATTTTTGACCGCTCCTTGTTCAAGAAAAGATTGAAGTTTTGAGAGCCCTCTGAAGATGATTGCTTTTGAAGTTTTCTGTACAACATAGATCAATGACTGATATAACACATGGAAATCTCAGGATGAGCTTTAAAAACCTTTTTATAGATTTTTCCCTTGTTTGTGCATTTTTCAAGATCTAGAATATCATAACATTTTTTAGGGTGATGGAAGGTAAATTTCTATGTGTCATATCAATCAGTACAATGAAATGAGCATACCCTGAAAATTTCATCAAGATATCATGAATAATTCCAGAGATATCCTTTCTTGAAGCGGAAAATGTATGTTTTTCAGAAATCGCCATTTTAACTTTGATCATCAAAACTTTTGATATGAAAATACCATTTCGTCCTTCAGCGTATTTTTATAGTCTCCCTTAATGTCCTTTATGCCCTCAGTTCCATATAGTATAACTAAAATGCTCCTGCCTCATAAGAAACACCTTCTTTCTCTCTTAGGGCTTCTTCCCTTGCAGTGCGCAATTGTTGTTGGACTGCTCGCTTTTTCTTTTCTTTCAAATGCATGGCCTTTTCAGATTCAATAATTCTCTTTCTGTCTCTCTTTTCATACCTACTAACTGCTATCTCTGAAACAGGTGTTCCCAGGCTCTTTCTTTAATAGCTCACGGAGACGAGCACCAGCATCATTTAATTCCTCAAGAATTTCCTGCTCAATGTTTCCTACTATAGTCTCCTTTTGATTATATGGTAGGAAGTTTCAGCAAGGCATGGGAGGTTTAGGGTTGAACAAAATGTTTCCATGCCAGCAAATCCTATCCCAAGCTGAAGAGCACAATGAACGGCTCTTCTGTTGACATCATATGATTTCCCTCTGCCAGTACAGATATTATTGCTTGCAGGCAGAAACGTCTTTTTATGGCACCTACTACATTCCATATAAAGCGATGACATTAGGCCAAATCTTTTGGCATATTCCTCTTTCAGAATCAGATGCCCCTTTTTACATTTGTGCACATCCCTTATGGCATTGCTAAGAGACTCAATATGAATAAGTCTACAGGGTGTCCCAGAAAAATTGTGCCCCGTTTGCCTGAAGATTGCGAGAAAACGGCAAAAGATTATCACTATCCTTTTCCATGACGTTGCTCTTCAGATGTTCAATTAAAGTTTACCACCGTTCCCGTGAAAATCCGTCGAAAAATGATGGAGCTATGACTTTCAGAAGACCAAATCTGCCTGTTGACTGAAACCAGTGGTCGGCCATTTTATCTTACTATTTTGCAAAGATAAACAGCTTCATGGATGAACTGAAATAGCAGCCTTTAATGTCATAGCTCTCATCAAAGTTCCAATAATCATCAGAGAGTTAAACTATTTTTTACCCCACCGTCTTTGATAGAATGCAAAAGTGAAGATCAGAATTCCCAAAGTAATAAAAATCAAAAGCTTCGACAAAAATATATTTCACATTTAATTTGTCGCCATCCCTAGCGTATCCCTACTCAGATTTCTCCCTTCATTTGTTACAAGCAATTGTTGATTTACTACCGAAGACAATGAACTAAAAGAAACGAGAAGGGCAAAAGATTTTTGGAGCTGTATTGTCTCATTTTGAACTGATAGATAAACTAAATAATTGCTGCACTCATCACACCTGCAAAAAAAATGTGACTATATTTTTGTCATTGCCTTTCGATTGTTTATTTTATCATGGGATCCTCGTCTTCGTTTTGACATTCAATAAAGGATCGTGGGGTGAGAAATAGCTGAAGTCTCTGATGATTATTGAAACTTTCGCGAGAGCTATGAGATTGGAGGCTACTGTTTCAGCTCATCCATGAAGCTGATTATCGTTGCAAAAATAGTAATACAAAATGGCCGACCGCTGGTTTCAGTCATCAGAGAAATTTGGTCTTCTGAATGTCATAGCTCCATCATTTCTTAACAGATTTTTATGGGGATGGAAGCAAACTTTAATTTAACATCTTGCAAGCAACATCATGCCAAAATATGGTGACGACCTTTTGCTGCTTTGTCGTGGTCTTCAGGCAAACGGGGTACAAATTTTCTGGGACACCCTGTATATCCAGTTTGATCAGCTGATTCCTGTTGCTCCTGACATTCTACATGAACTTCATCAACTTTTTCTGTCCTCTTTACCCTCTTTGAACTTTTTGGGGTAAGGTCATAGGTCTCTGGCATTTCGAGTTTTCTCTTTGAAGCTGAAGCTTGGGTAGCATTGCTTTCATAAGGTGCTTCTTCATTTCCAAAAGCGATATCAGGAGAAACATGGGCTTCCATGGGCCTAGGCCCATCTTTTGCAATGCGCGATCCAGTAAAACATCCACCCTTTCTCTTTCTTCTGTAAAAGCTTCTTTGTTTCTTTCCAGTCATTTCCGCTTTGTTAATTGAATATTTACGAAATATCCAAGTACCAATAACACATATAAACGGTGATTAGTCAGATTCGGGCAGATTCAGAGGCTTCAAATTCTGTTTTCTATGTTGTTGATTAGCGAAGGACACCTTTTTACTTTTACTGCTTCTTGCTTCTTGGAGATTTCAAAACAGAAAGCATTAGTCATGTTGGAAAGACCTCGCATCCACACAAGAAACCGCTGACCACTTCGTCTTGCAGTATTGCAGGCGTTTCCACCCTTTTCACTGAGGAAAGAAACGGTTTTCCTGACTTACACGAGTGTATTATGCGACAATTTCCAATCTAACGGAAATGTTGTTTGACAATTGCAGCAATGGGAATTGCCACTACTTGCCCTCATAAAAATTAGAATGAAATAAAAACGAAATAAAATATTTCAGTTCTGATTTTTGAATCAGATTCCTTAATAAATTTTACATGAAATATATTTTTACAGATTTTTTCGATATTTTTGACATTTTCAGGGCTAGTAGGGCCTTAAGGATTTCTGGACATTGCCCATTTATGATTTTATGCACAATCATCGCTTGGTCAAGCTTAATCAATTCATTGACACTTAATGATGCAGATGGATTTCTGTTTTTAATAAGTGCGGAATAGATATGGGGAAATTGCCCTATCCTGGAACTTCGTATGGAGTTTAGTTGCAGAAAGGTGACCCTATGGTAGATTACCATATCTGGGATGACATTCCACCATAATGCCGGGTATACTTGAAAAAGTTTTGATATAGGGAGCATTAGTCGAAGTTCTCTGACGGTTTACTTTTCCTTTTACTATGTCCTAGGAACAAAAATTAACATTTCGTTACATTTAGGCGTAGCTTGTTTTGTCTTTGCCAATCTAAGACATCTTGCAATTCATTTCTTAAGTCTTCCAAAAGTTGCTAAGCCTCCTCTTCACTTAACGCAATACTTGTGTAATCATAATACGCATTGAGTGCAAATTTTGTAAGGGACTCCTCAAATCATTGGTATACAATATAAATAAGAGAGGCCCTAAACATGACCCTTGAGGGACGCCACAAGATACCAGTCGTTTCTCTGAACTCTGGCCGTTAAGGTAGCAATACTGCTGGCGTCCTGTTAGATAAGAAGCGAACCAAGCAAGCTCTTTCTGAAGATTCCATATCTTTGTAATCTTGCTAAAAGGGTATCATGATCAGTGGTATCGAATGCCTTTTTGAAATCTAGGAAAAGGCTACTGTTGACCCATGTTGTCCATATTGACATTCTTTCGATCAACGTTGCTATACCAAGAATCTGTTACATTCATCAGTAATGTGATTGGCAAATTGGTTCTTGGACAGTGGATTGTTTGCTCGTAAAAATTCAAAAAGTTGATCTCAAGCTACTTTTTCAAATATTCTCGAAACAGCCGACAAATGGGAATCAGTCTATAGTTAGTCAATCTGATTGCCTTCCCGATTTAAAATAGGTGTCACTCTTGCTGTTTTCCATATGTCAGGAAAGGTACCCACCTTCAGCGGCTCATTAAAGATTATCTTGGCCTAAGCCTGTCAGTGCATTTGATATGTCGCATGTTCGCACGCGCTCTCAAGCAAACTGCCCAGAACCAAAAACTCAGGATGAAGGCAACACATCAACATCAAGGACATCAAGTAGCGATGATGAAGAACATCGGGAATCTGCTCCATTGACACTAGATATCATCAAGGATTACTTTGATAGCAAATTTAGTGAGCTGGCTGACAACATGGCTACGAAGAATTGCATTGAGAAACTGTTGGAGAGAATTGCAAAACAAGAAACAAAGATAGTTGAGCTCGAATCGAAAATTGCAGTAATGGATGCTCACATTGACAAGCTCAAGAGAAATAATGATGATTTGGAACAGTACCACCGCAGGCTTTGCCTTAGGATCAATGGCATACCAGCACCAGATGAAGGCGAGATGGAAACTGGAGATCAGTCCCTGGAAAAGTCAAAGAAATTTTTAATGAGCTTGGTGTAGACGTACCAGATGTAGTAATCGATCGGGCACATCGAATAGGAGAAGTCAAACAAATCGAAGGTAAAAGATACAAGCAAATGATCGTCCACTTCACAACTTGGCGACATCGGTCACTTGTTTATAAAGCACGAAAGGAATCAAAGAAATATCGAATTAAGCTGGATCTAACTGCAGCCAAGGCAACCATGCTAAGGAATGCAAACGAAATGCTTAAATCGACGAAAGGTGCATTCGCTTTTGCAGATATCAACTGCCGTTTGTGTGCAAAAATAGGCCCAGATTTCTTCTATTTCTCAACAGAGAACGAACTAATTGATCATTTACATGATATGAGGCGAAATGGATCTTCAGTCTTCAATGAATCTGGCACTTCCGAATTTGAGACATACTAGTGGCTTTTCTTCTTGTTGTCGTTATTGGACATGACATTCTCGTTCCCATTGGAACTCAAAGTCATCTGACTATTCTGGGTGTTTGAGTTGTGTTTTGTGAAGCTGCAGTATAATTCTGTAATTACGTACCTCACTAATTGCAACTTAGTAGTCTGAGATGAGTTACCGAAGTTTAAAAACAAAACAAGCACGAAAAAAATCCAAAATTTTAGTTTCCCCTGTTTGCTTCCCTTTCGAACCAACATGTAGCATAGCGAACCAAAAGCTGTAGGAGTTGAATATTTAGCATTGCAAGTCAGAGTGACTGCTAATTGTGGCTTATTTGAATCTTCGTTGATGTTTTGCTTCTCATTAACGATCGAACTTTGCTCCAGGTACGTTCTTACTGGGTTATACTGTTTTTTTTTCTTGTAATAAAGTATGCGAGCTTTTTCGTTTTAATTGTCGGTGGTTCACCCATAATGTAGCCCCACTAGCGCATAAAGTCTGTCGTGCCCGCCAGGGTGCCCTCCATGGTTAACTGCGTGCAGTGCTTTCAAATTAGATTAACCATTTTTCACGCTTTCCGTCAGACTCGATTTGTCCCTTGTGGAGTGCCGTTAAAAATTAGAAAACTGCCCCATCAGTGATTTTTTTTGCTCTTTGCGAAAACCCTTCCTTACATTTTATTCAAAGTATTCACAGTTTTTCAACCTAACTACTTGAGAAAAACCACTTCACTACTATAATGATAACATATGAAATTGATGTCCCTGGAGAGCCGCTGCAGTCTGGGAAACACCTGCTACCTGTTGTAGCTAGTATGGACGTGCGAATTGTCTATCTAAAACTTCTTTTTTGTGTTGTTTTCATAAGTCTTACTTTGTTTGTGTATGTAACTTTCTTTTGTTTCTTTAATGTGCTGTTTACTTTATCATGGCTTTTTGTGGCAATTTGTTACTACGTTTGTCCTATGAGCGTTTTATTGTTTTTGTCCAGTCAAACAGATTGTTGTTACACTGTGATTTATTTCCCCTTAGGACCAGCGAGAAGATTTCTTCACTTTGATGCCGGTTGAATTGAATCAATGGCGAGCAACGATTGGGTGCTTCAATGCCTCTATTCCTAGATTGTGTCCCCTGAGTAAAAACGTTTGGCCTCTTTCAATTCTACTTCAAGTCACAAAGTTATACTGGTCTTGTTTTTGTTTTCATTGTAATCGCAACCTTGGTCCTGCCCGCTGTTCTAATCACACAGTTCTTGTTTCGTTTATCGGATATGTTTCTTGTCCCTTCTCGCCCGAGTGCATCATTTTACGAAGACAGTATTTCATGTGTCTGTTGAACTTTCCAAGCGAATTCCACGCGGTTTTATCATTCATGTTCGATACAAGTATATTCACTCCCAGTATGCCTACTTTTACACTGCATGCATAGCATGTTACATAATTCAAATACAGTGGTTGCTTCTAAAGACCGTTTTGCTTAGTGGCGATATAGAAACAAATCCCGGTCCCGACACACTTGATTTTTGTTCTTGGAACTTAAACAGTATTACTTCGTATGATTTTTTAAGAGTTTCCCTTATCGAGGCATACAACTCGGTGTATAAATACGACATGATCGGCATTGCAGAAACTCACTTAGACAGCACCGTTGACAATGACAGACTGTCTCTAGACGGTTACTCTTTTATGAGGAATGATCATCCACAAAATGTGAAAAGGGGAGGTGTTGGGCTTTACATCAAGGAGACCCTTCCTTCAAAAGAACGATCTGACCTGGTGACTCTTCCTGAGTGCATTGTTTGTGAGATCCAACTTAATAGAAGGCAGTACTTTTTCGTCGTAGTTTATAGGAGTCCTAGTCAGGACCAGGGTCAATTTGACAATTTTATGATAGACTAGGAATCCGAGCCCGCGCTGCGCGCGGGCTCGGAGTTCCTAGCTCCTGCGGAGGGCTGGGCGCCTTCGGCGCCCTGGGCCGCCTGCGGCGGCCACTGGCGCGCTTCGCGCGCCACAGCATCACTGCATCATTCATTGCATTTTATTCAATTTCATTACCTTTTCATGTCTTTTTATGTTTTGCAATTCTTCAAGAATATTAGTTTATTGAGCCATTACCAGCCCTCCTGACTATTCTTCGGCACCCCCCCCCCGTGTTTAGGGCTCGATTGTAGGAACAGATAGTTGGTATAATTGTTACAGTTGTTTCATACCTCAAGTTTGTAGATGAATCTTATTGTGGAAGGAGGTAGCTGAAACTTTCAGTTGCCCTATCACTGCTTATATACGTTGTATTTTTTTCTGCCAGTCTCCCTGTTATTCCGTTGATCGTTAATGCGTTGTAAATATAGTAACGATACGTTTTTAACCAAGAAAAAGCGAATATTTTCCATTTTCAAGCATCCCCTTTTCGATTGTTCCAAGGCCCCAGTAATTAGTATATAGAACTATTTCTAACCCCTCTTACTTTCCTAACCCCCTCTCTCTGTTTTTGTGGTACTCGATCGTTGGTAAATCAAGTCGGTATAGTTGCTACAGTTGTTCTCGTACCTCAAGCGTGTGAAGTTGCTGTAGTTGTCTCATAGTTTTACTATGTATTTCCTTCTCTCGTTATTCTAGTAGCCTTAGATGACATCGTTGCGCTCTCTCGAGTAGCGAACAATGCCCCCCCTCCAAATTTATGAATTTTTGAAAAGTTTTCCAACTCCCCCTCTTGTATTGGAACCCAACTTTATTAATGTTGTGGGAAAGTGGAATGATGGCAAATAGTTTTTTACATGTAAAATATGGGGAATGATGAATTTGCATCATAATTTAAGTCCATAATTGTGGTGGTATTAGGTACATTGTTGTTCGTTGCTTTGCTTTCTCCAGTAGCCTTTGCTCCCCTATTTCATATTTATTTCATATTTGAATCTTTTTAGGAGGGTAGCCCTTCGGTGGAAGCCGTTTTTCAAGGGGCCCTCCATTAAAAACTTACATGCTATAAATAATTAAAATAAGTCACAACTAAAATCAGAAACCATAATCTAAAAGCCTATTTACAATTATACAATATATACAATAAGCAAAGAAATTAACCCTTCACAGTTTTCTTAAAACCATCCAGAGAGGATGCTGTCAGCAGGGAGGCTATTCCCTAGTTGCCTTTGTTAATGTAGTTGCCTTGCTTTCCAGGGTTTGCTTACATATATGGAGCCCGAAATTTTGTGCGAATGAGACGAATAAATCTATCGTTGACTTGTAGAGAGGACTTGCCACCTCCTTGGGCAAATCGCAAACAAACAAATTCAGCCTATGATCTCGCCTGCTTGAAGGGCCTCTCGTAAAATGTGACTGCATTCTCGTGAAAGTGCTATATGGGAGGAACGTAAGGTATTGGAAATATCATTAAAAAGTTCTGTCACGGAGTTCAGAACCCTTCGTTGAAGGGGAGGTCAGAGAAGCAGATTACAGAGGGTATATTTGTCCGTGCGAAGGAGCATTCGTGGAAACTATTTAAGTAATGGAGTCGGCTTGTGGAGAGGAATGCAATTGGGCAAGTTGGCACGGTGCGAAGTGACGTCACATAACTTGGCAAAGTGCCAAGTCACATGATCGGAACTTGGCACAGTGCCAAGTCACATGACCAATTTTGGCAACTTGCCAAGTATGTCACGTGACATGGGGGCAGGCACTTGATTGCCCCTACTTGCATATCACCTTTATCACAATACATCTGGGGTAAGTAAATAGGTCATAGGACTCACACAGTGTAGGCCCCTTTAGTTTAACTATGGGATTTATGTTGATTGAAATTAGCCAATAGCAGTTGACTTTCATCTTCAATATCTTTACTATGGGATCTGTATTAATTGAAATTAGGCAATGGCAATGTGTAGAAGGTAGATGAATTGGGTCCTTTGAAATTAGCCAATAGCAGTTGACTTTCATCTTCAATATCTTTACTATGGGATCTGTATTAATTGAAATTAGGCAATGGCAATGTGTAGAAGGTAGATAAATTGGGTCCTTTGAAATTAGCCAATAGCAGTTGACTTTCATCTTCAATATCTTTCTCTATGGGATCTGTATTAATTGAAATTAGCCAATGGCAATGTGTAGAAGGTAGATAAATTGGGTCCTTAGAAATTAGCCAATAGCAATTGACTTTCATCTTCAATATCTTTCTCTATGGGATCTGTATTAATTGAAATTAGCCAATGGCAATGTGTAGAAGGTAGATGGATTGGCTCATTTGAAATTAGCCAATAGCCGTTGGCTTTCATCTTTAGTAGCTTGACTATGGGATCCGAATGATTTCAGATTAGCCAATGGCAATGTGTAAAAGCTAGCTGGGTCGGGCCATTTGAAATTAGCCAATAGTAGTTTGCTTTCATCTTTAGTAGCTTGACTATGGGGTCGGAATGATTTCAGATTAGCCAATGGCAATGTGTAAAAGCAAGATGTTTCGGGTCATTTGAGATTAGCCAATAGCAGTTTGCTTTCATCTTTAGTACCTTGACTATGGGATCAGCATCAATTCAAATTAGCCAATGGCAGTGTGTATAAGGTAGATTGGTTGAGCCATTTGAAATTATCCAATAGCAGCTCGCTTTCATCTTTAGTATTTTCACTATAGGATCCGTATCAATGCAAATTAGGCCATGGCAATGTCTATAAGCTAGATGATTTGGATGCTGCACGGGAGGGCCTCTGTGCAGGCTTCTGCTTTCGTAATAATGAATAGAAGTAATGAGCAACTAATGATGTGATCTTACTTGAAGGCGATTGTTTTTTGAGAACTTTTTAGCTAACGATGTTGGCATGAGAAACTTCCTACCTAATGGTTTTGGCATGATGAAATCACCTGCAACTCTGTGGCGACATGGAAATTTTGGTGTTGCGGAAGATCTCATGTTGGCAGTTAAATATGAAGATGTTGCATACGTTCAGGAGTGTTTATTGGGGACTACAGTTTGCAAGAAAGCTATTATGAATGCCCTTAACTTGGATTGAAGTACCTTTAAAACAGGGCGATGCGAATTCAAAAGGGGAAAATGGCAGAAATTAATAGCATGGAAGTGGAGCGAAAATAGGCCTATGTTTTCACTGGAGCAATAATAAAGGGAAAACTTTACGCCACTTGGCAATTTTCAGTACAGATAGAAAAGTTGTGCATGTTTGCTTCAGATGTGAGTAGGCCTATCTACTTCGTTGTCACTTCCATACTGTGCTCTTTGAAAACGTCCTTAGCTGACATGGTTGCGTCTCTCGGGTAGCGAATAATGCCCCCCCAATTTATTAATTGTTGAAAAGTTTTCTAACTCCCCCATTTGTATTGGGACCCCATTTTATTGCTGTTGTTGAAAACTGAAATGATAGTAAATATTTTTTACATGAATATAGAAAAGATACGTTTTTAACATACAAAATGACTATTTTCATTTTTTCAAAACTCGTCTCGCTGATTGTTCCAGCCCCACGAAATATTAGTTTATCATATTATGTTTCATACTTATATTTCATATTTAATTCTTTTAAGGAGGGTTGCCCTCGAGCCATTACCAGTCCCCAACTATTATCTCAGCCCCCCCCCCCGTATTTAGGACTCGAGAGTAGGAACACCAAGTCAGTAAAGTTGTTGCGGTTGTTCTGGTACCTCAAGTGTGTAGATAAGTCATATTGTGGGAGGAAGTAGCGGGAGCTCTTAGATGCTCTTATTGTGCTGCGTGTCTTGGTTGTTGTAGTAGAGATGCTCAACTTGGCATTATTGCCTTAGTGGGCGTGGTAGCTTTTGTGCCTTATATGGCTTGTCCTGCATTATTGCCACTGTAATCATGGACAAAATAGTTAATGACGAATCCAAAACCTAAGATTTGACTATTGAAGATCCCCTTCTCCCCTCTTATTCAATGTTAGTGACGGATGAAGGAAGGTTCTCGGAGTTTTCAACATTGATTGAGGGGGAACGGGGGCAAAGGATGCTCAACAGGTGAAAATATCGGGAAAGATGAATTTGTCTCGTAATTTATGTCCATGATTGTGGTTGTCTTGGGTACATTGTTCTTCGTTGCTTTGCTTAATCCAGTAGCCTTTGCTGCCCTAGTTGCCTTTGTTAATGTAGTTTCCTTTCTTTCCCGGGTTAGCTTATATACATGAAAACTATCTTCATTGTTCTTGCTGTCTTTCTCGCAGCATTATGTAGGTGTTGGTTCTTCGTGTGGAAATGAAATTCTGTAGTAATCAATAAGGAAAAGAACCCTAGCAGCAGGAAGGCAGCGCCAAAGATTTATTGCGAATGAGACGAATAGATTTACCGTTGAGTGTAGAGAGGATTAGCTACCTTCTCAGGCAAATCGCAAAGAAACAAATTCAGCGTATGATCTCGTTTGCTGCAAGGGTTACTGGCTGGGTCTCTAGTAAATTCTTACTGCACTCTCGTGAGAATGCTATATGGGTTGCAGGGAAGAAGAGTGCTATTGGAAATATAATTAGAAAGTTCTGTCACGGAGTTCAGAACCCTTCATTCAAGAGGGGATGAAAGAAGCAGATTCCAGAGGTATATTTTGCCATGCGAAGGAGCAGTCATTGAAATTGTTAAAGAAATGGAGTCGGCTTGTTGAGAGGAATGCAGTTAGGGAAGTTGGCACTGTGCCAAGTGACGTCACATAACTTGGCAAAGTGCCAAGTCACATGGCCGGAACTTGGCACTGGGCCAAGTCACATGGCCAATTTTGGCAACTTGCCAAGTATGTCACGTGACATGGGGGTAGGCACTTGATTGCCCCCAGTTGCATATCGCCCCTTTAGCTTAAGTATGGGATGTACATTGATTGAAATTAGGCAATGGGAATACCTATAGGATAGATGGGTTGGGCAATTTGAAATTAGCCAATAGGAGTTCACTTTTTTCATTAGTATCTTAACTATGGAGTCGGTTCTGATTGAAATGAGCCAATGGCAATGTGTAAAAGCTAGATGGGTTGGGTCATTTGAAATTAGCCAATAGCAGTTGGCTTTCATCTTTAGTAGCTTCACTATGGGGTCCGTATTAATTGAAATTAGCCAATGGCAATGCGTAAAAGCTAGATGGGTTGGGTCATTTGAAATTAGCCAATAACGGCTCGCTTTCTTCATTAGTAGCTTCTCTGTGGGATCCGTATTAATTCCGATTAGCCAATGGGAATACGTATACGCTAGATAGGTTTAGCCATTTGAAATTAGCCAATAGCAGCTGGCTTTCTTCTGTAGTAGCTTCACTATAGGATCAGTATGAATTCAAATTAGCCAATGGCAATGTGTATAAGCTAGATGCGCTGGAGAACCTCTGTGCAGGCCTCTTTGTTAATAATGAATAGGAATAATGAGCAACTAATGATGTAATCTTCCTTGAAGACGATTGTCTTCGGAGTACTTTTTAGCTAACGATGTTGGCATGAGAAACTTCCTACCTAATGGTTTTGGCATGATGAAATCACCTGCAAATCTGAGGCGACATGGAAATTTTGGTGTTGCGGAAGATCTCATGTTGACAGTTAAATATGAAGATGTTGCATACGTTCAGGAGTGTTTATTAGGGACTACAGTTTGCAAGAAAGCTATTATGAATGCCCTTAAATTGGATTGAAGTACCTTTAAGACAGGGCGATGCGAATTCAAAGGGGGAAAATCACAGAAATGAGTAGCATGGAAGTGGAACGTAAGTAGGCCTATGTTTTCGCTGGAGCAATAATAAAGCAAAAATTTCACGCCACTTGGTAATTTTCAGTACAGACAGAAAAGTTGTACATGTTTGCTTCAGATGACAGATGTGAGTAGGCCTATCTACTTCGTTGTCACTTCCATACTGTGCTCTTTCAAAACGTCATAAATTGGCAGGTCACGTGATAGGGAGTCGAGGGAATAGTGCCAAGTCACATGATCATATTTGGCAACTTGCCAAGCAAGTCACGTGACATGGGGTCATCACGTGACAGTCCCCAATTCCGATCGATGTTATGACCCCAGATGCAAGTTGTTTTGGCAGACCAGCCAACCATGACTTATCTTCGTTGCCTCTTCCCCTCCAGAGGCTCGTTTCCCCTCTTAACGGACCAATGAATTGGTCACCCCTTTGCAGCATCATCTTCCGATTTATGCAACTGTACATTAGGAGAATTCGCCACGTGATATGGGTTCCCAGCCACGTGATATGGGATCCCATCACGTTACTACCCCAAGTAGTATTGTCAAGTCTTTCACGTGACATTGGGCAGGCCTTTCGTCGATCACGTGATTGCCCCCAAGTCAATGGTCCTATTGTTGGTTTGGATCTGGATCATACCCCCATTACGGTAGAAGCGAGCCCATGTGAAGACGTCACTGTGTGACGTCTTCTTTTGTCTTACTGTGCCCCTAGGTTGTTGACAATTGAGCATTGTTCGCTGTTGACAAACCAGCATTGTCCCCTGAAAAATAGAAAACTTTTGCCCCCTCTTGTACCGGAGCCCCAGTGCGTGCCCCCAACTTCTCACACAGATTCGGCTAACGTAGATTTTCGCGGTGGGAAGAAATGGAGTCGGCTTGTTGAGAGGAATAGAAGTAGCGGAATTGGCATGGTGCCAAGTGACGTCACATAACTTGGCACAGTGCCAAGTCACATGGCCGAAACTTGGCACGGTGCCAAGTCACATGACCAATTTTGGCAACTTGCCAAGTATGTCACGTGACATGGGGGTAGACACTTGATTGCCCCCAGTTGCATATAGCCCCTTTAGCTTAACTATGGGATGTACATTGATTGAAATTAGCCAATGGCAACGTTTAAAAGTTAGAGTGGTTGGGTCATTTGAAATTAGCCAATAGCAGTTGGCTTTCATCTTTAGTAGCTTCACTATGGGATCCGTATTAATTGAAATTAGCCAATGGGAATTCCTATAATATAGACGGGTTGGGCGACTTGAAATTAGCCAATAGCAGTTCACTTTCGGCTTGAGCATCTTAACTACGGAGTCGGTTCTGATTGAAATTAGCCAATGGCAATGTGTAAGAGCTAGAAAGTATGTCACGTGACATGGGGGCAGGCACTTGATTGACCCCACTTGCATATCACCTTAATCACAATACATCTAGTGTTGAGGTTGGTTACCGTTCATAGGACACCAGTTGGTTGGTGGTAAGCAACCTTTGCACCATCATTTTCCGCCGACTTATAGTCTACTGCGATGGAGAATTCGCCACGTGATAAGGGATCCAATCACGTGACTGCCCCCAGTAAGTGGTACTATTGTTGGCTGGGATTGCGTGCCCCATACGACGACGACGGAGGACGTGAGCCCCTGTGAAGATGACGTTTCACTTGATGACATCGATGTTTCCAGCATTGTTTGGTGTTGACAAAGCAGCTTTGTCCGTTGACGAGCGTTGATGTGCGTTGATGTGCGTTGATGTGGCAATCAAGAGAGGCTGCCAAAAACTTTGGCCGCTTTGAGCGGAGCCCGTGCGGCTGCCACCGACCTCTGACAGACATTCTGCAAAGGTAGATGCTCGGGGTGATGTGAGGAGCGCAAGGGCGGGCTGGAGGGGGAACGGGAAGCGGGAGATGTGGATGACGCAAAAAAGCAAATTCGACAACAATGGGCAGGAGAAAGGGGATCAATGCGGATCGTGCAGAGACGGGGTCTCACTCATTCTGTATAAGATTTTGAAATGATGTTATACAAAATGCACGCCGAAAACCCTTACTGCGTCATTATTACTGGTGATTTTAACTGTAGATCAACTCAGTGGTGGGAAAGCGATATTGAGAATAATGAAGGAAAGCTATTTGAGCCACTAACGACTGATATTGGTCTACATCAGCTAATTTCAGAACCAACTCACCTTATGGGAAGTTCCAAATCTTGCATTGATTTGCTTTTTACCGATCAGCTCAACCTCATTACCGATTCTGGTGTTCATCCCTCATTGCATGAGCAGTGTCATCATCAGATAGTTTATGGGAAACTTTCTGTATCGAACATAACACTACCACCGTACACCCGCAAGTCTTGGTTTTATGATAAAGCAGATTTTGTGAAAATCGTAAAAAGCATTGAAACGTTTCGTTGGCAAGAGCATCTGCAGAAAATTGCATGTCCCAATGAGCAGGTCAAATTACTCAATGAAGTACTTTTAAACATTTATTCTAACTTCATTCCTAACCAAGTCAAAACCATTAAGCCTCGTCAAGCTCCGTGGATTACGAAAACCGTTAAAAATTTTTTGAAGAAAAAGAGTCGAGCTTATAAAAGCTTTGTGAAAAACGGTTGGCCTGACGACAAGCTCGAGGGAATACAAAACATGACATCTGAAGCAACAAGACTGATTGAGGATGCCAAACGCAATTACTTTCGTAAGGCTGGGAAAACCTTAGCTAATCCTGGAACTTGTAGCAAAACTTATTGGACCTTAATAAAATACTGTTCTAAATAAGGCGAAGATTCCAATAATACCACCTCTTCTAGAGAATGGACTATTTGTAACTGATTTCACTGAAAAGGCACAGATATTCAACGACTATTTTATACTTCAGTGTACGACGATTGACACAGGTAGTGAAATTCCACATGATGCACCAGTACCCACTTCCCAGATAAGTGAATTTCTCATCTCCGACGACAAAATACTGAACATCATAAGATCGCTTAATCCTAATAAAGCACATGGATGGGACGAAATATCTGTCAGAATAATAAAATTAAGTGATGCTGCTTTAGTTACCCCCCTAAAGATCATATTCACAAACTGTTTGAAGCGTGGTGTATTTCCTGAAGTATGGAAATGTGCAAATGTCGTGCCAGTTCACAAAAAAAAAACGAGAGAAATCTAAAGAAAAACTACCGTCCGATCTCTCTTTTGCCAATATTTGGAAAAATTCTCGAAAAACTCATATACGATTCCCTTCATTCACACCTTGTTTCACATGAGCTACTTAACCCAAATCAATCAGGTTTTCGTCCCGGTGACTCAACAGTCAACCAATTAATCTCCATAACACACACAATATTTAAAGCGTTCGACTGCAATCCTCCTTTGGACGTTCGTTCTGTGTATCTCGATATCTCAAAAGCATTTGATAGAGTATGGCATGATGGTCTTGTCTACAAACTAAAACGATGTGGTGTTTCAGGACAGCTCCTTTCCCTTATCCAAAGTTGCCTAAAGGATCGTAAACAACGAACTGTTTTGAATGGGCAGAGCTCCAACTGGGGAGATATTTCAGCAGGAGTACCTCAGGGTTCCATACTGGGTCCCTTATTTTTCCTTGTGTATATAAATGATCTAACAGCTGACTTAAAGTGCAATGTTAAGCTGTTTGCTGATGATACATCATTGTTCACTGTAGTAGAAAACCCAAACACAGCTGCCAATGACATGAACCACGACTTGATGTTAATAAGAACTTACGATTGGAAGATGTCCTTTAATCCAGATCCGCAAAAACAAGCAGTTGAGTTGATATTTTCAAGGAAAAGAATTGAAATTGATCATCCAGTGATAACTTTTAATGATATTCCTGTGAAAAAAGTAAGTGAACATAAACATTTAGGTATTATATTGGACTCGAAACTTTCCTTCTCTGCCCATATAAACGCAGCTATTTCTAAAACAAGAAAGGGTATTGGCTTGCTGAAATATCTCTCTAAATATCTCCAGGCAGACTCTAAGCGAATTATACAAGCTGTATGTGCGACCCCATCTAGATTACGGAGATGTTATTTACCATATTCCGGCGAAAATATCTCAATTCAGTCAAGATATGACCTTGTCAAATCTAATGGGAAAGTTAGAGTCTGTCCAGTATTCTGCTGCTCTGGCTGTAACAGGAGCTTGGAGGGGAACATCGCGGGAAAAACTTTACGCAGAACTTGGCTGGGAATCACTAAATTTCCGAAGATGGAGCAGGCGTCTAACTTTGTTCTTTAAGATCGTAAATAACTTGACCCCTTTGTATTCAAAGGAACCAATTCCACTTCTCCACCGGTCCAACTACTCTCTTCGTAACCAAGATGTTATTGGGCGAATAGGGGCAAGAACAGAAAAATTCCAATCTAGCTTTTATCCGCACTGCTTAGCTGAATGGAATGAACTTGATCCGGAACTGAGACATGCACCATCTGTCGCCGTCTTTAAGAAGAAGCTTCTCTCGATAATTCGTCCCCCTGCAAAATCTGTCTTTAGGATTTACGACCCAGTAGGTTTATCCTATCTTACTCAAATCAGAGTTGGTCTAAGCAAATTAAATCTCCACAAATTCTTACATAATTTTAGGGATACTGTAAATCCAATGTGCCCAACGAATGACGGCATTGAGGATGTGGAGCACTTTTTGTTGCCCTGCCCTTCATTTGAAACGACGAGATTTTCTCGCTGGAGTTTCGGAATTATTACGATCATTTGTCCAAATCGACACCCTTCCAAACAACGTTCTAATAGAATGCTTGCTGTATGGTGATAAAAACCTTACTGATGACGTCAATAGAAGTATACTCGAGCTGACTCTCGAATTCATCCACCGAACAGGTCGGTTTGATTAAGATAACTCAACTCCTAACTTTTGCGATGCGCCACAAAGCCATAGACAAAATCGGCTAGGGTTTGTTTACGAACATTTCGATTCATGTGATCAGTCTCATGTGATGATTTCTCCAACATATTCCGTGTCATGAAAAGTTGTGCCATGAGTAAAACAGTTGAATAATACTAAAAATTTTCCAAGAGTTTGGTCACATGACTCGGGAAGGGTGAAGCAAACCTTGGCCGATTAGGTCAATTAATTCCCCTCTTAGTTAGACGTTCTTTCTTTTTTGTAGTAGTTACGTGTAGTTTATGTGCTATCTTTGTCTTTCAATGTCTTCACGTGTAGTGCTATGTTCGTGTTTTTAGTTTTATGTTGCCATTTGGTAGACGTTATTTTTCGCTCCAAATGGTATTGTCTTAGTAGTAGGGTATAGTTTTTTGTAGGTAGTGTTACTAGGTAATATGTATTGTAAGTTTTTAGCTTGATATATATATAAAAAAAAGATTATCTTGAGAGGGTCACAGATTAGTTCCGCAGCGTCTTTATCTTTGCCGAAATTCTATCAGGTCCTGGTGATTTAGAGTCCTTCAGTCCTGCAAATTCAGTAAGTGCATTACTGCTTAGTAACGGGATTGAACATACTGCTCAGTAACGATGCAACAGTGCTTATAAGTATTGAGCCACCTTACCCCCATCGTATTACAGGGGTGGAAAAATATTTTGATTGCTGTGACCAACAAAAGTCTCAAAAAGAATTCTGCGAGAAGTGATTAAAAAAGAATCCATTTTTGACAGGTCACGATATGTAAGGAATATGAAAGAATTGAGGACTGATTATCAGTCTTAATGAAAATGGTAAATGATACTTATCGAGCAATTTTTTCATTTTTCAGTTTACAACTTCAAGACTCGTAAACAACATCTTCGTGAAATTCCTCGGTCTGGTAGCAGCCTAAATCTATTCACAGTGGCAAGTAAAGTCTGCATGCAGGCTAATTTGATAACGGCTATCAATCAAGATAGGCCTTACGATCTTGATAAAAATTGACTTTCAGTTTTTCACTTTTCTGTATTCATCAATTCTCCTTTCTCTTTTTATTCCCTCTGGAGAGCTAAGAAAATTTCAGGGACCATTGGTGCCGTGGTCCGCTATTGTTTCCATCCCTGTCGTATTATGTGACTGGATTATATTTTTGGTCATTAGTGAGTCACCTTGTCGCTGAGCCACGGATTTGATACGTATTGGTGGCGGGCCACCGTGGTCCTCTTACGAAGAATGGATACAGCAATATCGAGTAGCTGAGAAAATAGACTAAAGAAAAGCGCCTACGCATCTTTTGTTTCTTCAGGAACACAATGAAACGGCATGCGCATCAAAGTTATCAAATACAGCAGGGTACATCTTCAATTTGCCAGCTTTTACTATTGTCGATTCCCTTTGGGGTGCCTTGCTAGTAAAAGACATACAGGGTGACCCAGAAAAATTGTGCCCCGTTTGCCTGAAGATTGTGACAAAGCAACAAAAGATTCTCACTAACCTTTTCCATGATGTTGCTCTTCAGATATTCAATTAAAGTTTGCCACTGTCCCCGTGAAAATCCGTTGAAAAATGATGGAGCTATGACTTTCAGAAGAACAAATTTGCCTGTTGACTGAATCCAGCGGTCGGCCATTTTATCTTACTATTTTGCAACGATAAACAGCTTCATGGATGAACTGAAATAGCAGCTTCTAATGTCATAGCTCTCACGAAAATTTCAATAATCATCAGAGAGTTCAACTATTTTGTACCCCACGATCTTTGATGGAATACAAAAATGAAGATAAGAATTCCCAAGGCAGTAAAACATCAAAGGTTTCGACAAAAATATATTTCAAATTAAATTTGTCGCCTTCCCTATATAGATTTCTTCCTTAATTTGTTACAAGCAATTGTTGATTTACTACCGAAGACAATGAACTAAAAGAAACAAGAGAGGCAAAAGATTTTGAACTGATCAATAAACTAAATAATTGGTTCAGACACTCCTCACACCTGCAAACAAAACGTGACTAGATGTTTGTCATTACCGTTTGGTTGTTTATTATTTTGGGGCCCTTGTCTTCGTTTTGACATTCCATCAAGGGTCGTGGGGTACGAAATAGCTTAAATCTCTGATGATTACTGAAACTTTCGCGAGAGCTATGAAATTGGAAGTTACTGTTTCAAGCTCATCCATGAAGCTGTTTACCGTTGCAAAATAGTAAAACAAAATGGCCGACCGCTGGTTTCAGTCATCAGGTAAATTTGGCCTTCTAAACGTTATAGCTCCATCATTTTTCAACGGATTTTCACGGGGACAGTGGCAAACTTTAATTGAACATCTGAAGAGCAACATCAAGTAAAAGTATGGTGAGGACCTTTTGCCGCTTTGTCGCAATCTTCAGGCAAACGGGGCACAAATTTTCTGGGACACCCTGTAGTCGTCGGAGAGGAAGTTTGAAATACATAAGAAGACAGCACAAAAAGACCACACTCACTTGGAACTCTTATGAAAACAGGAAGCAATGACATGCCACTACTTAATTACTGTTAATTGCATCTTAAGTATTACAAGGTTAAAAGTAAACTACCCCCCTCCCTCACACCCTTAATAATTACATTGTATTCTGGTATGAGCATTCAAAACTGTAAAAGGATTTGTAGTTCGATTAGACATTCTACGCAAACTGAGGCGCCAAAAGAATCTTCATCGAGGCTAGAGATTGCAGGGTCTTATTAGAGAGGAGGATTAAAGGAACTGAGTCCATATAAATACTTGAGCGTTAACGTTGTCCTAAATTTTTGCTGACAATCTGCTGACAGCCCTTTGTTATCGCACAATAGTGCTAAAGTCATCAGCAGTGGAGATCAATGACTTCTTAATACTTGCATTATCCTCAGGAATTTCTTTGGTTTGATTTCATTGGGAATTAAATGTCAACTTTTCTTGCATGATTAAAAAGAGCTTGATATTGGTCATGAGAGCCCTATACTCATACCAAGATGAAATTTTACCTTGTTTATACGGACTCAGTGCCTTTAATACAGCTTTTACGATAATTTGAGACAGCCTTTGCAAAATGTGAGTACTTCGAGACAATCGAGTTCAAGTTAGCGAAGTTTTTTTGTATTTCCATCCATTATTATCACAATAATCTATCAAAATGAAGTACTTCTTGAAGCTATTGCTGTTGTGCTGCTTCCTCTTGTTGTGCAGCTTGTGGTTGGTTTGGAATATTTGGTCGCTCGTCCGGCTTTCGTCCGATAAATGGCAATGGGATCTTCTCTTTTGCAACCTGCGGGACAAAATGTGATGATCAATGTTTTGTGCCAACTAATTGGAAAAAATTCGCACTTGTTGGAAAACTTACTAAAATTTGATTATAAAGGACGAAATGAAGCTAGGTTGCTGCACCCGTACAATGACCACTCTCGGTGTTTCTCTCTTGATTGTCCACACATATGATATAACATGTATAAACTACGCTAGGGTGGGGGTAATGTGGTTCTTACGGGGTAAAGTGGATCTACTGAGCTTTTTGTTAGAAATATACTTCCTTGTTAAGTCAAAAAAGGTTGACTATTTTTCTTGTGAAGTCTACATGACAAGCTGTCTTTCGTTGATATCCATTCTTTTGTAAAAACGATCTTAATCAACAGTCTGTTGTGCAAGAATTTAAAGGCCCAGAAAAACTTTCTCCTGGCACTGTTATTTTGCTTTCCAGGTCGATGGTATGAATGTGAGGTGAGAATTGGGTCTTTTATAGATGAAATAATGTTTAATTCAAATTCATTTAGATAACGGTTCTTTTTCTGTTTATTTGTCTCCTAGGTGGGGTATTGTAGGCCTACTGAGAATTCAACCATAAATCACATTCAACAAAGCCTTGAATCGCTTAAATTTTTCCGCATTTACATTCATCCTGCCACATTTTTTTATGTCTAAAATGCGAGCAAGGCTTTACTGTTACTGTGATTGCTGTCTGGTAGCCGATATATGCGAGAAGAGAAACTGCAAACATTTCTTACTTGATCGTGGATGTCAAATTCGATCACTGATTTCCAAATCGGGCCGAAGGCGGATCACCAAATACGGACGAAAGTTTAATTCTCGTCGCGGGAACGGGATTGCTGGTGATAAATGGTAAAGAGCGGGTCTTCATCCAATAGAGAACAGTTGAGAAACATAATTCAATTGATTTTTCGATAATTTTCTCTTTTTTCTATCGCGGATCTATTTTTCTATACGGATAACAAGGATGCATTTTCAAAAACATCCGGAAAAGTGTGGACGTGGCATTAGCTGTCTTATCTTATCTTACCGACACTTGTCAAGTTTCAATGCAAACTGTATCGGCTGCTGAGTTTCTCGAGAGAATTTGAAATAATCACCTCTCGCAGTCTCTCTTTATAATTTTTGTCCTTTTCTTTCTTATCCTGTTTCGGAATTTCGATGTTACGTCGCTTCATCTCAATGATAATATCCTTTGTCGCCATAATGTCGAGTGGATCCAAGTTGTTGTCATTTATCAGATTTACCAGGTATTCTTTATAATGTTTTCTACAATAGGAAAAAAAGACGGTTAAACAGTAATATATTCATACATTTAGTGTTGCTTCCATGAATCACAGGAAGACCCCTTAAAAAGTAGCAAAAACCAGACAAAATGCGTCATCTGCTAGTAAAATATGTCGGGCTTGGTGTTTGCCAAAAAATCAGACAAAATGTGTCCTCTGCCAGTGAGACATGTCGAGCGCGGCATCTACCAAGAGGACGCATGCTGTCTGGTTTTTGCTACTTTTAAGGGGGCTGTGCATGAATAAGATAAAAAGGACAGGCTTTTATCAATCAGGAGATCTAGGGGTCTATGAATATAGTAAGTCTCGCATATGAGAACTGCAGCATTAATCATAAAGAATATTTTCTCATTTATAAGGACCTAAACGCCCTATGTTAGTAATTTCTTTTAAGAAATTATGAAACAGGGTTTATCGTAAATCAAAATTGTTTTCCAATCTTTCATATTTAATAACGGTGCACCAAAATCAGCTATGCACTTTTGACAGGCCATTATAAATCTTATAATGGTCCGATTTTAAGCTAAGATTCTCAATTAGATGCTATTGTTTTGCATATTTCTAGTCTTCTATTTATGGAGTTATAAGTGAGTTTCTGAAAGTTCTCGATTTCGAAAACACTGACGATGACCGCAAAAACGTTGATCAAATTTTCTAAAGACTTTAAATAGATGGATAAAGAGAGAACGTTTTCGTGGTTATTTGGGGATTTAGAGTTGATCAGTCGTAATCCAAAGCATGCGTATTATTTCACCGTTAGAAGGACTGTAAAACATGTATTTCCATTTCAAATTTCATCGAATGCACACTTTTATGCAGGTACTGCGTTCCTGTGTCAAGGGGATTTAAAGAAAAACAGTAGTGAAGCAACATTATAAGATCAAACAAGCATAGAGTTTGAGCAATTTCTCAATCCCCGGATCGCTATGAAAACTTTCTTTCTTTGTCCATTCATGTTCAATGTTTAAAAATTTTGATCAACGTTTTCTCTGTCATTTTCAGTGTTTTCGAAATCGAAAATCTTAAGAAACTTATTTAAAGCTCCATGAATAGTAAAATAAAAAGATACAAAAATACTAGCATATTATTGAACAAGGACACTTTTTTAAGACATTAGCATCAATTGCTATTCAAAGATTCAAAGCGATTTTCGATTGCAGACAAAAGAAAATTCTCTTAACCAGTAATTCAAAACAAACAAAGCCGCAAAGTTTCTCTGAGACCTAGGTAGCTATCTTACTTGTTGTGCATTCCAGAATGGTTTTTAGAGCAAACTTGAGCATAGATCGAAAGAAGGAGGATATATCTAAATATCTACCGCGGGCATTCGATTTCTTTGGTACAGAGGCCGATTTGGAGGTGATTCAGTTCTCGTATTTTTTGGGCGTAATCAAAGCATTTATTGCTCAGAATCTGAACAACAACAAATAAATGCCCGTGGTAGATGTTTAGATATATCCTCCTTCTTTCGATATGCGCTCGTGTTTGTGTTTAAAAACCATTTCTGGAATGCACAGCAAGCACGGTAGCTACCAGGGTTTCTGAGAAACTTTGCAGCTTTCTTTGTTTACAATTACTGGTTGAGAGAGTTTCCTTTGTCTGCAATCGGAATTCTCTCGAATTCAGGAGCCAACAAAAGCAACTGATGCTACCGTCTTACAAAATGTGCCCTTGTTATCTAATTGAGGATCTTTGCTAAAGATTAACTCATATTTCGTCAAAGTCGGTCCAGTGTATGATCTATCGTCGCCTGTCAAAAGTGCACACCCGGTATTACATCTGATATAACAATGAGACCTTCGTAGGTATTTAGTATGATCCAAGAATTTGGAATAATAGCAGATGACGGGGAAGTTCCTGTTGGAAATACAAGAAACCTAGCAGCCTCTTGTGAAGACATTTTCTTACTTTTACGCAAGACCAGCTTAACTTGCTTCGACGAAAGATTTATGTCTCTCTTGTTGTGATCCACCATGTTTCATTTGAGGAAATGGTTCAGTTAATTTGATTAACAGACAACGCAATTCCCTAGTAGCAGCCGCACAGAGGTTTTCTGCAAGGTAAAAAGCATCCGGGACTTCGCTCTAAAAATAGAAGCTGCGCATCTGCGCGTGCTGTTACTTCGTCACTTTGCCTCGGTATCTGCAATGAAAGAGGTCAAAACTGCCCTGCATATGGCTTATCATGTATAGTTTAAAACAGAGTTTGAATTGTGAATTAAGCAGTTTGGCACAATAATGTTACGTTGCTGCAAAGCCAAGTTGCTAAAATTCTTGAAAGCCAGCAGAGCCATTTACCTGGCAAGTTGCAGCAGCAATGGTACTTCTGCATTGGTTTAGCACACAGTTTAGATACCCAGATTTGGTGAAAAGTATATTTCCGTCTCACCTTTCCGTCCTTGACGAATAATTTCAGCGTAGTCGTAGTCATGTTATGAATAAATTTGTTACACTAGTATGGAGAATTTTTGTCATTCTCCCACCTGATTAACATGAGTAAGAATTCCTTGTACCTTCGGAACGGAGAGGCCTTTTTAAACTGGTTGATGCGAGGGGCACTTCATTCATTGAGAAAAGAGTATGAGATTTTTTAAGAACAAAAGGATATATGCGGATTTTTGATGGATTTTCCTTGAAAACAAAAGGATATTTGTAAAGGTGTGCGAGATTTTTGGGAGTGAGCTGCCCCTCGGATTGATGAATACATCGGCATTTTGATAAGACATAAAAGAAATTTCACCTCGTTGGTATTTTGGGAACAGTAGCCACTACAGCAGCATTCACATTTTGCTGAAACTCTTGATACAGTAAACAAAATGCAAGTAGAAGACAACAACTTACTCGCATAATCCAGCATGTCCATCTGGTGATTCTAAACCACATGCCTCATCGTATAACCGTTCTCCATCTTCTTTTTGCTCCATTATTTGGCACGCAGTACCTTCAAAACAACAAGGACGTACATTACAACCCTACAAACAAGAACATACTTTTCTAACAAAAGAGACTGACTATGTTCATGCTGCTTCCAGGGTGAGGTTCTTCCAGGTTCTAATCAAAAGGCAACTATGAATACCGTGACTGCAAAGCTATGCAACAGGCATTTGGTTAACTTAGGAAACCATGATTTCGTTACAAATGTTGGAGGAAATAGCAACTTGTTTCAGGCAAACGAATCACGTTATAGAATTGACCTAACAATTTACCTACACTTAAGATAGATTGGGGCAATTAAACGAAAAAACGTAAATAAGTTAATGTGATCAGATGTTTCAGAAAACACTCGCATTCCAAGTTCACAATGTTAATTCTTTTTGTTTTCAATTTGTTTTTGAGTGGGCTTGTCAAGACAAGATTCCTAGCTACTGAAAGCTAATTTAGGCCCACTGTGTATGCCGTATCCCGGCATGGGACCCCTAGTTCAACGTCCTTCCGAAGGACGACGAGGTGAGTTGCGAGGTCAGGCCTCCGAGGTCACCTATCCGGAGTTTGACCTCACTCGACCAAGCTAAACTTCAGTCAAATGAATTGTATCGAGAAAAAACCACGATGGCAGGCTGTGCGTCGGATCTTCCTTGAATGAAAGATGCTTGCAGCGAAGAACGAGTGAAAATATTTGAAGACAAGAACACCACAATACAACGCGTAAGAAATGACAACTATTAGTTTGATTAAATATTGATTATATGAGCTAAGCTCTGAGGAAGCCTCGTATGCCGAGGCGAAATATCAGCTCTCATATGATCAATATTTAACCAAAATAATAGTTGTCATTTCTTACGCGTTGTACTGTGGTGTTCCTGTCTTCAAATATTAACTTCAGTCACCTGACGAAGATTGTATAAGCCACTCAGCCACTCACCCCGCATCTTAATTACTTCCATGCACCTTTTCGCTGTCACTTCGATTGAAAATTTGGCTTCTGATGCTTTTAAGTTTCATTGTTCTCGATAAATGCACCATATATGATCATTGATAGAAGTCAGTTTGTTTTTTATTCTTATTCTTGGGTATCTTTTTTAAAAACTTGAGTCTGTTGGTTCTTATTTTCCTATGTCCTTGCTTGCGGCTTGTGGCTGCATCATCGAAGTCTTACATGAAAATGCAGAGAAACAGGGTGTGCAAAGCAATTGCTCAACGTTTGAAAAACAATAAAATGAAAGGGCTCCTAGGTAGCAAAGCCATGCCCAAACGATGTTGAATTAAAGGGAGTACAAAGACCAGTATGCCTTGCAGGAAGTCAGCAACTTGCTCTGCACAGCTTCCAGAATAACTGACGGTACGATATTCACAAAAACAAACGATGGCAAAGGCTGCTGGTCTTTGTAATCCCTTTAACCTTAGCGCCAGAATCTTCCAATCCGCTAAAATTCGTTGAGTTACGCACAATCGAAGATCATCCTAGTGCGCAAGCTGAAACCACAGCCCCTGCATGACTTGGTATGACATACAAACAAGGTTCTTAAGTCTAGATAAAGGAAAGCAAACCTCACGTCAATATCAAAGCAGACCAAATAGGACTTCGAGAGTAACTAAACATCTGCAACCATTGTCAACATTTGCGCAAGTATAAAATTTATCAAATCAAATCTCAGACGATGATTACATCAGTCCACTGGAAACTATGCTTAACAAAAGTTGTCAGAGCATCCATACGCCTGCATAAATTTTAGAACAAGTTAGGTTGTCGACACCTCTTTCCAAATCCTCCTTGCTTGGCTTTGATAAAAGGATTGCCCCTACTAATTTCCCTGTAAATGCGATCAAGCATAGCCTCTAGCTTGCAGCTTTCGTATAAACTTGAACTCTTCAAACACTCAAAACTCTGCAGATCTTCATGGGATTCGTAGCACTGCAGCGTCTAAAATGAACTTAAGATCTAAGGGACAGGGGTATCTGACCAAGGAACCCGATCATTGTACCGGGTGAGTCAAAAAGGGTCCGGTGTTTGAAGGCTACCGCTACCTAAGTGTATAAGCAATGATATTTTGCAATACCTAACTTAATAGCTAACATTTTCAATTACTTTAAGAATCTTTCCTGGCTGAAATCGGTCACTCCGTTCTAACTCTGTCAGGTATTTTCTAAAAATTCTCATCGAGTAACCTTAAAAAACGTGCTGAAATTACAAGCAAGATTTCCGATTCCACCCACAGACTTATGTCCTAGAGTCTCTTGTTTCCCTGTGCTCTTTGACTTGATGATGGCGCTTCGGTCAACAGAGACTAATAATATTACGCTGAAAAGCCTGGCCCTATTTAGGATCAAACGCCGCGATTCTTTGAGTACCAACCAAATTGCGAGATCTATGTTTTACTATCGCTACGGTGTGAATGTGATAGAATGTTCGATTTGATTGAAGAATTGAAAACACTCCGATGGGATTGAGATTCGAAGGCGTAATCCTAGTATAATTCTATTGATGATTGCAGAAAATAGGGCCAAGTTTTTCACTGTTTCATTATGAGTCCCTGTTGAGCAAAGTTTACTGCAGTGATGCGAGGGACTCATCGTCATAAGCCTATTCCACTCTCCAAAGAGGACAAAACGCATGAACCCATCCAAATGTCATCATTGCTAGGCAGGAAAGCAAAGGGAAATCTTGCTTGGTATTTTCACTGATTTTTGCAGATTTTCGAAAAGGGTTTTCAGCAGAAAATCTCTTATTTCGACGGGAAGGGATGGTAGATGAAAGCTTTTTAAAGAAAAGATTTTTAAATGGTTTTCTTGAAACCATACAAGGACGTTGCCTGCTTTGACTCGGCTGACAGGCCATTCCATAATTTTGCACCTCTATATGAGAAGCATCTCGGGCCATTTGGTGACCTTTTCTTTGGTAACCTAAGGTCGGTCCCGTATTACGAAGGCTATATTAAGAACAGAGCAAATTTCGTGTGAAAAGGTCACAAAGGTATCCAACCTCTCAATTGAAAGAAATGTCAGCTAAACGAGAAACAAACAAAAAGACCAATAACACTTGCCTTTGCGTAAATTGATTCATTGCTAACTCACTTTGCGCAAATCTATCGATAAGAAACTCTGAAAAGTGTTCTGAAATCCGGATAGCTAGCAGTGTTTATAGCGAGGAGGGGATCGTGGTTTTGTTTCCTTCACCAATTTAACAGATTTGGACTCTCCATTCAAACCTACTTTTTAAGAAGTAAGAAGGTCTGTAAGGTCTGGTAGATACTTGGTTAGACTAACTATGTCAGTCGCAGTTTTGCTTTATTTATTGAATTGGATGATGGCACTCCGTTGCGGGACTGATAATCATACTATCTGAAAATCCGGCCAAAACCGCTGTGAAACTGGCGCGACCATTGAGATTGCACAGTTCCAAACAATAGTTGATTACATTGAAACTAGCCAATAGGATATCAAGATTTCGACTTCTTCCCAAGAATTAGCCTCCCTTTAGTCCCAAGGCTTCAAAAGTGATGAAGCGTGCAAGGTTCGCTGTCGATTGCTGTGGTGAAACCCTAAGAATAATTTGGCCTTTAAAAGCAGGTTTCCCATATCAAAGTGAAGGAACTTTCAAGCTGTACACAGAAGAAGTACTCATTTTTACTCAGGTTTGTTTGGTTTTCTTTACTTCTTTACAAATGAAATACGAATCATGTAGAGTGCGCCTAAGCTCTTCGCTTCCAGCAACAAAGAGAGGCTCGTCAATTTCTGGCCAACTTTTGGTTAGTTTATGAGTCGTAGTTGTAGCGATTATCAGCCTATCAAGGAGCAAAACTACAACGATTTTCATTAGTCTAATACTTGCTGTTCGGTTTCATCGCGAAGTGATGGATAAGAAATCAATGAAACCATACCTTGGCCTTCTGGGCGATCTTGATTGAATTCAACTTCATGCAAAGTAAGGAGCTTCTTGAGTTCTTCTACAGAATTGTCTCTCAAATAATAATAGCAGTTTCGTGGATGATGACCGTGAAGTCCACCTGAAGGATGCTCTGGACAAGCCTGAAATATTGCATAAAGAGATTATCAGTACAAGGTTTCACCTAAAACTAAACAGATTTGCCTTGCTCCAGCTATGTGAAGTTAGGTTTAAGCAATGGAGAACCACTCTCAAAATGCTCCTTTAGTCAACTTTAACATAGGTACCTCGTTTGTTAGAATTGGTGCTTTGATAGCAGACACGTTAATCGTGAAAGGCCACATTTGCATTCATCTCCAAACCAGAGCTTTGGCGTTTTGGCTTGAACGAATTCTTGGAGTACATCGAATAAATAAAAATGGCCTCAATAATTTGAAAATATTTGATAGCATTACATATGTTTTCAAAAAATCATAAATTTTGCAGTTTTGTCATCTTTCTTACATTTCGGCTAGTGATTTCCTCTTTCTTTTACGAATTTGCTTGGGCCAAAACGTAAAAGCTCTGGTTAAAGGTGGATGTAAATATGAGCCCTAGATCATACATTGCCTTTCGTTGATCTACCTCCCGCAGATCTCTTTGGTCAGTCAAAAGATGTCCTTCAATTTGGTACTACAAGTATCGGCTATGAATTAATGTGCAACTTATCAATATACAAGGTGTCTCAAAAAATCGTGCTCCATTTGTATGGCTCATGTGGAGGAACTGTAGATTCAATTATTTCCGGTTTTACAAAGTTGCATAAGTCAGGCTTCAACTTAGAGTTTGAGGCCTTGTTTTAGTCAGTCTGACACGTAGCTGCTGATTAATGGCAGAGAATAGGCAAAATTACTGCCTGCTTCAATTTTTCTCTCACGAGGTGAAAATGAAGTAAGTAGAAAGTGCCCTCTAATGAATAGACACGCTGCTAACTCTTTAAAAATTTAACAAACATTTAATACGACGCTGGAAACCTTCTTTGAAAACTTACTCAATTTTGACATTGCTGGATAACATGGAAGTGCTGTTTTTAAATGAACCACTTATTTTGACTATTCTTTACCATAAATCAGCAACCACTTGTCAGACTGACTCACACAGGGTCTCAAACTCTGAGTTGAAGCCCGACCCATACAACTGTGTAAAAACGGAGATAATTACTTCTACAGCTCCTCAACTGCATGAGACATCCTGTAAAATCAGTTAGATCTTGACACTCCAAGGCAGAACCTAGAATTCTCCAAAAGCAGTTTTTTTCCATTCTGGTACAAAGACGTGGAATGAGATCCCATTGGAAATCAGATGAGTTCCACGGTTACCACATTCAAAAGGAAACAGAAGAGATTCCTGCAAATTAGCATCCTTCCCGAAGCACAATCCCTAAGGAGACCAGCGAATTTCTAAGATCTTATATATGTGTAAATAGAAGATTGCTCACTGAAAGGATGAAACGCGTTCCGTGCTCATGACGCCTTCTTTTTGTCTTTCTACCTCAAATCTTTTCCCGCTTATGTAAATAGTAAATAATCTAATACCCAAAACCCATTTTCCAAAACGTAACGCTGATTCTAACTCTTACCCCCGTGACACATAACATGCCGATATTGGAAGCTGGTCCGCTAAAGTACAGACCAGCCTCGTTAGATTTTAAGGTGATAAAATACCTTGTTATCTACGTTTTAAAGTCTGATATAACTTTCAGGTATTCTATAAAAAGAATCCTAGTCGAACGACATTTTGATGCATTCTGTAGAATTTTCGAATGTGAACATAGATGACAGAAGCTGTAACGCCACTCAATCTAACGCTAAATAAGATAATGTATCAAAATATCGCTCGATCCAGACTCCTTTTTAGAAAAGCTAACAGGTCTATTCTTACATCTTTCTCAAAAAATTCGCCTGAGCAGTTGCCACAAAATTGATGTTTACAGGCTCTGCACGTGAAATGAATACAGCCACCACGCGACAAGTCATACAGCTGGTTACATTTCGGACAGACTAAAAAAAAGATAGGTCTAATTACGAGGGGGCGATAAACGAGATAAAAGCGAAAAGATTGTAAAAAATTACTTTTGAACATAATAGGAATAGAGAATTGCATTGAAGATGACGCATTGTTTACAATGATCCATTGCAATCTATGAAGAATTAAACTATCGAGTAAGAAAAAAATGCCGGACGTTTGGAAGGCTACTGCTCCCAAAATATATAAGCAATGATATTCTGCAATATCTGATTGAATAGCTCACACGTTCAATTATCTTTAGAAATTTTTCTGACTAAAATCGGTCACTTCGTTCAGATTCTGTAAGCGATTTTCTAAAATGAATTTCTTTGAGAAACATGCTAAAATTACAAGGAAAAATCCTTTATGTGTTAACCTCACAGCGATGGCATTCAGCACGCTTTAGCACGTGCTGTCCTTTGACGGGTTGAAAAGTCTCCCCCTAGTGTGAATAACTTATTCAGGGGGATTCCATTCTCCCATGAGGACAAAATCCAACACACAACCAAGAGTCATTGTTGCTAGGAAGGAGAACAAAGGGAAATCTTGCTTGCTGTTTTCGCTCGTTTTTGCAGGTTTTTCAAAGGGGCTTGCTTCAAAAAATCTCCTATTTCGACGGGAAGGAATGGCCGATTAAAGCCGGGTGAATTGCTGAACCTAATTTAATATACCGGGGAAAAAATAAGACAGTTGTCAATATCATTGCTTTGATATTCAGGGAGCAGGATTTTTGAAACGCCGGGCGTTTTTATTGACTCACCCGGTAAAAGGCAATAGAAATTTACCAAAAAACAAAGGAAGAATTTCTTGAAACGATCTTTAGGACAATTGTCTGCTGAAATCTCTTACTGTCAGGAAAAGCTCACTTCTACGTGGTTAAGAATTTCTTTCTATTCATGACAAGTCATAATAACATACCCATCAAATATAAAAATCAACTACCCTGAATACATAAATACTGTACCGCTTTTGCTGTAAGGTTGAAGTTGCATTTGTAAAATTGTAAATACCGTTCTTGATGTATGTCAAAATTTTAACCAAAGAAGTGAAATGTGATCAAAATCAATACCCTAAAGAGTTATTTTTCTAAAATGGCAACCCATAACTTATCACTGTTTGTGATTTCACCAAAAATGATACCTCAAAAATTCATTTTCTGCGCAAAAAGGCACCCCAAAGAATGGCACAATCCCGTACCAGCATATATTTCCATCGAAGATTTCCACCAGTTCTCTCCGATCACATCGCGACGGTACAACGACGACTGGAGTCAAGCAATATGGGAAATTTGGATGGTTTGGTGTTGAACTGTCTGCAAGGACAGCTGCTAGATGACTGAGTTATTTCAAACTGACTTTATGTCGATCAACGGATACTAACATGCCATCCACACGAACGGACAAAGAACCCCCATCCCCTAATCCGAGCACCACGCCAGCACCCACGATCAATTCAACCTATTTGTTTTTCTCAATCGTTGATAAGACCTTCACATTTTAATAAAACTATACTCTTGCCAATTCCATCATTCACATATAAATCAAGTCATTTGAATACAAAATCTCAAACTCCGTTTTATAAGCCACACAACTACCACTCTCGAAGTAAATGTTTTTGAAGTTCAATTTCTCGCAACATCTAACCTAAGACAGATTTTTAGTAGTAATTTTCAAGCAGTAGTAATGGCCATAGGGTAGACACAGCCTTTTGCTCCTGGGGGCATCGTTTCAGGAGAATATCACGAGATAGCAAATAAATTCGGAAAAAACAACCGATTTCAACAAATAAATTGCTACAGCTGATTCAATCATTCTCTTCCAAAACAAAACATTGACACACCGACTTGCTTTTTTCGTCACCTAATCATCGCTTTTTAAACGCCCCAAATCGTTTTTGACTTACCTTACCCAGTGTAGAAATTCCTGAATACAAAGAAAAATTCAAAGACTGCGATAAATGATACATTACGAAAATACTTACTGATGCCATTTTGAGCTAAATGATCATGCAATCCATGTATTTGATTATCCGGGTCATTTGCAATTTTCCAAGCTTTAAAATCAGCACACGTGACTCCATCGTGTTGTGCTTCCCACTGAAAAAAACATAAATCACAGTATTACCCAAGTACAATCAAAAACCATGTTGAATAAAATGACCTTGGTCATAGAATTACCGCTACGCTTCAAAATACTGCATGCTAGGTATCACTTAAAAAAGATTTAAGGACGGAACTTGAATCTTTCAAGTGTTATGAAATTTTGTTGACATGAGAGGGGGGTAGACTGATGACATGTTCGTAGTGATCGCTATTGATAGACTGATGGACGCTCCAGCAAAATAAAAAATGTTGTTGTTGTTATTGTTGTTGCTGTTGCGATATCTGGGACTGTGTCGTGAGGCTGGGGGTGCAGTGCAACTGAAGTTTCATGCTTACCTTTCTTGTCAAACAAATTTGCTATCTCATGAAACTGTGATGCGTTCTGATTAAGAACTGCACGCAGAGACGGTTAGACTTGATCCTTATGAAACAGTGAGCTCCGAAATAGCCGCTGGTCGAGAAGTTATTTCTGCAATTTTCAAGAAAATATGGGAGCAAAAAACTGACCACAGTGCATCATATAACAGGTGACGGTCAAACCAGCCACATTATGCATTATGCATAATCTACCTTCATGTTACCATTTGCAACGACTTGCACTTTTGAATGATGTATAGGCGGTTGGAAAAATTTTCGAAGCAGAAAATTCCTTGAAATTTCCAAAGACTAAACCCTCAATAAGTATCTAAAATTCTATAATGTTTGCAAGAATCAAGTTCCGCTCGCCAAACTTTGCTGAATGATACATTAAAACCCCGCAAACAAGAACATAGCAAAAATAAGAACCTCCAGACTGATTTTGTGGAAAAAGACACCCAAAGATAAGAACCAAACTCAGACTGACTTACTCCTATATTCCTATGAGATGGTGTGTATTTAATTAAGAAATGTCATCATATCAGTTTAAACAAACACCCAACTATTGGTAACTGAACACCTCTAACAGTTTTTAGGGATATGCAAATTGTTTTATTGAGCTGTAATTGCTTTGTCAACAACAAAATACCATGCCCTCTAATATTCAAATGCATACATTCTACCCCCAAGTTTATTTAACTCATACTGAATAGCTATGTATTCATCATAGTAACAAGTGTCCTTGCGATAAGAACCATACCTTGATAATATGTTAAAAGTACCTCATTTTTAAGAACCTAGTCAGTCTGTTTTTTAGAAAAGTATGTTCTTGTTTGCGGGGTTTTACTGTATGCACTCTGCGGTGTTCTGGACAGTAATAATACGATAATAGCTATATGGCCAACAACAGTTTAATCTACATACTGTAGTAGTTGTTTTTACTTCAAAAGCACCAGATCGTATCATCGGTGAAAGGAAACAAAACGTTTATTCTTTAGTAAAATGTTTACGCAAATCACACCTGTGTCTTTATCGGTCTTTCTTTCTTTCTTTGCTTTTCTCTACAGCCCTACCTCAATTCAACTCGTTGATTGAAGTATAAGATGACCTAATTTCAGTTTCTCCGTAAAAGCGAGGCTGTCCTCGTTTGCAGTTTTTCAGACAAAAATGCACGACGTGTGAAAGACCATTGCCCTTAAAACATCAAAGCAGTGATATTTTGCAACCGAAAAGCTAATATGCTTAATTATTCCGTTCAGACTTCACAAAGGATATTCTAGAGAAAGTTTCTCTGAGAAACCTTAAAAATGTGTTGAAATTTTCCTAACGCTTGTACCTTACACTAGAGAGGATGTGAGGGAGCAAGGGACAAAGTGAGGGAGAAAAAGGACACAGGCAGCCAGAGAGACAGGCAAACAGATAGAGACATGCAGAAACAGGGACGAGTTTCACTAACTCCCTTTGACGTACCTTCTCTTTGCATAAGAAGCATGTGTATTTCTTGCACTTTGTGCAATACATTTTGATTCTGTTGGGGTCCTCCCATACGAAGCCATATTCGGGGCACTGTCGAAAAAGAAAAGTAGTATTAGGGCATTGGCCTGGGTACAGTTCAGACACTTGCATAAAGACTTAACATACATAGGGATCAAAGAAATCAGTTGGCATCTCAAGAAATAGCATTATGCAATGGACTATGCTGCAAGGTTGAACAGTAAGCGTGTTTCAACCGAATAGGATTTCATAAACGGCTTGGGTGCGATTCTGAATTAGTTCTTCCATCTTTTCCCGCTTTTGTATCTTTTAGCTTTTATTCCCTTAGAATCCACAGTTTTCCTTTTAACATACCTTTTCTTTTCATGGTACGCTTTTTCTCAGTTTCTATCTAAGGGCAATTCACTACTATTTCTAATATGCTGAGGATGGATCTTGGATAAGGTCCGAAGCGTTCAAAAAATAATGTTTTAATGTGATACTAGAATGTACAGTCAACGCTGGACTGTAGTCAAACTCAAATAGAGATTCATTGGATTTGTCACTGTCACTGATTCTGTCACTTTTTATAAGATGGAAAAGTAATGAAACATCAAATACTAAGTGGGTTATGAAAGGTTTACACGTTCTGCCGGACTGTAGAATAAAAAGCGTGCGGCTGATATTCAAAACTTAAATTTCAATCTATCTGTCAAAGGTTAACTCGGATAAGGAAATTTTTGGTAAAATCACTCATCTTTAAGATCCAAAAATTAGACTGCGTTCACACGATGCCGGCACATTTTGCAAACGGTGAAAAATGAGACGGATAGGCCTCCCGTTCACACAAAAACGGCACATTTTTGCCGGCAGATTTCGGAAACGGTAGATTTTGAAAACGGAACCCTAACCGGCATAAATTTGAAACAGCATCATGTGAACACTCGACAATGATGTAGACAGAACATTTATCGACGCTTTTGGATCGAGACTGGTCGATTCTTAGGGTGTAGGTACTTTTCTTTGGCATCAAAGTCCTGCAACGACTTTTTACCGTCAAATTTCCTACCGTTTTCAAATTGTGCCGGTATCGTGTGAACGCTAGCTCAAATTTTGCTACCGTCACTTTTTTCACCGTTTTCAAAATGTGCCGGCATCGTGTGAACGCAGTCTTAGAAAAATGCCTGAATGGGGTTCGTAAAATTTCAACAGCAAGTAAATCATGGACCATAATGGAAAATGGACTTCTTCATTCCATTTCAGTTTTCATTCTTAATTCACGGTAACCCCGTCGGCAAAGGCCGCTTTTCAGGGGGCCGTGAAAAAAATTTAAAATCTACATTTTACAAGTGAAATAATCTACAAAAGAAATAAGCATCTAAATTGGAAATTAATCAAGACATAATTATCGTACGATGAGTGGCAGGACACAATCAGATCAGTCTAGAGTAAATCGGACCCCACGCCCACCCCGAAACATGACAACTCATTATAGCATCTCATGGTAGGCAAAGAATCGGACTGACTCCAGTCCAACCAAACTGCATCCCACCACCCACGATCAAGGTTTAAAGTCGATGCTTAAAAGCATTCCCGTTTATGCCCGTTACAGACAGACATGCTTCTCGTTTTTGGTTTTCAAGATGAGTGATTCTACCAAACAAAGACTTCTCATCTAAGTTAGCCTTTGTCTGGTATATTAACATTTTAGTTTTGACTATTGGCCACATAACTCCTTCCACAGCCAGCATAGGTTCCAAATCTTTAAATCTACGGAAAAGGCGGGTGTAAAATTCAATGACCTATTTCTTTAAACTGAATGAATTGAAAGAAACTTTAGCCACTTTTCCATGATTCTCCCGTTGGACTTTTCAGAAATCTTGAATACTTGTCGAAATTACAGCCTATTTTATATTTCAGCTCATTTTATGATGTGACGTCATCAAATTTTCAAATCACCAACCAGAAGAGTGAAAGACTTCTGCTTGATACCATATTGTAGGCATCCATAAACTATGGTTTTCTTGAACATTATTTGATCTTTCGTCAACAGGTTTAAAAATTACGATAGTTGTAAGTTTTTTTTCGAAAATTTTCTTGAATTCTTAAAAACGAATTAAAGCACCGTAATTCTGAAAATATTGAGAGTTTCTAAAAAGTCCAAAGGCAGATTTACTGTAAAATAGTTAAAGTTGTTTTGAAGCCGTTCAGTTCAAAGAAATAGGTCATAGAAATTTACACCGAGCTTTTTAAAGATTTTTTTTTCATTCATAACAAATTAACATTAAAAGAAATTGAAATACATTAACACTGTACCGCTCTTGGTGTAAGAAGACACAAGGTCATCTGGCCTACACCAAGAACGGCACTTACAATTTTCAAATACAACTTCAAAACTAAAGAAAACTACTGGGAACAGGAAAGGAAAACAGGAATACGAAGCAAAAATTAAAGGAGATAAAGGTACTGGCAGACCAAACTCAAACCATGCTATGTGTCTAACCCTTGTTTCGTAGGTCTAACATCAGTTTTGTACAATCACATCGAAACTGATGGTACAATGAAGGTGGCAGTAAAGCACTATGGGAACATTTGGATTGTTTGGTGTGGAACTGTATAGAAGATAGAAAGAAGAGCTGCTAAATGATTGTGTTATGCCAAATTTATTTCGTGCTGACCCAGAGACACTAACATGCCACCCAAGCAACAGGATAAAGAAACCCCATCCCTTCACCTAGGCAACACGCCAGCACCCACAGTCAATTTAACCTGTTTGTTTTTTCGATTTACTCAATCGTTGCTTCAATTATTATCCTGTTGCCAATCATATTCATATTAAAACTGCCATAAAGAAGCAAGTTGCACAATGTGTCTGAATCCAGTTTTGCGATATCAATACCCGAAACTTCAGTGACAGTGCCAAAGAGATCCTCTCGCAATTGATTAAAGCGGGGGTAATGCAGGAGACAATGCTTGTTGTCCTCGTTAGCCGTACCACAATTACATAAAGGCCTAAGACACTCAAAATTGTGATGAAATTTGTGCGCATTTAGATCACTGAATTGTACGCGAAGCTTGGTTATATTTCTAATACCCTCTAAGTCAGATACTCCATAAATAGTATTTTTGACCGGTCTTATCAACGCAATCAATTTCCGTTTAAATTCAGCAATGGATTTAGAAGCGCGTATTTCAATTGGTAGTTTGTTCCATTCATGTAACGTGTTATGAAAATAGGAATTGGAAAAGCGATCAGTTCTGGCTCTATTTTTTTGGGCATAGGCTTGAGGATTACGCAGATCATATGATATCTGCCGTTCAGGAGGAATTAGAGAAAAAAGATATGCTGGGTACTGTGTCAACTTTAGCTTGAAGAAATGGCATAGCCTTCTATACCATCGTCTCTGGTACAAAGATTCCCAACCAAGTTCATCGTAAAGCTTTTGCTTACTTGTACCTCTCCATGCCCCAGTCACAGCCAAAGATGCTGCATACTGCGTTTGTTCAAGACGCTTTGTGATAACTGATGACAAGTCAGGGTCATATTTGTGGTAAACTTTATCACCGTAATCTAGGTGGGGGCGCACATACAGCTTGTACATTTGATCAAGTACATCCCTTGATACGTATTGTGACAGGTGTCTTATCAACCCTATCCCCTGCCTGGCTTTCAAAATAGCTTCACTCACATGACTTTTAAAGCTCAATTTGGAGTCAAGAATCATTCCAAGATGTTTATGCTCTGTTTTACTTGTAATTTCTTCATTTCCAAGTCTCAAAGGAGGGTGCACTGGGCGCAGCATTTTCCATTGCCACGCCCTCAGGGAAATTTTTTAATTTCAAATTTTTTAAAGATTTGAAACCTAAGCTCCCACAGCCCGTCAAACGTGTAATTTTTTTTACTCACCCGGTATTTGAAACTAGCAATAAAAGTTAGTGAGTACAGCGCTTTGGGGAATGCAAACATATGGAACGGAATAAAAGAAATAGACCTTTCTCATTCTATTTTCAACAAAAGTCCTCAAAAGTCCGTAAACATCCCTTGTTCTTAAGAAACCTCCTACGCTTTTTGAATGAGTGAAAAACCCCTCAACTCTGCCAAGTGTAAAGATCGTTTACTATCGAAAAATTGAAGCTGCAAGAACGATATGTAGCCTGGGGCATGTCAGGCCCAAAATGCACTAAAGAATGAAATTTCTGATGGCAATAGAAACTCTCGAAGAGCTTTCTTTTACTTGTCTTTATTAGCTGTGATATCTGTCTCAGTAAAAACATGGTAAGAATGGAAAGGAAAATTGCTGGTTGAAGAAATCAAACACGAACTCAGAGCGAAATGTGTTCCATCTCCTAGTCGGATAATTGATCACAAGCGCAAGGTCCAGAACGTTGAAATTGATAATTGACATTAACCCTACCTTACAATTGTTTTTAAACCTCATTAGTCGATGGAAGGTCCAAAAAGCCATTTTATCACCATATCGACTCCGATCTCTACCACTTAACCTCCTGAAAATAGAAAATCCCTTGCACCATGACAGAATCTTTCACGTCTTCCATCGACCCACTTGGATTTTGTCCTCCGTTCGTCAAATTCGATGTTACCACAAATCGACGGAAAGAAAGACAGAAGGAAAGAAAGAAAGAAAGAAAGAGCGACAGATATCGCACTTGCTGAAATATAATGCAACGACGCTGCAATAATATTGAATTTATCACTATCACTGAATTCGTCGATTTTCATCAGATGGATAGTAATGAAACATAAAAGTGGCTCGAGTCAGTTGTGGTCAAATTCTAGCCTATCAGGTATCAGTAATTATGTCCTGTTGACGTCCATAAGATACCCAAATATGGTGCGGCACATGTCATGGTCTATTTGTGTACACGACTATTTTTACCAGAGGCTTTCAAAGGTTCGAGATTCCCTGTGAAGCCATGATCTCGTTTATCGTTCGTTGCTCATGCTCTTCGAATAAGTATTTTCTGTTGGACGAACTTTTGATAGGTTTTTGGCAATGCAAAATTATTTCAAGTGAAGTGTCACATTCAAAATTTGCACTGACGTACACAAGCTGGTGCCTTTGTGAGCCGAATTCAACAGTTAGAGGTCAATATAAAACCAAAGGTTCTGCAGCTCACTCAAATATCTGTTTGAGAGAATGATACTAGGTGTCCTAGCGAACTTACACAGATTTGATTCAGTCCAGCAATGTGAATCTACCTTCAATCGATGGCTAATAACTCTCCAAAGTTTTCCTCGGCAATTAACCTGAACAGAGATACCTCGATTGTTGGCATTGGTGCTTTGAGAGCAGAAAGATTAATCTTGGAAGCTTAAATTTGCGTCCATTTGCAAACTAGAGTCATGGGGCGGAAGTGAGTTTTGTTTTACAAGAATCCCTTTTCCCTGGCGTCTCATATTTTTTCGCTTCATTGCAAGCTATATAGTAACCAAAGACCCCTGCAAAAAACTGTTCAATCACATAGGCGGATCCAGGAAACATTCTGAGTGCTGCAAGAGGTGCAGTCATTCCAAATACTAGGGTATGTGCCCTTATGAACATTGGTGTGGACGTTTCCCACTGCCCCCTTCCCTTGTCTCTTTCCCACTGCCCCCTTCCCAACAGCATACACCTCGATATTTTGAGAAATGATTGATGAAGAAGTTAAGCAGAAAAATTAAAGAAGATGTTAATTGTTGACAAAAACTCGTGTCTTTTCTGTAGGAAACCCTACAAACAACAGCATGAGTGCCAACATAGATGTTGCTAAACTGCTACAATTTATTTCAATTTCTGGAAACACACAGATAAGGCTGAAGAAGTGATATTCTCTACTAAAAGAATCAAACCTGATCATCCTTCTTTAAAGTTCGGAGATGATGCAATTTCTCAAACATTGGAACGCAAACATTTTGGTATGGTATTAGATTCTAAGTTGGACTTAAAAAATCATTTAAGAGATGCAATTGTCAAAGCAAGGCGTGGCATTGGAATGATGAAGCATCTGTCTAGACATGTCTCCAGAGATGTTCTAATCCAACTCTATAAACTTTATGTTACACCTCATCTTGACTATGGTGATATCATTTATCACAAATATGATCTTAGTATGCACCTTGATTTCACGGACAAGCTTGAACAAATTTAGTATGCTGCTGCTCTAGCTGCTGCCGGTGCTTGGAAAGGTACAAGTAGAGACAAACTTTAGAAAGAGCTAAGTTGGGAAACTTTGTATGATAGGAGATGGTTCAGAAGGTTGTGTCATTTTTTTTAACGTAAGAAAACTTCAATCTCCTTCCTACCTGTTTTCTGAGATACCAACTGTTAGGCATGTGTTACACAACTTGAGACACTCTCGCACATATGCCCAAAGTGCAACCAGAACTACACACTTTTCAAACACATACTTTTATTGCCGCGCAGCGGCATCTCTATTCTATCTCAATTGTCCTCAAGCGATGTTTTTGTGTCAATGCAGAATAGAGTGCGTACCTCGGTCCCAGATTCCGTTTCATGTAGGCTCCAATGCTGACCTACAGTCATGTGCTCAAGTCATGATCATAACAAGAGGCAATTTGATTGGATAGTACACTGTTAGATACTTTACTCATAATTGTTTGTGACGAGAATTGAACAAATGGGCTTTGTTATTTGGTGAACAATGATAGGAAAATCTTTTGTTTTGTTAATGACAGTGGAAACAGAGCCTCTTAATCCGCCTGTTGTTTCGTGGAAAAGCAACTATTTCTGGAGGATCGAGTCCTTATGAGTGAATTACGGACCACAAAATCAGGGTCCACGGAACTGCGCAACAACGAAAGGAGTAGAGAAGATCGCAGAGGAGAGTGACTTGGTGCTCCAGTCGCAGCATTCCTTAAAGTGAATGACCTGAGATATATGGAGTTTGTCTATAAATAGGACAAAGAAACACCTAATCCCTCCATTGTTTTCGTTGGCTCTGCTTTCTTTCGCCACGAGCAGGGTTATCAAATACAATAGGCTATTTATAAACTTATGCGATCTCATCTTTTAACTCTGGTTATTCACTTTAACCATTGTTATTGCTAGTAATACGATATTTGACTGGAACTCTCTTAACGAAGAACTGACAATTCATCGACACGCTTACAGAGTTTCAGCGTAAGCTAAATGCGCGTGTATGACCAGTGGGAAATCCTATCTATGGTATTGCTTATTTGCAGGGAATTCGATTGTTAACTAAATGTCGTCTCGAATTCAGCTCCTTAAAGTGAATGACCTGAGATATATAGCGCTTGTCTATAAATAGGACAAAGAAATACCTAATCCCTCCATTGTTTTCGTTGGCTCTGCTTTCTTTCGCGACGAGCTGGATTATCAAATACAATAGGCTATTTATAAACTTATGCGATCTCATCTTTTAACTCAGGTTATTCACTTTAATGAACACAAATTTCGGCATAATCTCGATTGTCTTAATCCATTTTGTAATTGTGGCATGGCTAAAGGGGATAATAAGCACTTCTTCCTGCACTGCCCACCTTTTAATGAATTGCGTCAGAATCTCCTCGGTCAGCTCTCTCGGGTATTGAATAAAGATGCACTGAATTTAGATCCCAAACAAGAAGCCAGACTGCTTTAGCACGATAGCAAATGGTGCAAAGTTGACCTAAGATGATGTGCATTAAGTGGCACGCCAATCTAAGCAGTAATTTAGCATTGTGGGGTGGAGTTGCCTCTTTATGATGTTCGAAATGTATGGATTTTTATATGAATAAATATTAAAGACTGTATTTCTATTTCTGCAGAAAATATATTCTTGCACTTGGTAAAGTTCACAAGTAATTTCAAAAATGGAAAACGGTTGTAACTCCTCTGCGAAGGGTCAAAAATTTTTCTATTAGTCACTGTTGTAAGCCCTTCGCGGTGTCTGCCAAATCATTCTGGTCCTTTCTTTTGCACCATCGACTAAACATAATAGCGAGTTTACGATTGACGACGCGGCTCAGGACGATGCAGCAGGTCAATTTTCAATTTCTAATCAAGCACATCACAGACACGATAAATCCTTTTTAAGGTCTCATTTAAAAATGTATCTAATTCCGATGTAAAAATTGAGCAGATAAGTAAAGATGTCAGAACGGAGATACAAAGCAGATAAACAAGTGCAAATGATGGCAAATCGTGTCACTCTGTGCAATCTTTGAAAAAGAAATTATAAACAGCAGAAACTACCTTTTAAATTTTCCTATCTACTTTACAAAGGCGATGATGCTAAATTTCAATTCAAGCACAGACCATCAGGAATAACTGGGTTTTCAAGATGAAGGCAAAGTCTGAAGCCAAAGGGACGGGGTATTATCGAACATTTTCTATGTGCTTGATGAATAAATTGTAAGGCTTTTCCTAAGTCTTCCCTTTGCAAACTGTTATTTTTGAACTTTGGCTGGTTTTTCGAAAGACCTGGCAGTAAATGTGTACTTAATTACAAACTTTTGAGCAGCACTCTCTTAACCACGTTAACAGCTAGTTTTGATTTACTTGAACAAATCAAATCTTTTTATCGTTGGATGAAAATTCCAGAAATGCCGTTCACTGAGGGAGCTTTCAAATGTAAACAACAAACAAGCATTTGACTGCCCGCCCTTGCCCTTGCATATTAGTATCTGGTATCTAGGATCTTAGTATCTTTTTCTCTCATAAAGATCTCATTTTCAAATATTACAAAGATTTGATTATATTTCGGTTCTTGAATGTTGCTACAAAAATTGAACATCAGGCGTCCAAACAGTCCAAACAACTAAAGTTCATATATGAATTCTAAGCCAATTGGTTTGAAGCACTTCTCAATAGCTTTATCCATCCTTAAATTCATTTCTTCAGTAAAATAATTCTTCCAGTCGCCAACCTGACCTTTCCGCACGAAGCCTCCCTTTTCGGTAAACAGAGCAAGAGTATCTCGCAAAACTGCTCCATTGACGGCCTCATTATTTTTCATCTTGTTAAAGCTAAGATGCTCAACCAAGCTTTCTACTTGATCATCGCTGAGGTCTTTCCCTAAGAACTTTGCAACTTTTCTCACAGATCCTGCTTGGTCTTTCTTCATATCTTCGTAAGACAAGAGGCATAAATTTGGATGATCCCTTTTCTTCCATGCTTCGACGACATACTCGAAGTACGGGCCGTATAGGACCATACCATCCATGAAGAGGTTGAAATATGCTGCAAAGTCACCAACGTAAGAATGGGGCCTCATTTCTTGTTCCCAACGAAAGTATGAAACGACCGTATCTTTCGGATTTCTGATACACAGCACAGCTTTGCTTTTGTCGAGAATGTCATCAGGGAGCAAATGAAACGGCATATGCGATTTGAGCATTCGTGGAGAAGGCATGTTTTCCATTATCGCGAGGAGATCAGCAGTTGGCATCAACCCCGTACCATCCCTTGGTAACTGGTCTAACAGGACAGGCATTTCCAGATACGGGACCCTCTGCACTAGTGGAATAGCTCTAGCCCCGTCAAAATTGCAGTCATTTTGCACACACCAAACGAGTTCTTGGGTCCATGTTGTTCCTGTTTTTGGGAAGGCCATCACATAAACATCATCGCAGCGGACCTGCCATTCCTTGAAATAACCTGTGAATTTTTCATACGCCTTTGGCAGAACCGTGTTTCCAGGCGTCGTTCTGAGGTAATTGAACGCAAACGTCCTGTATAATTTCTTTATTTTGTCCATTTCTTCATCACTAAACAAAGTAGTTTTGATCTGTGACATTGCTGCTAGGAATTGACCCTTCCGTTTGCTGAGGTTTTAAGGTCTTTAGTTACAATGATGAAAATTTGCAAACTGCCAAACAAAGCTAAAACGACGATCTTGCTGCAATGTTTTATCAAATTCCAAACGGTGCTTGACTGCACTCCAATTCATCACTTCAACAATGTCACATCAAACTTCACCGTCTTGGGCATGTTCTATTCACCGGACCCTGGACCTTTAGACCACTGATAACTGGATCACTGAATTATAAGGACCGACCATGGACAATGCCATAGGCCACCATCGTACATCGTGCTTCCCGCTTGCCCCTTCTCTTGCAATTCTTACTTCAAATACTGTATCCCCAGATTGTTTTCAAACCCAAATAATGATAATAATTACAACTATTAAAGGTGGATTCACTTCAAATTTGTAGGGAAATGTGTGCGCTGCCTCCCTTTCGTCTTTTGTTTTGCTCTTTATATTGTTGTTGTTGTTGGATTGTTGTGAAAAAGAAGGTGTGTTCTACGAATTGGGTCAGTCGGTCTCACTCTCTCTTGTTGTTGAATCGTTTGATGGTTGATTGATAGAACTCTGAAGAATTGAACTCGAAAGAACTGAACTCGAAGGAATTGAACTCACGGAAATTGAACTCTAAAGAATTGAACTCTAAAGAATTGAAGTCGAAGAACCGAAGCATAATCTCAAGAATATTATTTTGTCGTTGCTTGAATGTTCGTATTTTATTATTGTGATTATATCGTGAAGTTGTGAAGAGACAGAAAGACACACAGGTGACTTCGTTTCATTTTGTTATTTTGCGCTTATGTGGAGATGATGATTGATTATTGATACGCTTCTGAAGTTTGAATTGAGTTTGAGAATTGAGTCACGAAATTATACAGTCCTCTTATTTGTTTTGAATTGATTCTTTGAGTCTAAAATTCGAACCTATTTATTGGTATTCTAACCTGGCTAAGTTGGGGAGGGAAAATATCTTCATATTATTCTCTGTCCTCAACTCCGAAGGGAATCAATGTCAGGATTTTCTATATGGTCCTAACGCTCGCCGGATTTTGATATTTTGTTGAGACATGACGAAATTTGTTGTTTTCCTTGATGTTCTATTCTCGATTGATTAAATCGTAAGTGATGATAAATATCGTTTTTTGCGAGTTGTCTTGGTTGTGTTGAGTGATGCTGAAACAGGGGGAAAGCGCCACTACTCCCAATACGGACCCCTCGACCAGCTCCAATCAAGGACCTTCGATTTCAAAACTAAAAAAGATTCGAGGAGGATATCGTGGAGTCGTAACGAAAACATTCTCAGAAGCAAGGTCTCTCTTAGATGATGAAAACCCAGTGATTTTGAATTACGACAAGGCCTTAGCTAAGCTCAAAGAAAAACACAAGCAGTTGACAAAAATCAACGAAGATATCTTTCTCCTTATTTCTGAAGATGAAGTAGAAGAAGAAGTGATAGAGTGCGAAAATTTAAACTCTGAAATTCAATCTCTAATAGTTGAACTCGAATCTGGAAAAGTGGCCCTTCAAAATGCGAGCACGAACGTCCCCACTCCGGTCATTCCGCCAACAAGCTCAAGTGTGGGTGTCACAAAATTCCGATGGAGCAAAACTGCCGAAACTTCAGTTGCCTAGATATTTTGGCGACCCGAAAAAGTGGCAAGAATGGTGGGATTCCTTTCAAGTAATTCACGAAAACACCACTCTTTCTGATGTAAACAAATTTAGGCACTTGAAGTCCTTGTTAGAAGGCCCTGCCGCCGCGGTCATATCTGGTATTCCAGCCTCAAACGCAAATTATCTCGAGGCGATTGATTTGTTGAAAAACAGATTTGCTCAAAAGCAGCTAATCATAAATGCTCATATGGAATCCTTGCAAAATCTGAAACAAGTTTCATCTGAAAGGGACGTGAAAGCCCTACGAAAACTCTATGACAGTATTGAAACCAATGTTCGTTTCGTAGCCTAAAATCACTTGGGGTAGATTTTACGCAGTATGGAGTATTGCTCATTCCCATGCTAATGACAAAGATCCCTGAAGAAATCCGCCTGATGATCACAAGGTTGACCAAGAAAGATGACTGGGCGTTAGACGGGTTTCTAAAGATTTTCCTGCAAGAATTAGAGCCAAGGGAGCAGTGTTCTCTGAATTCAGAAATTAGCTCAGGCGGCTCAGCTCAAAGAGCTGCTCGTAGCCCTATGTCCACGACGGCTGTATTGTTAAATAACGGGGGAAAGATAACATGCACATACTGCAAAGGTCCACATGCTTCAGTGAAATGCAATGTGATCACTGAACCATTAGCACGCAAGACCATTCTTCAAAAACAGGGACGATGCTTTGTTTGTTTAAAACGAGGACATTTGTCTAGAGATTGTTCGAGCCACATTCATTGTTTTTTGTGTAGACAAAGACATCATGCAAGCATCTGTCAAGCCCCAAGAATTACCCCCGGTAATACCAAGCAGCCTATTCAAGGTATTTCAATGCCTGGAAATTCTCAATCAGCAGTAGAAAATCCTATTCAGGCACCGCCATTAAATACACAAAGGAACCCAACCGAGCAAGTGAGGCGCGATATTGGGCAGTCTACAGTTTCAATGTTCATTGACGCAAAAGGTTCTGTACTTTTGCAAACTGCAAAAGGATTTATTTCTCCTGTTGAAAGGCCAAATGAAAACAAAATCGCTCGAATGATTTTCGATTCAGGCAGTCAAAGATCTTATATTTCTCAGAGTTTGAAAGATGCCTTATCTTTGCCAACAATTCGCCAAGAAACTCTAGAAATCACGATATTTGGGTCTGATGTAGGCACTGTGAAAACTTGTGACGTGACACAATTTTGTGTGAGAAGTCCATACAATGATTTGAGCATGTATGTCACGGCTTATGTCGTACCTACAGTGAGTGCTCCCCTGAAAAACCAGGCCATCAATTTTGCTGCAAGTACGTACCCTCATCTTTCGGGGCTTATGTTAGCCGACTATCCAGCAGACAGTGGTGACGAATTGCTCCTCCACATCCTAATAGGGGCAGACTACTACTGGCACTTCATGAATGGTGGTATGATAAGGGGGGAGCAAGGGGGTCCAGTAGCCTTGGACTCAAAATTAGGATGGATTCTTTCTGGGCCTGTCCCAAACTGTCCAAAAAGGTATACTACCCAAACAAATCTCGCTCAAACATCTTTTGCAAGTTAGTGCTGAAGTACAGCCAGAAAGTGATGCAGATAAATTACTCAAAGATGAGCTGTCAAGATTTTGGGAATTAGAAGCTCTAGGAATCTCCTCCGCAGAGGACTCTGTTTACGAAAATTTCAGCAAAGAAATTCAATTCGTGGGTGGCAGATACGAAGTCAAATTGCCATGGAAAAAGGATCATCCAGTTCTGCCAGATAATTATCTCCTCAGCAAACATCGTCTTGAAAGACAGTTCAAGAAATTACAAGGAAGTCCAGAGCTTTTGAGTGAATACGATGCCATTATTAAGGAACAAGAGGAAATGGGCATCGTCGAGAGAGTTAAGGCAGTTGGAGAGTGTGAAATGGGCAAAGTTCATTACTTGCCACACCATCCTGTCATCAGAGCTGACAAGCTGACAACGAAAGTACGAGTGGTATATGATGCTTCTGCAGCAAGTAATTCAGGTGTTTCTTTGAATAGTTGCTTTTATCCTGGCCCATGCTCATTAAAAACAGTTGCAGAAATATTAGCAAGATTTCGTGCATACCCAATTGCACTTACTGCTGACATAGAGAAGGCATTTTTGATGATAGCCATCCATGAAAGTGACCGAGATGCGCTGAGATTTCTTTGGTATGCTGATGTAAGTGCACGAGAGTTGGATCAAATCACCTATCATTTCTTCCGCGTTGTCTTTGGGGTTACTTGTAGCCCGTTTCTGCTAAACGCCACTCTTAAACACCACATTGAGAAGTATGCAAGCAATTTTCCAGAGATTTGTTCAAAGTTGATGAGCTCGTTATATGTTGATGACGTCAGTGCAGGTGGAAACACAGTCGATGAAACATTCGAATTCTATCAGCAGTCAAAGAGAATTATGAAAGAAGGCAATTTTAATCTAAGAAAATGGCACTCAAGCTCTTCCGAACTCTCAAAGAAAATCGCATCTGCTGAAGAAAAAGAATCTAGAAAGTCCGTTGAAAATCCACAGATTTCAGAAGAAGATGAAACGTTTGCAAGTACCACTATTGGAAAAAATGTTCTGCTTGCAAACACAACACAGAAAATTCTAGGCCTAAACTGGGATAGCAAGGAAGACACTATTGTGTACAACCTTTCCGCATTAGCGAAGTTACATGCAGGAGAGCCAGTGACAAAGCGGAATGTATTGAGCCTCATTGCGAAAATATTTGACCCATTGGGACTGATCACACCTATTACCACCATGCTAAAGGTATTCATGCAGAGGCTCTTTGAGATCAAACTCGATTGGGATGAACCTCTTCCCACAACTCTTCAGTCAGAATGGGCAAGCTTGATTATGGATCTTGAAAGTATTGGAAACTTGTCTGTACCAAGATACTATTTTGGAGATCTTCAAGGAAAACCAGATAAGATAGAGCTCTTTGGGTTTTGTGACAGCTCAGAGACAGCATACGCAGCAGTTGTTTATGCCAAAATCACAAGTCAAGGAAGAACATCAGTGAAATTAGTCATGTCAAAGACACGTGTGACTCCTCTGTCAAGACCAACAATTCCTCGCCTTGAACTGCTCTCATGTTTGATCTTGGCCCGCCTAATCAATGCAGTAAAGGATGCACTAAGCCCAATTTGTGAAGTGGAAATTGCTCAGTGTTGGACAGACTCGATTACTGCTAAATACTGGATTGAAGGAGTAAATAAAGAATGGAAGTTATTCGTAGAGAATCGAGTACAAGAAATTCGAAGTCTAGTGAGTCCTCAACTTTGGTCACATTGTCCAGGCAAGGAGAACCCTGCTGACATTCCAACGCGAAGAGTCAATGTGCTACAATTTGTCAAAGAAACAAGTTGGTGGGACGGCCCACAGTGGCTACATAAAACAGAACAAGAATGGCCAAAGTCACCTCAAAGGGAAGACATTCCAGACACATGTGTAGATGAGATGAAAGCTCAAACAAAGTCAAAGAAAACTGCAGTCCTTGCAGCTACAGCAGCAAATATCCAAGCACTTATTGAATATGAACGTTTTAGCAGTTATGAGAAGCTCGTGAAAGTCGTAGCCTACGTTTTGCGTTTTGTGAGAAATTGCAAGAACAAAGACAACAGAATTAAAGGTGAAATTTCAACAGCTGAAACGTCAAGTGCAGAGAAATTAGTGATACGTCAGGTACAGAGTACTTTCAACCAATCAAAGCAGGAAGATATCAACAAAAACCTTGGAGCATTCCTTGATGAAGATATGATAATTCGATGCAGAGGTCGTTTGCAGAATTCGAGTTTGGAATATGAAGCGAAATGCCCTATTTTAATGCCAAGGGATCACTATGTAACGACGTTGTTGATACGAAGATGTCATGAAAGTGTTATGCATAATGGAACAAAGGAAACATTAGCTGAACTACGATCTCGATTTTGGGTAACCAAGGGACGACAAGTTGTGAAAAAGGTTATCAGAAAATGTGTCATGTGTAAACGAATACAAGGACAGTCATACGAAGCTCCTAAAGCAAGTCAATTACCAGAGTTTCGTGTAAAAGAGAAGCATGCATTTTCATCAGTGGGCATAGATTTTGCCGGACCACTCTACGTAAAGTCGAAATCAGTCCAGAACAAGAAGGTTTATCTTGCATTATTCACTTGTGGTGTATCCAGAGCGCTTCATTTAGAGCTGGTACCTGATCTATCAACAGAAACATTTTTGCGTTGCTTCAAGAGATTCGTGAGTCGAAGAGGTGTTCCAAGTCTTGTTGTGACAGATAATGCCAAGACGTTTAAAGCTGCATCAAAGAGACTATTGGCTATTTTCAAGTCACAAGAAATTCAGACCTTTCTGAACGCCAAGAGCATCAAGTGGCACTACAATCTGTCAAAGGCACCCTGGAACGGAGGTTTTTACGAGAGATTAATCAGAGGAGTTAAGTCATGCATGAAAAAATGTATTGGTGGAGCGAGACTATCGTATGATGAATTACACACAGTCGTTACCGAAATAGAAGCGGTTCTAAATTCTCGACCATTGACCTATTTGTATGCAGATGAGCTAGAAGAAGCATTGACACCATCCCATCTGTTACTAGGAAGAAGATTGTTAACGCTTCCTGAAGTTTCTCCTGATGAAGAACAAGATAAGGACTTTGACGAAAGAGAAGATGTCGCCAGAAGAAGAGAGAGATACCTGTCAAGGGTTCTGAATCACTACTGGAAGAGATGGAAAACCGAATATCTTGTGGACCTTCGAGAATATCACAAGTTAGAAACCAAGCGAAACAATGTACCAGAGATCAGTGAAGGTGATATTGTGACAATTGAAGATGAGAACCGACGAAACAGATCGACTTGGAGATTAGGGAAAGTTGAAGAAGTCAAGAGAGGTCAAGATAACGTCATTAGAGGAGCAAGGATCAGATTGGCAAATGGAAATTGTATTGACCGACCTATTCAAAAGCTGTATCCATTGGAGATAAACCAAAGAAGAATAGATGAAGAAGCAGACTATAGTCAAGACACAGAAATGCCAGCAGAGGAAGGCAGACCCCAGCGGAAGGCAGCCATTATTGCAAGAGAACGCATGGACATCATTGACCAGCTTGAGAAGGACATGTGAACTTTGAACGTTAGCTGGTCAAGGGGGGGAGTGTAGGGAAATGTGTGTGCTGCCTCCCTTTCATCTTTTGTTTTGCTCTTTATATTGTTGTTGTTGTTGGATTGTTGTGAAAAAGAAGGTGTGTTCTACGAATTGGGTCAGTCGGTCTCACTCTCTCTTGTTGTTGAATCGTTTGATGGTTGATTGATAGAACTCTGAAGAATTGAACTCGAAAGAACTGAACTCGAAGGAATTGAACTCACGGAAATTGAACTCTAAAGAATTGAACTCTAAAGAATTGAAGTCGAAGAACCGAAGCATAATCTCAAGAATATTATTTTGTCGTTGCTTGAATGTTCGTATTTCATTATCGTGATTATATTGTGAAGTTGCGAAGAGACAGAAAGACATACAGGTGACTTCGTTTCATTTTGTTATTTTGCCCTTATGTGGAGATGATTGATTATTGATACGCTTCTGAAGTTTGAATTGAGTTTGAGAATTGAGTCACGAAATTATACAGTCCTCTTATTTGTTTTGAATTGATTCTTTGAGTCTAAAATTCGAACCTATTTATTGGTATTCTAACCTGGCTAAGTTGGGGAGGGAAAATATCTTCATATTACTCTCTGTCCTCAACTCCGAAGGGAATCAATGTCAGGATTTTCTATAAAATTACAGAAGGCTGCTTTCAATCTGTATCAAGCAAAACTTACAGAATATGACCTTGCACAACCTTTGTCAACGCCCGTCAACACATTTCACCTGAAAGTTTCCTTTAAAAACTTACTAAAATCAGTTGCTGCCATTTCACGAGCTTCCCATGGCAGTATATTACACGCCTTTGAACCACTGAATGTAACTTTTTCTGGCATACCCGTTGCTGATCTTTGGGAGGCATGTCATTTGAACTGCTTCCTTTCCGTATCGAAAGTTCTATCGGCTGGAAGTAATTCCTGAACGGATCCAAGACTCATCTTTATCATCTAAATCATCTAAGTGTGGCCTGGCAAGAGAACTGGCAAGACAACCAGCTCGTTTTGTGCTGGCATTGGTCACTGACTGCAGTGTGAGTTTTTTGACCAAGCTAAACTATTGCTAACAGTGTATCATCTGCGGCCCAAAAATCAGTTTTCGAATGAGAGTCGTGAGGTGGCTTTTCTCGACACGATGATACGTGTAAAACACCTTGCATCCTAGACGAGTCAATTAGCAAATAAATTCAAGTATGAGCAAATCAACAACGCGGATAGCACCCAGAGGCAGAACGGCTGATTCTGAAAGCAATGATCGTGAAGACCCGAGGGACATTGCCGAAGCTGCGTCTAGGCCTAGCATGCCTAGGCCAGATATACTGCTGAGGTGGTTGACCTGGTTCAACTGAAGCAGCCAGCTTGGGTAAATCAGTTCCGCCAGGATCTAACAAATGTCATTGAAACCAAGATCGATGAAAGATTTAATGAATTACAAAACAAATTATGTAAAAGGCTGGGCATTGCCGAACGAACAAAATATCATTAAGCTGCAATCGAATCAAAGCATCACTTTCAATAAACTTAAAGTCGTAGAGGCAATTGTTCAGGGTAACTCGAATAGAGTTGACAAATTACAAGATGAATTACAAGCAAAAGATGGGCAAATCACAGGCTTGCAAGATGAAATTGAAGATATTAGAAATAGAGCTTGCTCAAAACCCTTATCTTCCATCGTTCCCCACAACCCAAATCCCAATATGAAAGCTGGGAATAGTCAAAGCAATTAATTACGCAACATCTTGTTAAATGTGGAATAAAACAAACAAAAATTGATAGAGCCCATAGAGTTAATCGGAAAAATTCTTCAGAAATTGCCCCTAGACCTATCTATGCTGAATTTCAGACATGGCAGGATTCAAGCAGAGTCCTATCTCAGTCTAACAAGATCTTGACAACAAAGTTCCAATCAAGTGGCAACATCAACCTGACAATAAAAGTTGAACAGCTCTTTTCTGCACAAACAATGATAAACGGAAAAAAACTTCTCAAGATCCGCAGATACTTCTAAATTCACAATAAGACGTGGAAAGTGAAGCTTTTATACCCTGCATCTTTATCCATTGATGATGGCTCAGGCTTCAAGAAATATACATACAAGGAAGAGGACCTTGATCAAGCTACAGCATATTTTGACGCATTGGATGACTAATCCGTACTTTATGACTGTCACCACCCTGTCTTGACACCAAATTGTGTTATCAAGACACCTTGTGTAATAAGAAATTGGTAACTATGTTCAATTTTTGTTTGCTCTTGCACTACTAATATTTACATTTTCAGACGAAGATTTTTTTAATCGAAACGTTAAGCGCATAAACAGTTTATTTTCTCTTATATTTCTGTTCTGCTTTTATTGAAGGACGGACTAGTTCTTATTATTACATTTTATATCTTTATTTTTAGTCTTTTCTTTGATCAAACAACCAGATGATGATCCTATCCAAATTGAAGTAAATGAAGTAGTAGATCGGATAACTTCTAACGCAGAATTTGATGCAAACAATGTAAAATTTCCCTGTGGTATTTTGCAATAATAGCGTAAAACGCAATGATAAATCAATTCTCTGTGACCAATGCAAATGAGCATAGGGCTCAAATCTTTCAAATCTTCAAAAAGGTGGGTGTAAAATTGTATCAAATTTTTCCATCAATTGAATGACTTCAAAGGAACTTTGGGTAATTTGCTGTAAATCTGCCGTGGCAATTTTTTGATATCTTGATTATTTTCAAAATGGCTGCATTTTGATTATTTTTGCAAATATTCATCGAAGACTCTGAAGAAATTAAAGTCATTGCAAATCTTAAACTACTTGAGAATAATTGATACAATATTCAAGAAAACTATAGTTTGTGAAGGTCTACAATATGGTCTCAAGCAGAAATTTGTAGCTCTTCTGGTTAAGGATTTGGACATTTGATGACGTTACAGCCTCAAAATTATCAAATGCCGCCATTTTGAAACTAATCAAGATATAAAAGAATGCCACGACAGGTTTACTGCAAATTGCCCAAGATTCCTTTCAAGCACTTCAATTCAATGAGAAATTTAACAGAATTTTGCATCCACCTTTTTAAAGATTTGAGCTCTATGCTATGCAAATGCTCGATTCACATAAAATGTAGTGACATTTCAGTTACAGAGTATAAGGATCTCCAGAAAGAGCCTAGTGAAAACGAATGGATTTGTTTGTACTGTTCTGTGCTAAATAACTCCTTTGTATTTCCTTTGAACCCTGACTGCTGACAGTGACTTCCTTGGAACTGATGATGTTGAATTGTCCTCTAGTTATCACTCAAATCTGCCATCTTTTGAAATTACATCTAAACTAGCAATGGTCACTACTACGGTGCCCCTTGCCTTCCCTATTATCCGGCTTGATCAGAGTGATGAGTCAAGAGAGATAAAACCTCTCTGCTTCCACTTTTCCACTATATTTTTTTCAAGCGAAAACTATCCAAAAAGCTTCCCTGGACTTGATTCCCCGAGCCGATTGCGGTTTCTTTGCCTGTTCCCCGTTCCGTGTTTTAACCATCGCGAACCAACACAACCTATTTTCATCGCAAGATAATTTGTGACGTCAGTGGCAACGCATTACAAAAGTTTTCTTATCGGCTAATTTCTTAGGTCCTGATTACATGGGAAGTTTCATCATAGGGCTGAGATTTCAGCCCGCCTACCCGAGGTGAAACTCCATCTCCTCTTTCTGGTCAAAGGCTGATAAGATTGCGTTTCCGATTACATGAGATATTTTCAGCCCTGGGTTGAAGCTCACTATAGGGCTGAAATCTCAGCCCGCCTTGCTCTACCCGGGATGGAACTTTAATCCTTATTGTCACACCTAATTATCGTTTAATCCCTATTGTTTTACATCAGATGCATTGACGTAATCAAAATATTAGACTGCTTTCACAATTGAAAATATCATTTCACGCGTGGCGGCGGATTCCAGCTCTGGGTTCAAACCTCCCATGTAATCGAAAATATTTTCACCTCGGGCAGGCGGGGTGAAATCCCAGATCTAGTCTAATACACCACACGAATGAACACGAATGAACACGAATGAACACGAATGAACACCGATGAACACGAATGAACACCGATGAACACGAATGAACACGAGTGGAACGCCGATGAACACGAATGAACACGAATGAACATGACTAGAAAACGAATGAACACGGATGAACACGAATCGAAACTGACGAGTTCCACTGGAACACGAATGAACACGAGTGAACACGAATGGAAAGTTGTGAATGTCTGAGATAGTTTGCATTTTAATGCTGTGAGATGACACCATTGTCCAACCACGATTCTTTTTGCACGAAATGAAAATAGTACTATTCAGGCCAAGAACGACTTTTAGATGATGCGAAAGTCAACTTTGGCACCATGAAGAATCATGGTTCTCTGGGACGTAAAATCCAGTCGGAGGGGGGAGTCAAAACTAAATTGAACGATATATGTTTTTTGACCGTTTACTTTGTTGTAAAGGCTACCAACTTGTTTTCAGCTAAATTCATTGAAGCATTTACAAGTTTCTTATACAGGAAACCGGAATCAGACCATAACAGTTTCTTAATCCATTTCTTACTTTTTGAATGAACGAATCATGATGCAGTTTCCAACACTGATATAGAGATGTTCCTTGACAGAAAAAAACCAGTTGGGAAGGAAAAGTGTCTTATAAGGATTCTACTCAAGAATTAAATTAGTATCCAAGAGTCATAGAACCCTCTGGAGGGAGGTTTAGATAAGCTCCTCTTGTTTAACCCAGTATTGAGCATCGCGATGTAAGAAAAAAACTACGGTTGTTTTCGCAATTCCCAGAAATAATGTTGTGATTTATCACTTGAAACACATAAATGCCCCAACAAGTATTATTTAAGCATAAAAGATCATCTACACTTCAGTAAGTAGCTAAGCAATCCATGCACATTCCATTCGCAATTGTTCAAAAAGAGAACGGTCAATGTGTTCATTCGTGGTCATTCGTGTTCATTCGTGTGGTGTTTTAGACTAGATCGAAATCCCAGCCCTATGGTGAAAATTCCCATGTAATCAGGCCCTTAGATATTTCTGTTGTGTGATTTCAGTTGGGAAGACATGACAGCCTTTATCTCTTGAATCGAAGAGACAATACGCCCTCGAATCAGAGAGACAATACCTCCTCAAAACTGCACCTCTCTAGACTTTCTTTAGGAACTGGTCGGACCAGTTTCCAGAGCGAGGATTGTATTAACTGAAGCATGATTGGCCAGTTGAGCAATGCATTTGAAAATTCAAGAACAACTGGTTTTTCGGACTTGTTTTCTGATGGCAAACCGGCTGAAATTTCTCGAGATTTTGAGCCCACAGCACCTTTTGTTCCCTAATACGCACGGTGTTCTACATATGCCCCGCTTCGGTGCGGGGCAATTTATGAAGTGTGATTGAGGCCAAAATTATAATTTGATCATCATGAAGGCAAGTTGATAGCCTCTGATCAAGATGGATAGATTTGATACTGCCTTTGCACAATGCTACCTTGATGTTCTTACACACAAGCAAGTAAGCTTAACTGTTCTTTGACAAGAGTGTTTGCAAGTCGATGCTGCCGAAGGCAAGCTGATTATTGCACATGCAATTCGACTGGCGAAAGACAACATGTACGCATCCAAGTTGATAAGCAAACATGCAAGTTGATAATCAAACATGCAATTTGATAAACGCAATGAACCACTAAGTGATGCTTCGAAAGTCGATACTAATTAGCAAAGAAAGGGTGCAATAGACCTCTAACCGATGCAAATTAGTGTGTGATGGACCTCTAAGTGATGCTACTTAGATCGATGGACCATGGATAGACAGACCTCCTGGTTAAAGATGACAAACTCTCATTTGTGAGGTCCCAGATGAAGTGCAAATAAAGAAATTTATCAGTCATTCGAAAAAGCGTACGATATTTTTTGAGAACAAAGGGGTTTTTCCGGATTGTTGAAGGATTTTTTCCTAAAAAAGGATTATTTGAAAGGAAAGTCTAGGAAAGGAAAGAGGTACTTACGTGTGCACACCATCTGAAATTAGGATCATCCTTTAAACTGAACTGCATCAATTTATCTTCAAAGATTCCTTTAATGTTCTCTTCTAAACGACCCTTCTTCACTAGTTCTTTGATCTGATGAACAAAAACCAAAGAGAAGTTCAATAATACATTAAAGAGGCTGGGTCACGTGACAATAAACCATCCTTGTATCTCTATAATTTATATAGTTGCCCACATGCTCCAATTGTTTTCTGCACAGATTTTGGTGGATGGTGTGAATCCACAACAAAGTTAGTTCTAAAAATCAACTAAGATCTCTGCAATCGTGCAACATATGAGTGTTTGGTTTGCTTCTATACGAAATTCTACCGTGCAGACAAGACTTTCAAAAAGAGCGAGAGTCCGGTACCTAGGGCACCGAAATTTAAGAGTCCATCTTCAAAATAACACCTTTATTTTGAGAAAAGTGGTAGAAAAATCTCTGTTATATGGTCTATCAAATGAATATGCAAAACGTCGTTTCGAAAGAAGTTTGTTAATTTATGCGACCCAGCCCCTTTAATAACGAAAAAGTTTTATTAACGAATGCAACAAAACTAAACATTTTTTACAGGACCCGATAAATTGTGTACCAAATCGATTTCCAGAACTGATGATGTTATATTCAAACCGAAATTCTAAATAACACTAGAAGCTTTTCTCCTCGATTTTTCAACCTCTTTCTCGCATAACAAGCGATTTCATAAAAACGAATTGGGAATTAGCAATTTGATCAGTTATGATCAGTTGCACGAACGCTAGCGCGTTGACCCAGCCCATTTCTTGAGAGCCCGTGGCCGAGTGGTTAAGGCGACTGACTCGTAAACCAAAGGTCAGAACGGCCGAAGTTCGAATCCCGCGCTGGACAGTTTGGTCGCTGTCCGTAAGTCAAGCCCGGGTCGACCAAAGCCATGTGAAGGAAATCTGGTAGCTGCGGCCTTTGGCTGCGGCGGGTTGATCGTAAAACATCCGTGGCCTCTGCTGGAAATAAGTCTCTTAGACTTTCGCCGGCTAGCCACGTCAAAGATGATAACCTACCTACATACCTCGCTCCATCACTGCACAACCTTTGTATCACTAGAATCAGCCTGGCATAGTTTCCCCTAGAAATATGGTTAGCAAGGCCTCCAACAGAAGGGCCGGTAATATAATGAATAAAGAAGATGCTGGCTATTCCTTTTTATTACTTGACTGAAGATTCAAAACCGAGGCAATACAGAATCCTGCCACTCCTATTGGTTAATCACACATTTCCCGCAGGTTTCCCGTAGCCTTGTATAATACGATACGAGGACACGTTTTTGTCGTAGCAGCAACTGCTTTAGGCCTGTAAGATTTACAATTAACTCAGACAATATGACAATAACAAAATTTGTTTGACGAAAGGATACAAGTCAAAATTAGCAGCTGCCAGGAAATAAACTCACTTGGTCTGTACTTTTAAGACCTCGGGCTTTATATTTCCCGCACAACACAAAACCAGTTAGTATGCAAATAATATACACCGATGAGGATCTGGGAAAAATTACCAAAGCAGTTTGCATAGCCGACTTTTGTGATGTAAAGCACTTGAAATACTTAGCACATACTACCCGGCTGCCAAATAACCATATCCAAAATAAACTATTCTTTATGCAGAATCGGAGAAACTATGCCACGAACAGATGGCAAAATGTACAAAAAGTTAGCTGTATCACCAACGCTGGCTTAAAAACTGATTCAGGATAAAGTGGCCTACAAAATAAGCATTTTAGAAAGTTTGCAATTTGGAGCCTTTCTTATGCTAGGCATCTAATTCAACTTAAAACTGCGTTTACTTCGTTAGAAGTCTTGACGCCCCTTTTAGAGAGATTGTAAGGCATTCAGTGCAAATCAGCAAGGAGCTTCTCCAAAGTTGAATTAGTACTTTGTTCACAATTGTACGGGGTTTCTCATGTCGCGCTTACCCTAACCAACGTGCAATACGCAAATGTGCTTTTATGATCTTGTTGAATCGGTTACAGATACAGTTACATCACTTACATCAGTTGGATCAATTATAAGCATTACAGAAATTTTAATACTTCTCAAGTCTGCGTACCACATGTCTGGAATATTTACGGGGTGAGTGGCCGAGTGGCTTATACAGTCTTCGTCAGGTGACTGAAGTTAAGCTCGGTCGAGTGAGGTCAAACTCCGGATGGGTGACCTCGGAGGCACGACCTCACAACTCACCTCGTTGTCTTTCGGAAGGGAAGTTAATCCAGGGGTCCCATGCCTGGATGCGGCATGCACAGTGGGCCTCAATTAGCTTTCAGTAGCTAGAAATCCTGACAAGCCCACTCAAAACAATTCGAAAACAAACAAAATACACATTCTCCTATCCTGGAGTAAAACGATTGAGCCATACAGTAGCACTGAAACTTGCATATGGTGAAAGCAAGCAAGGGCGAATTTTTAAAGATAAAAAATCCAGGTTTCAGAAAAGTCAAAGCAATTTATCTTTCAGAGGAAAGGATATCGCACCTCCGAATTAGACTGACTGCATATTCGTAGTTATCGCTATTGATAGACTGATAGACGCTCAGACTACGACTCATGGACATTCACATTGAGAATTGAGACAAAGTCCCCCCGAGATTTCATGACTAGATGTGGAAACCATAACAACAATTCAGTGCTTCAGGCAATGGCAGATGGGCCTAAGTTGCCGGCTCGAGCCTCCGATGCTAAAACACCTCAAAATTCAAGGTTTCAGTGATACTAACCATAAACAAAAGCTGCAAGTGTCCACATGAATGTTTCCTCAATCCAAGAATCAACAAACTTTTCACTGTCAACCAGTAGTGCCTTGTTTTTTAGGCCAATTAGCTTCCATGAGCTTCAACGCAGCAAGGGAAAATCTTGTTTGGTAAAATCACTAATTTAAGGCCCAAAAATTAGAAAAAAATGCCTGTAAGGGGTTTGTATCGGAATCGAGAATTCCATAATCCATTCTGATCAATGATTTATGTGGCACTGGAGTTTAAATTCAATGACATTGACAATTTCAGAAATAGAATTTTAATTTCAGTAGGAAGTAAATCATGGACCACAATGGAATGTGGAATTCTCATTTCCACTCATTCCTCTTACCAGCATTTTCCTGAATTGTGGGTGAAAATGACGAGTGATAATACTAAAAAATTTTCTCATTTAAGTTAGCCTTTTGACCAGACGATTGACATTTAGTTTTGAATATCGGTCACATACTTTTTATTCCGTAGCCCGCAAAACGTGTAAACTTTTTTTGACTCGCCTGGTATTCTTCAGCTGTCAAATCACTATTCCTTAATCAAAGGTGAATCCTTTGTCTTATAAAATTCAAATCCGGCGAAAGCAGTGTATCTTTTGCAGACAAAATAGAATATATAGATAAACAAATTACCTTATGCTCTATGTGCTGGAAATGTGGAATCGAAGTTTCTTCATCTAAAACTTCAGGCTGTTGACACATTGGACAAACGAGGTCACGAATATTCTTCTCCTTCACAGTTACAGTAACAGACTGCGCAATGCAATGATCACATATTTGACACTGGCAGAATAAATGAGTGAACATCTAGAATAAAGGAATCATTTTCAAACAGAAGCTTAGGAAACACGGCAGAATAACGACACAACAATATCCAGTCACAATGAGCGGAAAGGTCTCTCGAAGACTAGATCGATTCCACTTTCCCGATGTTTTCACTCCATTCCGAAAATCTGAAATGTACACTACAAAATACACAACTTAGGAGGCGCATAAGATTCTGTTCGTTCAAATAATAGGACTCATGAGTTTATGGCTGAATTCTTGGCCCAAGATTCGACGACACTGATATGAAAGCTAAGCCCATAGACATAAAACTCCTCAAAAAATCGTGCCTTCTGATGAGTACGACAATAAACATGCTTCTGCTATGTGAATCAATGATAGTTATTGGTATATTTGACAAAATCTCTTCATATTATAATTATTCAGTTCAATATGTTGTTGTTGTTGTTGCTGTAATAATTCAATTCAATATGTTGTTGTTATTGTTGTTGTTGTTGTTGTTGTTGTTGGGATGACTTGGACTTTGTATTGAGTCTACCTCAAAATGCCCTCGATTCAAAAGAACTGCAGGACAGCTTTCCTTGAACATCGCTGAAACGAAGGTCGGCAATCTCGTTTACCATGCAGGTTTAGATCGGTTAGCTTTGTAAAGGCTCATCCTACGTAAGCGAAATGATGATAAAGTGCTGTATATGACTAGGAAGAGCAGTCACATACCAAGGAGTGGGAAAAGATATCATGATATAGTGATGTGCGAGTTGCGAGTTGCGGTTGCGAACTGCGAGTTGCTTCTATTTTGCAAGGTGCGAGTTGCACTTATTGTGCGAGTTACAAGTCATGAGTTGCACTTAAGGTGACTCTGCAAAACGCTCTTATGAGCATAGAAAGCCGGTTTTCAGAAATCCTCCTTTCTAGAAACTTGTTAATTGCTCTGCAACCAATTAGGCTATCGAAATTCTGTAAAAAGTATGGGATTGCTCATACTCTTGGCAATCGAAAGACGTATTGTTTCTTTTCACGGCTTTGGAAAAAGCTCATTTAAAAACATTTTACTAGCTTCAGAGGAACTTCTTTTTCCAATCCGCTAACCTTAAGATTTTGATCAAACTTTTTTACCAAACACACAATTTGCTCACAAACACATATGCCAAATTTGAAGTCAAAAGCTTGGCCAGTTTTTCCACAATAAAATTCTGAAGTCTGCTTTGGTAGCATACTCGACAACATACGCAAGAAAAGTTGGTCAGTCGATTACGATTAGCCTGCGCGCAGACTTTACTACTGCGAAGGAGAAATCGAGAAAAAAGGAAAAGTAAAGTTTACTTTTCCTTTTCTCTCCATTTCTCCTTCGCAGTAGTAAAGTCTGCGCGCAGGCTAATTACGATTGGCAACTGCGAAAGAATCAGTGAAGCGCTTGCAAGCACGTGTGAAAACAAGTCGGCAGTCTTTCGAGACTGACAGTGCAAATCTATCTTTTTCATACAAATCTTTTGTGCTTGCACGAGCTATGGAATATCTTGTTTGAGTCCCAAGGCGAAGAAAAGAAAGAGGTATGTAAAACAGTGTATGACAGAAAAGGAAAGAACAGCCGGTTTGGAATCAAACCCTCTGTTCTATCTTCGTGATTGCATCATGTTGCGTTTCATTACAAAGTATCCAACTTTTTAATCATTTTCTCTCACACCCTGTTTTGCAAACCTCTTTCTTTTTCTTCGCCTTGGGACTCAAACAAGATATTCCATAGCTCGTGCAAGCACAAAAGATTTGCATGACAAAGGATAGATTTGCACTGTCAATTTCGAAAGACTGCCGACTTGTTTTCACACGTGCTTGCAAGAAGCGCTTCACAGATTCTTTCGCAGTTTCCAATCGTAATCGACTGACCGACTTTTCTTGCGTATGTTGTCGAGTACGCTACCAAACTTCAGAATTTTATTGCTGAAAAACTGGCCAAGCTTTAGACTTCAAATTTGGCATGTGTGTTTGTGAGCATATTGTGTGTTTGGTAAAAAAAGTTTTATCAAAATCTTTAGATTAGCGGAGTGGAAAATGAAGCTCTTCTGAAGCTAGTAAAATATTTTGAAATGAGCATTCTCCAAAGCCGTGAAAACAAACAGTTTTGTTTAACATGTCTTTCGATTGCCAAGAGTATGAGCAATCCCATACTTATTACAGAATTTCGATAGCCCGATTGGTTGAAGAGCAATTAACAAGTTTCTAGAGAGGAGGATTTATGAAACCTGCTTTCCGTGATCATCAGAGCGTGTTGCACAGTCACCTTAATATGTGAGTTGCGATTTCAACGAAAGCTACGAGTTGGAAGCTCAAAGTGCGAGTTGAAAGCAATTGCGAGTTGCCTCTTTTCTTTTGAATGAGTACGTTCGTCGCCAAATAAAGCAGTTTTTCTGAAATTGAAATTCAGTTTACATCTTTGAATTTCCTTTTATAAGCAAGCGTTTTTAGACCATTGTAATTTTCTTCTAAGAAGCCACTTATGAGAAACTACAGGCTTGTTCCTCAAATGATTAAGAAACTTGAGAAAATCTGCAGCTATTACTCTCCACAGTCGTTCAAACATATTACCGTATACCGTATACTGGGGACTTGCTTAAGTTAGTTTGGCAGGAAATTCAGGAAGGATTCATTATCTTTCTCTTTTAAGACGACTTGTACTATGCGCATACTAACCGGTTTTGTGTTGTACTGTTGTACAGGAAAATACAAAGCCCGAGATCTCAAAAGCACAGACCGAGCTTGCGAGGTCTGTGCATTAACACCTCGGGCTTTATATTTTCCTGTACAGTGACAAAACCGGTTAGTATGAGTTTCATTACCTGAAAGACTCTCATTTTGACTTGTATTCTTTCGTCAAACACATTTTGAAACTGTCATGTCGTCTGAGTTAACTGTAAATCTCACAGGCCTGAAGAAGTTGCTGTGGCGACAAAAACGCGTCCTTGTATCGTACAAGGCTACGGGAAACCCGCGGGAAACGTGCGATTAACCAAAAGGATTGGCGGGATTCTGTTTTTTGAAACTACAGCTAGGTAATAAAAGTCCATATTAATTGCTTAACTCAGAAATCGAAGTAAACTGTGTACAAGATGGTGCTATTCAGCAAAAGTAGAATTGACAATTACATCCTATTTCTTTTCAAATTTCATTGGTACTTTCGACATAGTGATATAGCACTCGTGTCAGAAGAAGCTTCTGTCACGCAGTCAGTTGTTCAACATAACAACTCGCTTATAAGATTGTAGTGGCATTCCACAAAATTAAGAGGCGATAAGAGGCGATCAGAGGTCAATTCGGTGTTCAGAAGCTTCGTCAATCCTTGACTACGAATGGTAAAAGTTTGAATAAAAAGCGTATTACCAACTCCAATTATACAAAATAGATCGTAAAGCAAAACCTATGTAAGTGGCCATCTGCAAATTATGCCAGATTTTGAATTTCGATTTGATGAATATTGAAAAGCTCTTCTTCAAATCTCTTGATTTATAAAGGCTCTCCAAAAATCACGGTGTTTTAACTATCAGGGATGGAGAGGTGAGCTTTTTCTACAAAACTCGAAAATGCATTTCAAATGTCCTATAACTCGCACCTTTCACTATCAACTCGCAACTCGCAACAATAAAATAATAATAATAACTTCAATATAACAGTAACAAAATAACAGAACAGAAATAAAGCGCTAGGTGAGACCTAAGCAAGTTTTAGCGAACTCGTAAAATGCAGTCTGCAATCAGGCGACACCAAGATCAGAATACTTACATTACACATAGCCACTAATTCGAAACAGAGTGGGCACTCATGCTCCATAAACCTTTTAGCACGTTGAAAGGCCTCGTTTGCATTTGCAGCCTCGATACAGTCATTAATGAATGAATCTTCATCTTTACGGTCACCTGAGTATTCATCGATCAGTCTTACAGCTACCTCTGCACGACCCCATGATTTCAACCCGAACTGTGCCAACACGACTTTCGTCCGGTCCTAGCAAAAATGATACTATTACTAACAAGCGAAATAGATGCTTAACAAGCTTCCTCCTTTATGCTTTTTTCACGAAGACTTCAGTGCCTGCCGGATGACTCCAAATCAAGGGTCACATCTTCGGCCAAAAAATTAGAGATTTCCTTACTCTGTAAGGCACCTGTCATAAAGTATCCACTAAAAGGTGGAGGAGGATGTAGGCCAGGGCCACCAAGGGTTTAATGAACTTGATAATGGGTGACAGAAAATACTAGCAGATTTAAAATTGGCCACAAAATGTGACAGTGAATAACCTTACAAAAGCTTTTTGGAATTTTGAGGATGCTGTGAAATTTGTGCCAGAGAAAATTCAAAAGTCTAAGAAAAGTAAAATCAGTTCAGTACAGTCAAAATCCAATCCAGTCACCGGCTCAACTTTCTAGCCTCACTCATCTCTTTCAAAGCATAAGCGGATTTTCCCTTCTCTGGTGTGTGTTCGCTTTCTGCCTCTTAACGCTCACAACTGAACTATCCTTCTTCAAATCCTAGCATCAGCCCATTAACGCAAAAATAGTTGCCAATTCTTAGCGCTGGCTGCTTTGTTGCTGAATGATGAACATGCATTGAAGTGAAAACAGACTCAAAGTTTAGAGGTGAAGTCCTCGAAAGCTGTTCTTCTAAAATTCATAATTTTATGCTTCACCATACAAGATGCACAACAATCATAAAGATGAAGAGTGGACATGTTGTCACTGCTCAAACAACAATTAGCTTTAACTAAGTAGGCACAGTTAAGCCATGAACAATAGTTCAGTACGAAATAGCGTTGGGTAATAGTCAGAGATGTCTATGGAACGGGGACAGAGCAAAAACTGCGGAAAATGACGTCATCGACCAATTTGAGATGAGGAAGTGTTTGCATAGATAAGCTTTTGAAATGATAAGTCAACAGTGGAAAGCAATAGGAAGAAAATATCAAGTGTAGTCTAATTGCGAGGTCTGTTGCAGAGAGCTTGGGGGGCTCAAAGTTATGAGTTTATCGAGCGTGCGTGTTCAGTTTCTGCTCTGTCTGGTGCGGGAAAACCATTAGCTTTATAATCGAAGTCTGAGGATGAAGTGGAAAGAGGGGAACATCTTGCGCTATGGGGGAGGGGTTGCTATGGGCAAATTTACAAAATATGAATTGAAGTGGGCCATGAAAATTCTTCTTCTCTCCACTCGGGGCTGCCGAATGTTTTACTCCTTTTCAGAAGGGGCTTTGCAAAATATTTTGACCAAAGTCGAATATCCTGCGCTCCCCCGTCGGGGATACTTTCTGGCAGGTCCCTTACTACAATTAACGCTTGAAGAACATTCATGAAAGCACTGATAGCTTTGTTTGTGGTACAGCAGGCAGGAAAACTATTTTTGTGATGTCTTCGTCTGGGTAGTTTAAAGGAAAATAGCGGGTGATTTAGGCCCAATGTTTTTGGTCATATTGAATTTGTGCGAGGCTATTCCGTTTCTTGAGGTGAAGAGAAATGCGTCTGAGTCGTAGCGATATCAATTAAGTCAAAGAGCAAGACTACAACATGTATTCAGTCTCCTCAACGATTTCGTGACAGACAACGAACAAAAGATAACTTACGTCTCGTTTAACGTCCTTCTTCATAAGTGAGTCATGAAGCTTCTGCAATCCTTCCTTCTCGTCATTTTGCCAAATACGATCACGAATGGTTTTCAGCAAGTTTAATTGCAACTCGATCAATGCTTGTTTTACGTTTCCTGTAAAGAACGTTTGATACCGGTTAAGCACAAAGATCAATAACACTTACACGCCAGACAACCCCTACTGACGACATGGAGGTCATGCAGGTCCACCCATCCAACCGCCCACCAATGGTCATGTGATTCTTCCGCGCCCTTTTCCTAATTTCATCAAGCGTACACACCAAAAACATTTCATTTTTGCAAGATTGACGTAGAGCTTGTTTAATGGTAAAAGCTGTTCAACAATTGAAGATTTTAATGATTTGCAAGCATAAATACAAACGCTGTGGATGCTAGCATGGTGAGCGTGTGGCCGAGTGGTTAAGGCGTCTGACTCGTAAACCAAAGGTCAGAACGGCCGTAGGTTCAAATACCACGCTGGACAGTTTGATCGCTGTCCGTAACACTAGTCCGGGTCGACCAGAGCCATGTGAGGGAAATCTGGTAGCTGTGGCGGGTAGCTGCGGCAGACCGATGGTAAAACATCCGTGGCCCCTGCTGGAAATAAGTCTCTCAGACTTTCGCGGGCTAGCCACGTTAAATATAAATACCTACCTACCTACCTAGAAAGTAAGCAGATCCTAATCGATTGCACATAAATACTGTAGGCTCGGGATTGCATCTAAACATAATTCTTTAAATTTCTTATCTATCTGCTGTGAAATTCCAAAAATAAGTTGATTGTGTTTGGCAGAACAAGGTTCACAAAATTATTTCCTTTCTTTGGGATATACAAATGCGTCTGGCATTTGACCCAAACAAACTGAACAAGTTCTTTGCAGCAACTGCAGAACGAACTTTGGGTATAACCCCTAGTCAAGAGGATGAACATGAGGAAATTGAAAAATTGATTGATAGCCTTCCTTTGTCAAGTAGAAGAAGCTTCGACATTAGACCCGTGCGTTATGAGGAGGTTTTGAAAGAGCTGCGTGATCTCCGAAATGACTGTTCAACGGGCCCAGATCAGATACCAGTCAAGATGTTGAAGCCCGTCGCTGATATTCTGGCTTCTCCATTGACTAATATAATTAACACTGCAATCGAAAAGCACGACTTTCCTACAGCATGGAAAACAGCACGCATTTGTGCTATCCCCAAAGGGAATCAAGTCATCAGTGAACAAGATCTGAGGCCAATATCAATCCTACCAGCATTATCTAAAGTATATGAGAGACTAATTTTTCGACAAATGACGACTTTTATTGAAGAGGAAAAGTTAATGGAGAGCAATATATCAGCATACAGGAAAGGCCAATCAACCATGCACGTGCTACAAGCAATTCGTGATGACATTATAAAAGCTATGCAACGTGGAGAGGTAACAATGATGATACTGGCTGACTTTTCCAAAGCATTCGACACAATCAAATTTCAAAACCTTATCAAGAAAATGAATCATTTGGGCTTCTCGAAAAACTTTCTGAAGTGGACCTTGAACTATGTCTCGAAGAGAAAGCAGTTTGTTCAAATTGACGATAGGGTATCCGAGAGAATAGAAGTTAGATTCGGAGTACCTCAGGGATCCATCCTTGGACCAGTGTTGTTCAACATTTACGTAGCTGACCTCCAGTCAGAAATGAAAATGAAAGGATATCAGTATGCTGATGATACAACATTATATTGCCATGCCAAGCCCAAAAATCTCGAATTCCTGTCAAGAACTACCAACCAATCAATTGAGCAATTAGGAATGTGGGCCAGCAACAACAATCTTGCACTGAACAGGGAAAAGACTAAGCTCATGGTTCTGTCAACACAAGAAATGTCAAGAAGGCACGGCCTGGAAGACATTGAACTAGATATCCATATTAAAGGAAAAAAGATGGAAAGAACAGAGACATGTAAGCTGTTGGGGGTAACAATAAACGAACACTTAAAATGGGAGAACCATGTTAAAATTATCACTAGCTCATGCTACGGAACCTTATCAATTCTAAGGAAATTAAAGAACGTTGCCCCGTTTCGTCTTAGGAAGCAGCTCGCAGAATCACTCGTCTTAGCAAAGATTGATTACGGAGACCAGGTTTATACGCCGCTAACTGTGATGCTTCAGAAACGTCTCCAAAGAGTACAGTTTGCAGCCGCATCCTTCGTTACTGGTCACTATGTAAAGAGCATAAAAGATATCTTGAAATTAGGATGGCTTCCTATAGAGGAGAGAAGAGATTTCAATCTTCTTAAGCAAGTTTTCAAGGCACTAAACTCGGAAACGTGGCCTGACTATTTGCAACTGAATGTGAGAAAAAATAAACGAGACCTGAGATCAAATGGCAGCAAATCGCTGGAGATACCGAGGAAAGAGAGCGGAACTTTTCAAGATAACGCAGCTAAACTATTTAACTCCCTTCCAGAGAGCATAAGAAACTGCTCAAATTATAACACATTTTTATCTTTAACAAACAAATTTTTAGTTAATAGAGCTCAACAATGTAATTAAAATTCTTTCAAGAGACATTCCTTTTTCTGTAAATATTTTAAACAAAATGTATTTTAGGTACTGTAACTTTAACAGTGAAAAGCCATATGTATTTGGATCCGTTAAATATCCATTATTATTATTATTATTATTATTATTATGAATTGAAATTACCCACTTTCAAGCAACGTTTGATTTTATGATTCTCCAAAGATTTTTCTTTCACTTTGTACGACAAAAATCCATAGCTTTCATTCCGGGGTGTTTTCTCGAGAGGTGACGTGTTTATTTGAGAAGCAAACTATCCCATGGCACGCAGAATATATTTTTCTCTCTCTTGATATGGCTTTTTGTATGTTTTTGGCTTCCGTTTGAACAGACAATGTTTGCCTGGGACTGGGTATTAAAATATAACATTGGCAGATGTCTTCTTTCACAGAAATATCAAATTAGAAGATCAACAGCAGAAAGATATTGGCAATGTATGCTGAAAAACAGTTAACAGCATTTTCAGCAGCACCAACCTCTATTGAGATCAAACTGAGAAGTTTTAATGCCAATATTCTAAGTATCTTTCTTCTTCTGTACAGTAGCGAACTGCAGGGTGTGTTTGATTGTTGCCAATAAACGGTAGACTTGGAAGAGAATTTGTGTTTGATTCACTACCAAATTCCAAAAATGGCAAGTTTGGCAGGTTTGGCAGATCTTGAAGGCCTGCCGAACCGTCTTCTCCAACAGGCAGAAGGGTTGGCAGACTTTAGTGAGATTCTCGTCGCTATTTGAAAAAGTCTCAAAACAAGGCGAGTTGGCTCATGCTGCTATAGTAATTGAGTCAGTTCAATCTTTGCTGCCAAGCATGTGACTCGTCTTCGTATTTTTCAACTGGAAAACTCGTTTTTGCAAGGATGAATCTGGAACCTGCTGGTTTGAAGAAGTTTGTGTTTGATTGGGCACTGTGCTTCTGTCTCTGCGAAGTCTACTGTTTTCAGAATCTGGTAGGTGTGGAATCACCAATCAAACACACCCTTAATGAAAAAGGTAGAAACGCCATTGACACACTCCTTCGTAGACAGCTAAAAAGGGTTCTTGAAATTAACTGTAAATGAAATATCACCAACAACGAACTCTATCCCAGAAAGAAATGCGAACAATGGAGTGACATAATAAGAATTAGGAGACTAACAAGGCTAAGACATCTATTCCGACTATATCCAGGAACATCAGCAAGAAAACCCCTTGAAGAATATCTCAGAAAAGTGAAAAGCCACAGGGAGGACCAAAGGCAATATGGATACAAACCATACGGCAAAATCTGAACTGTATCGTAATAAAAGAAGATATTCCCAAAGCAATCAAAATATTGAATAGATTATTAGAGCTGATACATGACAGAAAAAACTGATGTAGCATGGTACAAGGCGTTGTGTAGCACTATCTGCATTTGGCGTTAACACCAGTATGTTCAATTAGACTAAGAAATTGACCGAACTGAAATTAGCCATCCTTTTTTGAACAAACGATGGCTTTTCTCGAGAAAACTCTTTCAAAAAACCTTAAAAAGCTATCTCCTCGATTAATTTCCTCAGATGCTTCTGCACTGACTTCAACAAGCTATAACACACGTTATCCCTTGGGAAGATTGGAAATTAATCGAAAAGAGCAAAATCAAATCGTCATGGGTGATTTCATTCTCCCCTAAGGACATCCTTCTTAAGAAAACTATTTCATACCTTTGAGCTTCGATAAAGCATTTTGTACATCATTTATGTCAATTTCTCCATTTTCTTTCAGGCTTTCTTGTAGCTCCTTGATCTGATAGGCAAAAGGATAGTCGAAAAGACGTCATATATAGTACAGAGCATGGAAAAGAATTTTAAGAATTCATCAAATCTTCTGAGAATTTCCAAGAATTCTCTACACGCTGAAGAGAACTCTTTAATGCTAGGAACGAATGTAAAAATAAACAAGAATTCAACTGGGTCAGTCAGCAGAAGGTCACATACAATACAGAGCATGACAAGAATTCTTACAGATTTTTCTGATTTCATGAGAATTTCCAAGAATTCTTTACAAGCTAATACGAACTCTGTAATGAGAATTAATTTGGGCATGGCGGTATGACGTCATATACAGAACAGAGCTGGACAAGGATTCTTAAGACTTCTTGTGACTTCTTGAAAATTTCCAAGAATTCTTTACAAGCTGATAAGAACTCCTTTGTGGTATGAACGACAAAGAGCCTTAAACAAGAATTATTTGGAACTTAAATTTTAAATTCGCAGGCAGAAAACCGTGTCAATGTGTGCATGGCATGTAGGGTAAAGCGGGATAAAATGAACGACGGAGTAACCTCAACTACCCAGAATATTCATCCTTTGCTCCGAAAATAGAAGTGCAATGATAAAACATGATTCATCACCAATGCTTGATTACATACGCTGACAGAAAATCAAATAATTTTTGCTCAAACATTCTTTCTGTTGTTGCAAAAATTCCAATATCCGCGGTAGTGAAAACAACTTTCGAAAACTGCAGTTTTAGGTTTAGCCCTTCGTTTTTCGTCTTGATTTTCGATTCTAAGACGAAGTTTATTTCAGAAGTTATCTTATTGATTAAAGCAAACACCATATGGCTCTTTTTCAAAAAAAAAAATGATCAAGAGAGGCTTTCTGGTCCGCTAAAATGGCATTTTGAAAGGTCTACCGTTCAGCCGAGATTTTGCCTCGATCGTGTTAAAGTGTATAGCCTGCATTGCATGTATGAAACTGGAATTTTGATGCGTTCCAAGCTTGCTTTACTAACAAAGCGTAGCATTTCTCGGATTTTCTCAACTTCAATCAATTTCTGCGCATTTCAACGTAATATTATGCGCATACTAACCGGTTTTGCGTTGAACAGGAAAATATAAAGACCGAGGTCCTAAAAGTACAGACCGAGCTTGCGAGGTCTGTGCATGAAGACCGAGGGCTTTATATTTTCCTGTTCAACGACAAAACCAAAACCAGTTAGTATGAGTTTTATTACCTGACAGCTTCTAATCTTGACTCGCATCATTCAATCAGACACATTTTGTTGCAGTCATTTTGTTCGAGTTTATTGTAAATCTCACAGGCCTAAAGCAGTTGCTGTGGAGACAAAAACGCGTCCTTGTATCGTATTATACAAGGCTACGGGAAACCCGCGGGAAATGTGCGATTAGCCAATAGGAGTGGCGGGATTCTGTATTGCCTCGTTTTTGAAACTTCAGTCAGGTAATAAGGATGCGTAAAGCTTTATTTCTTCGTCATTCTTGCAAATAATTATATTTCAGCATTAAATTCTAAAACTTCAGAGCTAATAGCAACTGATCTAATGGGAATTTCTCACTTAAAGACTCTCTTCTCTGTGAAAAATTTTATGTTCATAAAATTGGTTCAATTTCAGTTTTCGTTATGGGATTGAAAAGGATCCTAATGTCCGCAGGTAGGGGTATCTTGGGAGCTGCCGTGTACAAAATGTTGTTTAAGAATACCGGGTGAGTTAAAAAACAACGCCCGGCGCTTGAAAAATCCTGCTCCCTACGTATCAAAACAATGATATTCAAAAATGTCTTGTCTTATTACCGATATGTCCAGTTAGGTTAAGTAATTTACCCGACATTAATCGGTCATTCCTTCCGTCGAAATATGAGATTTTCTGCAGAAGCCCCTCATGAAAAGTTGTACTTTCTTTCCTGTTCTGTGCGAGAAGTTTCTTTCTGATTTTCATCACGTGCCTTGTGCCTTTTCAAGCATTTCTTAATGATTTCGGTATTCTCGATAAAAAATGAGAAATATCACAGAAATACCTCAATCTTTATTTCCATCCACCTGGTTTTGTCTATGCCATGCATTCTTGAAAATGAAACATTTTTCAGGCTCCCCTGGTCGTAAAATAACCACTGACATCGACGGTTGATTTTCAAATTTGATGCATATGCTGCTATGAATGAAACAGAATTTCCGTACAAATAAAAACAATCACCTTTGCTCTCCTCTCCTGCAAACAAAGCTTCGAGGCCTCCTCCGCATTTCCATCACATGCAATGAGAGCCTCATGAGCTTCCTCTTCTGATATTTCTCCAGCTTCATCTGCGCACTCCTTAATTACATCTTTCTTCAACTTAGGCCAGTCATTATGTAGCCAATACATGATCTTTGATGAGATATTTTCAGACATTTTCGATGCAATCTGAACTTCTCCTACTTGAAAACCTCGCGTCTCGGCTTCCTAACAGAAAAATCAGAACATAATTTTCACAATGAAACATCTCTTCGCATACTGGAACAATGATAATAATTAGAGTTACCGCTTCTGAATTTGGAAGCAATTGGCAATCATTGAACAAGGACAGATTTTGTAAGACAATAGCAGCAGTTGTTTTTATTGACACCTAAATTCAAAGAGATTTGCAATTGCAGACAAAGGAAATTCTCTCAAGCAGAAATTAAAAACAAACAAAGCCGCGAAGTTTCTATGACCCAGGTAGCTATCTCGCTCTTTGTGCATTCCACAAATGGTTTTTAAGAGCTAACATGAGCGTTTATTGAAAGAAGGAGGATACATCTAAACATCTACCGCGGGCATTTTATCTTTGCTATTCAGAAGCTGAGAAGTAAGTGCTTTGATTGCACCCAAAAAATACGAGAAATGAATCGCCTCCAAATCGGTTCCTATACCAAACAAGTAAAATGCCCGAGGTAGATATCTAGATATATCCTCCTTCTTTCAATATACGCTCATGCTAGCGCTTAAAAACCATTTTTGGAATGCACAACAAGCGAGATAGCTACCTGGGTTTCAGAGAAACTCTACGGCTTCTCGTTTGTTTTGAATTTCTGCTTGAGAGAATTTCCTTTGTCTGCAATCGCAAATCTCTTCGAATTTAGGTGTCAATAAAAGCAACTGCTGCTATTGTCTTACAAAATCTGTCCTTGTTCAATCATTGACTGTCGTTACAGTTGATCTTTCATCAAGAGTTACTTTTCACATCTGTTATCTTCAAGCAGTCAGGCAAGAATTGACCTTTGCTTACTTTGCTTGACGATATGGTTCCTTCTAGCATGGAAGGAAATTTTCGACCTCTTCTTTTGATCATGTTTGTGTTGTGTGGAAGGTCAATATCTTACAGGGGTGGTCGTTCTCTCTCCGGATGACATGCGATATCCATTGCTTCTGTTGTTTTTCATAACAGAAGGGTTATACTGACTGTATTGGTTACTTCGTAGAGTTCTTCGTTTAGGAAGTCTTGCCAAAATGTCCCTAACTTTTCCTGACCTTACTGACATTCAAAGAGTGATGCCTGTTTGCAACACATATTGTAAACATTCAATTGAACTTCCCGTTATTTAGATTCTAGCATCTATCTATACGGGCATCCGGCATCAATATGGACCAGTCTGTAACGATTCTACTCCTGTTGTACAAATTTCACCAAGAAAAAGCTGTGGAAAAACCTCCCTTACCCTTAATACTTCGATGAGTTCTAATGCATCTTTTTTCATATTTTCCTGTTGTTTCTTCTCTTGTTTAACCCTTTCAGCTAACTCTCGTTGCTTTCTCAGCTCGTACTCCGACATACTTCTAGGGCTTTTTCTGTCTCTCATTGGTCTCTTTTGGTATATTTCATTCTTGGGAAAATCATCAGAACTTGGCGGCGGTCGCATCAGTCTGCCATCGTATCCCTGTGACTTGAATAAAAATCAAAAAACATGGGTCAGTCAGAAAGTTTAGTTTCAAAAATCAATTTTATGATTAGCTCTTCTAGCAAAACTACACTCATAAACAAGGGCAGAGTTTGTAACACAATAGCATCAGTTGCTTTCGTTTACACCTCAATTCAAAGCGATTAGCGAATGCAGAAATAAGAAATCCTCTCAACCAATAATTCAAAACAAACATAGCCATAAAGTTGCCCTGAAGGCGAACTTGATCTTGTTTCATCCTGGATGAGGCAAAACAAACTTAGCTTAAATGCTGAAAAAAGCGAATTTATGTTGATAGGGCATCCAAAACAACTGAACAAAGCCAAAGATTTCCCTGACCTCGAAGTTGACGATCAAAAATTATGCAGAGCTCAAAAAACAAAATATCTTGGTGTCATAATAGACGAAAGCATGAATTGGGAAGAACAACTCAAAACAGTAAAGCGAAAGATAAAAAACGGTTTAGGGGCGATGTTTAAACTCAAAAACATCCTCTCCCAGAACCAATTGGCAACTGTTTATCGAGCATTGATTGAAAGCCATCTGAGATATTGCAGTGTCATTTGGGGATGTCTGTCAAACACAAAACTGGAATCCCTACAGAGGCAGCAAAACAGGGCACGCAGACTAATTGAATGCGCAAGGCACAAAGATGGCTGGGTATGTGATTGGCTCGATGTACGCAATCTAATTAAATATGACAGGCTAATTACTACATACAAGATAAACAATGGACTCTGCCCAGAGAACCTCAAAAATAAATTCACTCCTAGGTCGAATATTTCGAGATATAACACAAGAAAAATTGATGATTTTGAAATTCCTCGGCTTCGTCTTGAGTACTGCAAAAAGTCTTTTGGATACCAAGGAGCAAGTGCCTGGAACGAGATCCCAAAGCAAATACGAGACTCTACCTCATTGAGCTCCTTCAAAGTAAGATTGAGGGAGTTCTTGAGGTAGAGGGACACAAACACAACCCCTTGGAAGAGCAGCTTTATTTTTTTCTTGATATTATTAATATTTATATTTACTTTGTTATGCTGATAGGGTATTGTGTCTAAATAAGAATAAATAAATAAAAAAAAATAAAGTCTGTACGGCAAATATTCGCTTGGTGCGGGAGAAGGGAGGCTTTTAAGGGAAGTTATGTGCTTATAACGAAAGAAGAAGGGTAACTCTAAAGTTACGTCTGGTGGATTTTGTTTATTTGAATTAGGACCTGAGGAGTAACTGTTAAAATCTGAGCGCTAAATATGCAAGAATTAAAATGCATTCTGCTCGTCTTCTGAATCAAGTAAACAAAATCCGCCAAACAGTATTTTAGATTTACCCTCCTCATTTCGTATTAAGCACATAACTTCTCTTAAAAGCTTCCCTTCGCTAGCACAAAACGAAAGTTTGCCGCACTGGTTTCAGGGCAGCTTTGCGACAGTGTTTGTGTTGAAATACTGGTGGAGAGAATTTTCATTGTCTGCAGTCGCTAATCACTTAGAAGTGAGGTGTGAACCAACGGAACTGATTGATGCTATTGTATTGCAAAATCTGCCCTCGTTATACTCATATCGCAAAGAAGTACACCGGTTTAATAATTGCCAAAACTCGATCATCAAAGCGATCACACAATTTTTTCTTTGATCTCCTTTGTTAATGATTCATATATATTCAAAAAGAAGATAAAATCATCGTTTTCAATACTAGGCATAAAATGGTAAGATAGGAATCAAATGTTTTAGCCGATTTTTGCTAGTGGCCCATGGCCGGAAACCTTCAAAGCCTCATTTTCACGGACCAATCAGAGGGTGAATAAGTGAGGAAGACAAAAAATGTGTGAAAATTTTTCTCAACTTTAGCTACCTTGATAAAACGCAAACAGGGCAAAAAACTGCTGGAAATTTCCCAAACTATTTTGAAGGAATCTGCTCGCCAGATGTTTGGGTATCCAGGTTTGGATGTCGGTTTAAATACCTCACGGTTTGGAGGAGATTTTTCGTTTCCGATAGGCAAAATCGGCCGAGGCTTACATGGACACACGCTACCAGATAAGTCAAATCAGTGCATGCACTGCATTTTAAACGCTATTGTTCCCTAGATGTTAATTACAGCAAGAATATTCGTTGCAATCTTGTTGAATCGCCAACATGTTAAATTAACTTCATGAATTTTCCGGCCTGACATCGGACACTTAAATGTGCAAATATGAGCGATTTGCTCCAGAAAGCCCCCGTGAGAAATCTTCAAAAGCAGCCTAAGATCTCAATCGAACTCCCAACAATTTCTGCATTACAGCAATTACTTCCCTTGCTTTAGCATTTGCCTTTCTCTTGAGAGGATGAAATGGACTTCTCACGAATTAATGAAAACTATTCAGGTGGATTCCAATCTCCCAACACAACAAAACTTTTGATACTTGCAAATGTCATTGTTGCTGGGAAGGAAAATCAACGAAAATTTTGATCACTATTTTCACTCGTCATTGCATGATTTCGTAGAGGTTGTCTGCCATTGCATGATTTCGTAGAGGTTGTCTGCCAAAAATTTCCCATTGCCACGGAAAGGAACAATTAAAGTCAGGTAAATTTCTGAACCTAACTGAACACAATAGCAATAAAAACAGACATTTTTCAATATCATGTCTTTGATACTTAGGGGACAAAGCAGAAACTGCGCAGAATGACGTCATCGAGCAATCTGAGCCCGGGGGTAACTGCAATAGGCAGGTGACGGGGGTGTGCCATTTGACGTCTGAAATCACATCCTAAAATTTATGAATTTTCGCGAAAACGATACCCCAGAATTTACAAGTCATTGAAAATGTATACACTAAAATTGTGACAACTATCCAAATTTTAATCAAGTGAGTGAAATTTGATCAAAATCAATACCCTGAAGAGCTAGTTTTCTAAAATGAGACCCCAAAATTTATGACTACATGTGATTGTACCAAAAATTATACCCCAAAATTTATCTTCTGCTCGAAAACAGGCACCCCAAAAAATGACACATCTCGTGCCAGCATATGTGCTATTTACCCCCCCCCTCCCCGGGAATCTGAGATTAGGGAGTGTTTGGATACATAAACTGGTATATCTAGAGTTTCAGGTTCAAGGAATAAAATATAAAGTGTTTCCTAATTTCAAGATCTATTCAAGGAAGACAGGAACTCAAATTTACTAGTTGTGGCACATGTGCGCGCAGTTTCTGCTATGTTTGCTTAGAGAGCATTGATACTTAGCATCTTAGCTCCGTGGATAACGACCTGGAATAACTTAGAATATGAGGTCAAGCTGGCCCTCTCTCTGTCTACTTGTAAATGTAAATTACTCTGCAAATCGCGTTTCATTTTCAATCTATTTAAATGTAACATTGTAAATATTCCTTTTATTTCCAAATTCTGACATTGCAATTAGGTTTTGCAACGGCAAATATTGCCGATGTAGCCTCTTGTTGTATAAAGAATTTGAAATGACATAAAATGAACAGTATTTTTAATACAGTGTGTGTCTTTATTCTTAGCTCACAAGGAATAATGAATATTGTTTTTTAATTCCCGTTTTTGGGCCACCGGTCACCGGTATACATACCCTGATTAATCCTTCATGAGACCATACGTCGTTTCCTGACATTTGCTGATTGTCATGAGAGAAATTGGCTTGGCTTGGCATTCCTTGTCTGCCATAATTAGGAGAAAAGCCATTTTCAGGGATGTTGAAAGTGGGGTAACCACCATGTATGGGAGAAACTGGGACAGCATGAGCGGGTCCTGGGTCGTAAGATATCTCACTGTTAATCGATGGTCCTCCTGCTCTAGGATATTCTGCTTTCATTATCTAGGGATAAGTTGATAGGGATTAAAGTTAAATTTCACACCACAGTTGATTCGGGAAAAGAGATCGTGTCATTGCTTTCTAAAAGGAAAGGTAACCAATAGCTGTACCGGGTGAGTCAATAAAAACGCCCGCCGTTTGAAAAAAATCTGCTCCCTGAGCATCAAAGTAATGTTATTGAAAACAGTCTTGTTTTATTCCCGATATGTCAAGTTAGGTTCAGTAATTTATCCGGCTTAAATCGGTCATTCTTCCCGTCTAAATAGGAGACTTCCTGTAGAAAGCCTCTTTCCAATATCTGCAAAAACGAGTGAAAACAGCAAGCAAGATTTCCATTTGTTCTCCTTCCTAGCAATAATGACTCTTGGGTGTGTTCATGTATTTTGTGCTCATGGGATAATGGAATCCCCCAGGATAAGATATTCACACTAGGAGGAAGACTTTCAACCCACTAAAAGGAAACATCGCTGTGTGGTAAAGTCATCGCTGTGAGGTAAACACCTTAGGGATTCTTGCTTACGATTGTGGCACTTTTTTAAGGTTGCTCAAAGGGATTCAAGGGATTCGCTTGCGGAATCTGAACGGAATCTTAGCCAGAAAATTTCTGAAAATAATTGAACCTGTTAGCTATTCAATCAACAATTGCAAAATATCGTTGCATATATACTCAGGAAGCAGTAGCGTTTCAAATGCCGGGCGTTTTTTCTTTACTTGCCTGGTATCAGTTTCAATAAATGCACCTCACAGGGGTAAATTTGCATGCTTCATATCACAAGCCTTCACCTCAAGTTCTTCTAGGCTCGAATTAACAACCCAAAAATACTTTCGTGATTTTTACAACAAAACGGTCTCCATTTGCTCTTACAGCATGCTGCATGTAAAAGCCTCCATACTCATAGAAACATCAGTTAATGATATATAATTTCCATCAATGTATCCAAACTGCATATCATGGGAAAGAAGATGGATCGCACTTTAAGACAGTAGTATACATTACATCTATTCAAATCTTATCATTTTTTGGCAATTTTCAATCATAGTTGGATTGCGTTTTTTCTGAAGCACCCTCTATAAAACTTCAATAAACCCAATCTAACGTGTTTCTTCACTAAAAAATGGCTTGTTGAAGACCCGACGCTTTTTCTGACTCATCCGGAACAATCACTTACTTCAATGTCAGTATCATGCTTGCTGTTATTTTCCCAACTTGTCCGAAAACACATCTGGCAGACTGTTTCTCCAACTGGATTTAAGAAAGTACAATGTTTGCAACTCCATGTTTTAGCATCACTATTAATCATCGTTGGCAATGATTGGTTTGATTCTGTTCTAAGCTGAGGACGCGATTCCCTGTGATCACGATGGGATGATTCACTCCTTACTGGACGAGGTAGCTCAATTTGATCACGGTGGTGAGATTCCCTCCTGTTTTGAAAAGACGGTTCCCTTTGATCACGTAGTTGAGATTCATTCCGTTTGAAAGAAGAGTCCGCTACAGGAATACGCTCTTGGGATGAACCGTTTCGCGGGTCTACTTGTGGTCTTTTGTTGACGGTAGAATACAAAGCCTCTCGTTCGTAGATACTAGGTGGTGTATATATCTGTTCAGTCTCATCGACGTCGTCTCTTGCAACGCCACAATTTGCGCAAACCATAGCACCGGGGGGCAACATTTCCTCGCATGACCAACATACCTCTCCATTCATTGCCTGGTTAAATTGATCTGTTGATAACACAAAGCTTGGTTAAACCAAGGGCAATAATGCACCATTGATTGGCATATATCATCATCAAAATTGTTTTCTAATCCACTGCTTTTTTCTCTTCCATGGCATTCCAAGGATAGGTTTATAATGTTGCTTTTCCTTTGTTCTTCTCGGCACGGCAAGAATTGAAGGAACCACCATCATTAAACTAAGCTGAATGAAACCATCTGAAATCGAAAGCAGCGATACATCTCATTTCAAACTTCCCAGCCTGGTTCCTTGAGTCAAGTCGACCGCGTTCGTTTGAGGGTACTGGGCGCCAGGGAAGCGATTTGTTGACGCCTGGACAAAAACCAGCGAAACTTCTCAAACTTCTCAATCATTATTTGGAAAGCCGGTTAAGCGTAGCCTGCGTGCAGTCTTTCTTTCGTGTACATTCAATTGTTTTGTGTAAATTGAAAGAACTTTACCTTGTTTCAATTTTACAAAAAAAAAGACTGAACGCAGGCTAGTTAAGCGTCGTTCTGTTGGCGGGCAAGATTTAAAGAATGCTTGATTTAAAGTATGCCAAGATGACAACAGAAGCCCGGGCCATAGTTACGGTGCGTGGTTACGGTTTTTGTCCAGATGTTATTTTTGGACCGCTTCCGTTGAGTCCAGTTCCCCCAGTTGAAAATGGCGTCAGGGAACCAGACTGCAAACTTCCTCTTTACCGCTGCGTTGGAGCTATGGCAGTTTCATACTCAATCTGAATAATGGCGGTTTACTCAATCCTTGTTGTGATGAGCAGAGCACGAGCAACATTATCGAGCTGTCCTTGTAACCCTGTGGAAGAGATGCTACACTACACAGTGAGTAAGTATAAAGTTTTGATCATAATATATGCCACATCAACGGTGCATTACTGTCCGTTGTTTAACATGTTCCTATAACGGAGAACGAAATAGCACAATAGTTATCGTATTTACATGTAGGCAATACTATTTTGATGTGAAACCTGAAAAAATTCTCGAATCTGGAAAGGGGTTTTAGTATTATGGCGTCCGAAAGTTGGCGATTTGTGGTATGAAGCACGTCTGCATGGAGGAGGCCTGGTGCAAATGCAGATGTGATGTCATGCAGGGAATGAGAGCTGCATTCGAATGATATAATTGTTAAGCTATATTGGGAGCAGTACCTCTTTCAAACGATGCACATTTTTCTAGCTTACCATACACAAAGTAACAATAACAGATCAGCAAAAATAAAGACACACGTGCCATTCGTAGCTAGAAAAGACACAAGGTCATCAAAGTTGGTCACATGACTTCATGGGTAGCTGGTCGGAAACTAAGGGACTTTAGTCTCGATGAATACGGAATTAGCAATAAAGTTTGCATCTATTGAGCAAGATTTAATTTTGTACACCAAAAAGAATTGGGGCTCCGCTTTGACGAACGAGATTCACACAACTGACTGGCAATCGTATCTACTAATGCAAATTTGTTGAGATAATTGTGAAGTAACGGCTGTCCCACAAAAGTATTCCCGGTTGAAAAATCAATGAAATTCAAACATCGCACCTATGATAAGATTTCTTTTGGATCTCAAAGTGGTCCAACGAATGTAAAGATCTTTAAGAATGCTCTTTTTAATTATTCAAATACACAAATAACGCATCGAAAAACCTCATTCAGAGAACATTGTTAGTCTTGCCTCAGAAACATTATTCTAAAATTCTCATTATCTTGCAAGTCTACAATAACAGTCTGGGCTTCTTTCTGACACTAATGACCAAACTAGCTTCTTGATATAAAACAGAAATTAATCTTTTGTCCTTCGCAGTATGCTTCAAACAAAGCGGCACTCAAAACAGCAAGACTCGCTAATTTAGAAACAATCACAGGATCCGCTATCCCTGGAAAAATACTCTGGTCTTTGATCTACTTGTTGAAAGAAGAATTTGAAGATCGGCCTACGATTACTGAAATGTTGATGCTTTCTCAAATAAGTGTACTTTTCAGGGATACCCGGTAGATTCTATAAAAGAGGGTGATCAACCTACCTCGCAAGCAAAACAACCCTCCTATCTACTAATGCAAACGGGCTAAGCGAACATAGCAAAATCGATGATTTAGCAATTGGAAAACTAGGAAAAAACAGTTCCATACCTTGTCCAAACTGTTCAGTTTGTAATCTACTGTTCATGCTTTGACGATGCAACATTCCATCTTCATGATGAATTCTGTTCGGCACCCATTGCTGATTTCCCGCCAGTCGAAAAGGACTGTCATATTCAAAGTCAATGTTATTTGAAGATGCCTTATTGTTCTGATTCAGTCCATGAAAATTGTTACCAAAGGTATCACCGCTACCAGAGAAGGGATAGCCCTTTTGAAATTTCATCATTCCCTCATTTGCACCACTTTCGGTCCGTGTACCCCCTCTTCTATCGACTTCCGGTCGCTGCATGGAGGATACTTTCCCTACTTGCTGACTTTCACTGAATGGCTGCTGGCCTAGATTATCAAAATCCGGAGGTAATCTGATTTCTCCGTGATAGCCCATGCGATGTCCTTTTACACTGGCACTTTCTCTTTCATCAGTATAAACACTGGGAATTTGATTTTGACGCAGTCTTGAGCTATCTGGATACCCTTGCTGAGGATGACGTGAATTGTCTGGTTGTTGTGAAGGAGCTTCATCAAAAGTATAGATACTAGGTAAGGAGCTTTGACGAATATCGCCTTTCGTATCGTATGAAGTTACGTACATATCATCCTGTTCAAGCGACGGGTGCATTTCCTCAGGCCTGTTTTGCCTGCTGTACATAGTACTAGGTGGTTCATCTGACATTAAAAGATTTTTATGTGGCTCTCGATACTCTAATGGTGACGTGACAGATGAATTATAAACCCAGGTCGTATCAGAAGAGTAATAATTCCGAGCATTTTGAGAAGGCAACTGATCTGATGTTTTTGGTACTTGAAAAGACTGATTTGCATGTGGGTCGTTTCTAGGATGTTGATAAGTGCTTGCTAACAGACGGTCTGATGCTTCTCTTAGCACTTGTTGCACAGGCTGTGTAGGTCTAACTACCTGTTGTTGTAGGTAATCACCATCATGCTCTTTGCTTGATTGATACTGCTGCCTGCTAGTATTCTGCTCTGCAGTAACCCCCAGTTTGCTTTGCATCTCCCTCCTATCAACTGCACTTTCAAAATCTGCATCATCAAAATCATAGCTCTCCAAATTATATTCCTGAGGAATCTGATTCGTTTGTAAAAGCATCGCTAAATTCGGATGGTCTTCGTTAATGATAGCATCAACTTCGAATTTTGCGATACAAAGGTCTGTAGCTAAAGTTGCAACCATTTCTGCGTTTCGTTCTATTCTTGTGTCAGGGAATTTTAATCCAACAACTACTCTCATCTCATCGAATATTTCTTCATCATAACCAAGGCTTTTCAGAATTTCTGCTGCTCCTTTTAAGAAGCCGACTTTACGCTGAAATACTTCATTTGCAAACTTAATGAAACGCCATGATGCTGGCCTCTGACTGGCTGGTTTCAGCAAGTTTGTGGCGTATTTTTCCAGGATCTTTAAAGCGCTTGCGATAAGAAATTGGTTTGGTCCCTGGAAAAAAGAGAAAATAATGATCATAAATTTAGAATCAAAAGCTGGTACAGAAGTGCCTTTCCGGTACAAATCAAACTGGACGAAGCTGACTTTTATGGTCAGGGTTCAGGAATAAAAAGAAGAATTTGGCGGGGGGGGGGCTCTATAACTTGAGTACTAGAAATTAGACCTAGTAAAGGTATAATTCACCTAAGCATATCATCGCCTAGCTCACAAAAGAGCACGTCTGGATGAACAAAACGTCGGATAAACAGATAAACAAAATCACCCCTTGCTTTCAAGTTAATGAGGACGACATCAATCTTGTTCATGAAACTAAATATCTTTGCGTTATAATTGATGAAAATTTGAAATAAGGAAGCAGAGCAAATTCCTTGAAAACAAAATCTTATGAGCCCTTGAGCTTTTTAAACCATGCCAAACAATTTTTCCAAGAATATACTACAAGAGATATGTATCTAAGCATTGTGCCTACCCATTTGAGCTATTGTCACTCAGTTTGGGAATGCTGTGGCAACACCAAGCTGAATACCTTACAAAAAGTGCACAAAAAAGCTGCAAGAATTGTCATGAGCAGTACTTTTGATTCACAGCATTGGTTGCCACTACATTAGCTAACTCTTTAAAAAGCGATCCAGCACTTCTGGGATTTTCTTCAAAATAAGACACTACGTATCAACTAAATATCCTTAGCTGCCTCTGTAACTCATCGTTTTCCTCATTTCTTAATTATGGTGTCACAGTATGAGGTCTTATTTATGACTCCTGCCTAAAGTAATTATCGATATTGCAGAAGAAAACCCCAAGATTTTATTCATTTCCAACCGTTTTCTGCACCATTTGCACCTATTTTTCATTCGTCAAAATTACTCACAATAAAGTGCATATTACTTATGAGTATTTCATCGCTTATTAATAAAGAAATAAATAACATTTCTTCCATCTGCTTCCATGATTACTTCAAACCTGACTCTTACACCTGGTTTATATGCATAATATTATCGCTTATTTGCAAATTTTGTCTGTCCAACATACTTCGCTGCCTGAGGCTTATCTGATTATGGTAAATGTTTCTATTAACATTGGTTTATCTATTTAGAGAGCTCCTTGTTTGTCTATCAATCTTGAATACAATTTTGTAACGTGCCTCTCTTTTATCTGTTCAGTGTAATAATTTTAGGTAATTGTGATGTTCGTTGATCAAGATCTGTATGTATGTTCATTTCAATTGTACCGGGTGAATAAAAAAAGGTCCTGCTCCCTAAGTATATAAGCAATTATATTTTGCAATATCTTTTTTAGTAGCTAACATGTTCCATTACTTTTAGAATTTCTCCTCGCGAAAATCGGTCACTCCGTTCAGATTCTGTAAGCGATTTTCTAAAAAACAACCCCTTGAGAAGCGTTAAACAACGTGCTAAACTTGCAAGCAATCTTCCCTAATATGTTTACCTCATATAGCGATGACTTTTAGCACGCTTTAGCACGTGCTTTCCTCTAGGCGGGTTGAAAGTCTTCTCCCTAATGTGAATATCTTATTCATTTGGGATTCCACTCTCCTTGAGGACAAATTGCATGAACACATCCCAGAGTCATTATTACTAGGAAGGAGAACAAAGGAAACTCTTGCTTGGTGTTTTCACTCGTTTTTGCAGGTTTTCGAAAAGGACTTTCTGCAGAAAATCTCCTACTTCGACGGGAAGGAATGACTGATTAACGCCTCATAATCACTGAAGCAAATTTGACATACCGGAAATGAAACAAGACAGCTTTAAATATCATTCCTTTGATATTCAGGCAGCAGGATTTTTTCAAACGCCGGACGTTTTCAATTGACTTATCCGGCAGTATTGATGGTAGGTAGCTTAGAATGGTGGATAAATCAGACGATACTGAAACTGAAAAACTGGTTGCTGCAGATCGCAGGAGAAATTTCCTACTCTATTGGTTTCATGCGCTGATCTTTTATTCATATATTTCTCGTTCGTTTTTCATCCGCACTATTAGTATCCTCTTTAAATATATTGTAAGCAATTTTTAGATGTTATAATCTGCGCATTTTGTAAGTTCTTGTGTCGTGGGTCCCTTGAAAATCAGCCACGAGGGTGAAGAGTCTGTGGGTACATGTCTGTATGTTTTATTTTGCCATATAAAACAGTTACAAGTTATCATACTAAAAGAAATAAAGAAAATAGGTACAATGCAATACAATAAAAACTTAAAGGTTAAAAACGTTAAAGGAAAACACCCCTAATTACAATGGCAGGGATAGTATTAAAGGGTCAAGCTGACCATGGTCCCTTTAGAGGTGCTGGTACAATGGAAGAAACCAAGAAAACAAAATAGGAATGTAGCTACTATGGTTGTTTTCAGTACAAAACACGGTTTATAAGACAAAATACGGTTCATAAGACAAAAGACGGTTTATAAGACAAAACAGGGTTTATAAGACAAAACACGGTTTATAAGACAAAACATGGTTGGGAGAGATGACGAAGGGGCTTAGAAGAAGTCGGTCGTATATGTCATCTTCCTCTTTTTGTATTATTACTATTAATTGCTGATTTTAAATCACATGGCAGACTGTTTCATATTTTCGGCCTATATAAGATAGGCTCTTTTGTCCAGAAATACTATTGCGAAATGGAAATTCTAATCTAAGCTTGGATCTTCGCGTTATTCGGCCCTGATTGGCTGGATGGAATATCTCAGCACTGTAAGCTGGGGCAGTTACATTAAAAAAACTTCATTACATTAACACAGACACATTGATCTATCCTATTCTTTGTGGGGAGCCAATTTATAGCCTTCAATTCTGTGACGCAAATATAGGCTGTGATTTTTAAATTCAGGTAAAAACGAATGCATTTGTTTTGAACAGCTTGGAGTCTTTGAACAGCCTCGTATTCACCATTGGGTAACACGAAGTGCAAGCGTAATCAAAATGGGATTGAATAAGGGTATTGAAAGCAACCTTCGAAGGGAGCTATTAAGGTCTCCCTCCGTAATAATGAATTGAAATATGAAAAATAAAATTGACTGCTCCAATGTCGCAAAGATTAGGATGGCTCTCAGTTGATAGACTAGTCCAAAGAAGAACATCTACAGGGTGTCTCAAAAAAATTGTTCGACGTTTGATTAAATACTAAAAAATAACGATACGCTGAATGCACCCTTGGTCAAGTCACCCTTTTTCCTGAGATTTTAAATTAATTTTGACACAAGAATCTTGCAAATCCGCTAAAAATTCATGGAGTTACAAGCATTTGAAGTTCAAGTTTGTGCGAAAGCTGAAACCAGAGGCCTCGAAATGGCATTTTCGGTAAAAGCCCCATAGGCCGTCGTTTCCGTTATTTCTCAACTGTTTCAGGGCGAACCAAGTGGGATTCAAACAGGTTTCCGATAACCTAACTGTCAAGCATATGGATGCAAACAGATCCAGTCTCTCACCGATTATGTTTTGAACCACTGTTTTTGAACTTACGCAATGTTAGGAAATAGATAATGATCGCAAGAAATAATTTACTTTAGAAATCCTATTTGGATTGCTCTGATATCAACGAGAGGCATGACATTGGATAAACTTCTCTTACCTCCGTCTTCGAGCTTTTTTTCAATACCAGTAATCTGGGGGGTCTCTGGGTTCAGTTATCGCATATTTTTATCTTCAAGAGCTCGTAACTCAGTGAATTTTCAACCGATTTGCGCGATTTTAGTCTTTAAAATTATTTCATAATCTTAGGAACAGGGTTTTCTTTCCTTGAGCCTGTTCATGTTGTCCTTATTTTTCAATATTTTATCAAACGTCGAACAATTTTTGAGACACCCTGTACCGTGGTACAATCTCGTCCCAGATTGAGTTTGTTGCTCTACCTCTACTCTGGGATACGCCAGGCCGTTCGGCGATTTGATTGGCTGTAACTCCGTTTTGCGCGGTAGCTCCGTTTCGCACGGGGTAATCGGTCGCGGCATGTCAAAATGCGACGGAAAGCGACATTCTTTACAAGTTCCAGCCATAATTTGCTACTTATCTCCGAAATTCGGAGAATAACGAGCCATTTCATTTTCGAAGCTGCGGTGAAAGTTTCCAGAATTTGCAACTTAGGCCCATTTTCGCTCCAAACAAACCGACTTTATTTTCACACAAAACACACTTCCCAACAGTTTCAGTTTCAGTTTCATATATTTTAAATTCCACTACATACAATTTATGTACTAACTAAACAGACAAATAAATAAACTACACAAATATAAGATATAGAAAACTGATACATCAGAAAAATAATAATACTAGTAATAATAAATTGATAAAAAGATAAATTGTATGGAGGGAATTACTTAAAGGAGGAGCTCTCTCAGTAGTCAGACTAATCGAGGAGAGAGCACCCCCTGTTTTTAATTTTATTTCACATAAAATTAATGACTTACAAGGGGATTATATATTAGGGCGGATGGTGACCTTTTTGTGCCAAGTAAGATCAATTTTGATAATTATTTTCAAAGAGGAACGCTTTGAGTTTACGACGAAAACTAATAGTAGAGGGTGATTTTTTTATATCCATGGGGATGTCATTCCAGCACTTAGCTCCAAAGTAACGAACTGATCGGAGACCATATTGAGAAGTATTTTTCTGAGTTAGAAAAATATCATTTTTAGTGGCTTGCCGTGTACAATGTTGATGAACGGATTGAACTAAATCAAAAAAAGAATGAAAACAAGAAGGAGAGATCTTATTTACACAATCATATACAAAAGAAAGCAGTTTCAATTGAAATAGATCACGAAGCTTTAGAATCTTTAAATCTGAAAAGAGAGGAGTAGAGGGAGAAGTAAAGTGTTCAAACACAATGGCCCTTATGACCCTTTTCTGCAGCAAAAATACTGGATTGATGTGAGTCTCATAGGTAAGACCCCAGACTAAAATTCCATATTGTAAAAACGGTGAAAATAAAGAGTTATAAAGACAGACTAAAATATTGATGGGCAAAAAGTGTCTTACTTTGAAAAACATACCACATGTTCTAGCCAGTTTTTTGGATAGTTCAGTCAGGTGATACTTCCAAGAAAGATTTTCATCCAAAAGAACACCAAGAAATTTTACATAACAAGTTCTCTTAATAGGAAACTTTCCAATTTTGATGCTGACAGTTTCAGGTAAAGAACGTTGAGGTGACTTAAAAATTATGAAATTGGTTTTATCAATATTGAGCGACAATTTGTTAACCTCAAGCCACATTTTCACTTTTTTCAATTCTCTATTAACCAAACTTTGAAGCTGATCAGGACTTTCAGATTCACAATAGATATTAGTATCATCTGCAAATAAGTAAAAAGCTAGTTTTGAGGATGAGAGAGGTAAGTCATTAATGTAAATTAGGAAAAGAAGGGGACCAAGAACAGAACCCTGTGGAACCCCACAGGTAACACTAAGATAACAAGAGTAAGATCCATTTACTGAGACACATTGTTTCCTATCTGAAAGGTAGGATTCAAACCAGTTTAATGCAGTTCCTCTAATTCCATAATGTTCAAGCTTCATCAAAAGAATATGATGATTTACTGTATCAAATGCCTTCTGCAAATCAATGAATATTCCACAACCAAATTTTCTATTGTCTAGTGAATTTTTGATAGCTTCTGTTAAACTAACCAGGGCATGGTTAATGGAATGGCTGGCACGAAAACCAAATTGTAATGAATACAAGATTTCATGTTTTTCTAAGAATTTATAGAGATGTTCATACATAACTTTCTCTGTGATTTTGCTGAAAACAGAGAGAAGGGAAATAGTTCGATAATTTGATGCTGTCAGTGGACAACCTTTCTTGAAAAGTGGGATTACTTTGGCAAACTTCATCCTGTCTGGGAATATCCCAGATTGAAATGATTCATTTATGATTTGAGAAAGTGGAGAAGATATCAATGGAAAAAGAGACTTTAAAATTTTCATGGGAATGCTATTTGGACCAAGAGACTTTCCGGATTTTAGGGCTGAGATTATATCAGATACTTCAAAGGGAACTGAGGGTGTAGTAAAAAATGAATTTCCAACTCTGTCACCCATAAAATCCACAGGTGATTTATTGGATCTTGGTATATTTTTAGTGATGTCATGAGAGACATTGACAAAGAACTTATTAAAAATGCCTGCAATAACCACTGGGTCTGATGTAATGTTACCATTTGAGTCCTTAAGCTTGTTAATCACATTCAAGTCGCTTGATTTTTTAATACTTACAACTGATTTAATACCTGACCATAATTGTTTCATGTTGTTGCTGTTCTGTTGGAAGTAGTTATAGAAATAGCTAGCTTTGCTTTCATTCAAGGAAACTGAAACTCGATTTCTAAACTGTTTATAAAGATCAATAAGAGACTGACTGTTGTTCTTTTTGAGCTTTCTAAGTATCCGATCTCTGATGCGCATCATTTTTTGAATTTTGCTATTGATCCAAGGCTTATTCCTGAACTTAATATCCCTTTTAGTAAGTTTTTTTAATGGAGCGTGTGATTTCACTACTTCATCAAGTATAGACAGGAGTCTGTTAAACTTAGCATTTACATCTAAAGCACTGTCGCTCAAAAAGGTAAGGTCAATGTTAGCAATATCATTACGGAGATTTTCTTATGGAGAACTCCAGGTTATTGTTCAAATAACTTCAAAATGGTTGAAATAAGATCCTCAAAGTGTTTATTTTTAGTTTCCCAACATATCTTCGGCAAAATTAGCGCTCTAGAGCAACGGCCATTTTCCGTCGCTTAGCGTTGCCTAGCCAACCGTTAAATCCACATTGGCTGCTGATGCACGCAGATTCTGGGCGCATTTAATCGAAGTGTACCAGGGTGTTCCTTCGGCTTCGTAATCAGAGTATGACGTAAGAACACCCTGGGAACGAGGTTTACCGAGGTAAATAAGTCCTTAAATGGACTTGCACTTGAAAAACCCTTGTCAGACTTTCTCCAGATTATCTAGTGTTCACCGTTTGTTCTTACGAAATGCTAAGTGCGATTTAGCAGTACCTCGAATGAGAAAAGGTGTCGGTAAAAAGTAATTTGCTTTCACGGCGCTGATAAACAAAACAAACTCCATTCTGATATCAATTAGCCCTTCCATCCAGTAATTTAAAGCCAAGATCAAACCTCATAACTTATCTGATTCGACAACAGCTGGTCTTCCATTTTCTTCTTCTTTTCCATTTGAGTTTCTGATAAATTCAGTGTAAATTTGCAACTTTAGGTGAATACAGTCACAGATTATCTTTCTATTTCTAAGTTGCTGAGTTCATTGTAAAATAGATAATTTCAGAAGGAAAAAACGAAAAGGTCTCAGTCTACATGTAACCCAAGCAATGATATCTAAAACACCTCAAAACAATTTTTTTCCTCAATTTCCTGCATTCAAAGCTGATCATCAAGCTGCGTTTCCGACTTACGGGTCAAAAGCAGGGCACAGTAACCATCTGCAGATGAGATAATTTATTCTACATGTGGCTTACCTTGTTGTCTCGAAGCAATCCTGAAAAATCAACCACACTGTACTTTTCATTGAGAAAGCTGCACTTTGCCAATAATTCTTTGACAACTGGAAACTTCTCATCATCTGATGCAAAATTTAAACTTAAACTCCTGACTTTCTTCACAAGGTATTCGACGTCATTCAAAGTATGTTGACTTGTATCATGTGGAAGTTTCGTTGATTGTGGACTAGTAACCTCTGGTGAAGCACAGTAAATATCTATTGAGGGCATTTCTGTCATGGGTGGCTTGAAAGCAACAGGAATGTCTGGATTTGGCCCCCAAGCAGATACAGGTATTGGTGGCACAGTAGACAACAGCGATTCACTGATTGGGGTAAACGTTGATGATGACTCTGGTGACTTTGTAAGATCTGATTTCTTCTTTCTAGGGGCTAAGGACAAAATATGTAATAAATTTGATGCTTTGAAAATATTTGAAGGCACATTCCTTGTAGACTTGCCCCAAGTCTATTTCGTCATCTGTAATAAATCTGCCTGAAACTTGGGGCAAGTCTACATTCCTTGGAAAAAATAGGATATTACTCCTTAATTAACTAAGCGAAGCAGAAGCAGCAAATTGTTAAATGCAGAGGCTCTGGAATGTCTTCCAAGTGTCCGTGGTCGAGCTTGAGCGCGCTCGTGTCCAAAAGAATTCAGCAAATGTCTGATTATGCGGAATTTCACGCGATTTTGCAGGAATGTGTTTGATTTGCGTTCGCTTACCAACAAACAGAAAAATAGTTAATTAAGTTACTTCTAAAATCTGTGCGTACGCATTTGGTCAAGCAAACGATGACCACGAGCAAAGAGAATTATTGCTTTTTGTCAAGTTTGTGACAAAGGTTTTTAAATTGACAAGTGAAGGGTACCGTGAAGGTTTTTACCTAACAGTGTGGGCGCAAATTTTCGGATAGTGACATCCCTTGCTTCTTATAAAAAGAGTTTGACTGTCTTTGATTTGCTCATTCATGAAATTTTATTAACATTCAGAAGTGTGCTGTTCACAGAAATCTCAGAAATCTTCTATTCCCTTTGCTCTTTCAAATGTATTGTCTTCTAGGCTTACTTTATTATTATATTTTCATGTAGGACTTGTAAAACCGCATCTCTGGTTTTGTATGGTTTTTATGGGTATAAATTTAGCCTTGTGCTGTTGGAAACTTATGGCCTGTTTATATGAGGAAAAACACCTCACTAGCCAGACCCAGGCCTGAGAGGTGAGATTCTACCTTCCAATAGAATCCTTTGTATTTCATTTTGCGTTTACATGAAGAATGCAACAACACCGGTTTAGTGAAGTCCCACCTCACTTGAGGTGGGATCTCACCTGGGTGAGATGAAATTTTTCGGCATAAACGAAACATCACCAGTATGGTGAAGTGAATGGAAATCATTCGCTGATTCTCATTGGTCAGTTCGTTCTGATTTCACGTAAAAGAGACTTTACTCCACCTCGCCTCTCAGCCCCGGGGCTGACAGGTTAGGTGTCTTTCCTCATATAAACATGACGTTAGTATCCAGAAACATGAAACACTGCACTGCTTCGAAATGTTTGAAGTTACACCTGTTATCATTTGGGCCTAAGCTGAGCCACTTCAAAGACAAGGTCGAATACTTGCAATGAAGTGGCTCAAAATACGCTCACCAATGGGTGAAAGGTTGACCAGATGGCTAAATGATTCAGACAAAATACTTACTGGTCCAAACAACTATCGTGTGACTCTTGAACGAAGGAAATAAATCGAAAATAATCAAGTTTGGATGAAAGGCAAACGAGCCGCAATGAGGCGACTCCCCTTGTTTCCTGCTGTTGTCAAGGCTGTCAGAATGGGCCGTGCACTCCCTGGTCCCTTTCTCCAAACTGCGAACAGGTTCATTATCATTCTTCTACCGGGTCTCCCAATATAAGGTACTCCCACTGACAAGTCTCTCCCGTTGAAGATGTTGTGGCACAGTGGTGTAATCCTCCGTAAGAACAGTCAGGCGGAAAGGATTCGATATCAGGTAGAGCCCCGATACTTGAGCGTCATGACCCGGTCTTCTCTTCTTCTGCGATTCTCAGCGCTTGGCACTGAAAACCGCAACTGCACCCTCACCTTCTCCATTTGAAAATCGACTATCGAGCCGATTATAAAATTTTCTTCTCAGTCTCTTTACTCAGTGATCCAGAATCACTTATGGTTGGTAAAATTTTTATTTTCATTACTTAAAGAGTATGAAATAACGCATCTAAAAACTTCATTCTAAAGTATGATATTGAAACGACATCACTTATCTTGTCTTAGAGCCATCATACTGAGATTTTTCATTTTCCTTCAAGGCCACAATAATAATTTGCGATTCTTTCTAACATTTATTCTTTTATCCGAAATGATAATTTACAAGAACGAAATTACCTAGCACAGCACTTACAAACTACTTTACTACACTACAGGGACGCTGCCATGAGGAGCAGAAGGCCATGACTACCCCATGGCCATAACAAAGAGACAGGTAACTCACACTAAATCTAAATATACAATCAAATACTAATACGCGAGGCTACGCACAAACAATTTCTACTGATAAACAATAAAGTCAGGTTCACATTGGATGTCGGGAAATAGCTACGTTTTGGATGTATTCGTTTAGTGGTACGTCAGATTGACGCTAAACTTACTTAAATGTACTAACATTTAAATTTACTGGCAAACTAGAAGCTTGATATGAAAAAGAAATTAAAGTTAGTTGACGAAGGTAAACAGCTAACTGAGGACCTGCATATACAGTTTTACGGCTCCGTCTATACGATACAGTTTCATTTCATATCAGATTAGTTTCATATCGGATAGGCCTTCTGTTTACACAAAGCTGCTTTCATTTCACATCGGGTTGGCATCCTCTGTACACAAGAACGCACCTATCCGATATGCTTCATACCGTTCTTGCGTTTTCAAATGAAACGCTCTGAAAGTAGCATGAAGCCAATGCCATATCATGTAAACGGTCGAATCCGATGTCAACTCAATACGGAACCTATGAGCCTCTCAATCATTTGGGGTGCTGCGCAGAATGTGCAGTAAATGCAAAATGCACACATAGAAACCATTAAAGTGCAAGGCGAAGCGGTGTCGTGTAAAAAGAACCCCAATCAGATATCAAATGAAAACGGAATCGTGTAACGGGACTTAAGTTTCGTCACGGAATGGGGATAGCAATCCGATATGAAACCATAACGGTATCTTGTAAACAGGGCCTAACATTAGCCTAACTTTAATAATTTCGACATGTGCATACATTTTATTTAAGCTGGGTAGCAACAGTGTGCAAAGACTTTTCTTTGTCCTTTTAACAAATTGCCTCTGCTTAGCTCCGTCAACTAAATTTAAAGTGGTAATAATCAGTGCTATTACAGCATGCTTTAAAATCAGGAAGCCCTAAGACGAGCTAAATTTACTGACTTTAAAACCAATGACAGGATCAACTATGCCTGGAAAAAATAATTTGGTCAAAGATGTACTTGCCAAAATAAGAAAATCTGATCATCTGCCTTAAAATAAAATTTCGGTGATTTTTCTAACTGCAGTACTTTTTGAGGACACCCGATATTTTCTATAATAATCAAATGAACACCTCCCCTTTCAGTAAAGTGAAGTGTAAACAAACGGAGAACAAGGATTGCGACGATAATCATATTTGCATTCATTTCATTCCAAGTTAGACAAGTTAGACAATTCCAAGCTAGACAAGTTCATTCCAAGTTAGACAAGTTAGACAATTCCAAGTTAGACAAGTTAGACAATTCCAAGTTATACCAAGTGTGACCAAGTGTAAACAAGACTTCGCCCTTACCTGGTACTGGTCTTGCAGCCGGCTTTGGTGGTTCTTTTGATGAAGGCTTGCTTGTTCTTGGAGGCACTGATGGTCTTTGAATCTCCTGCGCTTTGGGGTCTTTTAACATCTTAGAATCGTCTTTCATCTCGTCTGCAGGAGACCTAGAGTGAATTTCTTTGACAACCTTTTGGGCATTGAAGGATGGTGGTGGCTTGCACTGTACTGGCTGTGTCTTTCCACTGAAAGGCAATTGAAATCCAGGGTTATCAAAGTTTTCTCTAAACCAAAGGCTAACGTATGCCCCCCAACCGATATTAAAAACCTGCATGAAAGAGAATATTGAATAAGAGCCTCTACGCTGATTTTAGCCTATAAAGCACCTTCTACTGGGTGAGTTCAAAAACGCATGGCATTGCTCCCCTTAATATATATAGCAGTAGTAAATAGTAGTTTCCAATTTCCAACATGTTCAATTATTTTCATGACCAATCCTGTCTAAAATCAGCAACAACATTCAAATTTACAAGGCATTTACTTGAGACAGTTACCTCCAGAAACCTTTAAATAACCTAATTCAACACATTGCCAATAAAGCATGAAAGTTTGCAATATATTCCTTTGATATTCAGGAAGAAGTTTTCAAATGCCAAGCATTTCTTGTTTAGTTACCCGACTAAGAAAATGAGGAATCAGGACCCCTTCCTGGAAAAACATGGACTTCAAATTACTTCTCATATCTCTGAGTGCTATCTACGTTATTCAAATCATTGTCCCCTGCCGATTTTCTTTCATGATCAAAGTTGTCCTCAGGTTGTCAAGAATTCCCTGCACAACCGGATTTGAAGATACACAGACAGTCCTAAATGAGATGGGATGCCTTGGTAAGTGACTGAATCAGTAATCAATAAAAAGTGAGAACCGCCTGAGCAAGAGAGAAGCCAAAGACAAAGAGAATCAGGTTAAAATGATTCTCAATGCTTTAAAGCACGGCATGAGGTGAAACTGCATACACGGCAGGCAAGATATGGTCTATGACAATAATGATTGTTATTTCAAATTCCTTCAAAAGCATTTGACCCAGTCATGCCAGGTGAACCAAAAATACCCAATTTTGAAATTTCACATCACCAAGTAACCAAGAGTACTTGATGAATCAGAAAAAATTTGAATACTGCTGAATGAAGCCAAGAGACTGAAGTATTTTGGTAATTTTACTCATGCCTTTGTGAGAAATGGAAATATCAACAAACATCATGGTTACAAATGCCAGAAAGATGCTTTCAGTGCTTGCTAAATTCACAAAGAGCCTTCTCGCAATAAACAATAAAGAAAGCAAAATCTTTCACAGGAGAGTCATGAGAGATATAGTATTGTCTACACATTTATTAAAAATTGGATCGAAAAAACTGTATTTGTTTGCAAAGTCTATTTCTATATAGCTTGTGTGAGCAGTCAAATGCCCTTGCACAGTATTCTGTCAATTTTCTGTCAAATTTCAAAAGTCAAATTTTTCATCAAATTTTCAAAAGTGAAACTTTTAGTCCTAACAAAAATGCAAGAAAAATCATAAAAACTTTTCAGCCTTACAACTTTCAACTTAAATTATAATCATTCACATTTTTTACTTGTTCTTGAAGCCATAAATTTTCAACAGCAGGGGCTTTTTCACTTGCATGGCAGTTTTTCCATTTCCTGCTATGTTGGAAACTGCTTAATGTTGTGAAGGGAATGCATGCTGCTTACAGTAAATGTCAAGATTAAAGGGGCTGTACAACCCATCCTCTCTGCATGATGCTGAGAGTTGGGTTGTCGAACATGTTTAGGCTAAACATTGCACACCTAATGGAGTTTTACACAGAGAATGGAGGGACTTGGTAATCAAAGCATTGGTGGGGGATTTGTTTATTTCCCTAACCCTAACCCTAACCCTAACCCTAATTGATTTGCACCTTACCTTGAAACAAACAGTTTTGCAGGACAATCGCTGAAAACCATGTCATCTTTGTCATCTGATTCTGTAGGTGTCAATTCAACAAGTTTCATCAAAGCATTTCTTTCAAGACCACATGTTGGGAATGATCTCAAGCTTGTTGAACTTGAATCATCTAGTAGGCTTGGCAGATCTAAAACTGGTTCTGACTTTGTTCTTATTGGAGGATGTCTTGTGAGATCTTTTCGCTCTGTGATATGTTGAGCATCTAACATTAACTCAAGAAACTGCACATCTGCAACCATTTTCTCATATTTGTCACTTCCATCCATTTTTTATGATTATAGATTTTTATTCCAGAAATCCTGATGATTATTTTATGTTGGTAATGCTGTGAATAAAAGCATAATTTGCATAATTTGTGAGTTTACCAGTGCGCAGAAATGAAGATAAGCAAATAATGAAACAATATAAATTTACGGAATTTGATATACTAAATAAATCACCATATTCTAAGCACAGCCTATTGTCAATAATGGGCTATGCTCCGAAGGTCATGCTTACAAGGAATCTGTGCATATGAAAGTGGTTTGAACCACTTTTGGTCAAATTCAAGCCAATAAAAATATCATTATTTCCTGTTGACATAGATCTCTCGCCAAAACAATGAAAATCAGACAATGACATCAACACTGTCTAACCCCTGGAGACAAAATCAATTGCTTGAGCTGCATCTTTTGTACCCTACGAAAGGTGAGATAGATGCTAAATTGCTGGCAGTTTTTAGAATATTCTATGATAAATTGGTTGTAGAGATGTGTGTAGAGTTATTATGTTTAGTCACATAGCTTGTTTGGGGCAGGCGCTGCATTCATTTTCCAATCAAAGAATATTGACTTTTGTTGAAATATCACTAGAACTCGGTAAAAATGAGATATAGCCAAAAAGAATTTCAGTGATTATGCATACTGATCTGAGCAATGATCCAAACTCATCCACTTCATCGTATCTCAAAATTTGAGGTGATTCATAACCATTTCTGGCAAACATCATGGAGCGTAAGCTTTTCCTTGCTTAAAGACCCATTGTGAACCAACACACTTTGGGCACACCAACAATACAATGCAATTTTTGACAATCAACTGAAAACAAACTTTTTCAAATCTTTGACTGAAAAAACCCCGTGCAAGTATCACAAACCCTTTGAGATCATGGCCAAGATCAACCAAAAGTAAACAAAGCCCCTACTGTGATCTAAAACCATTTGCTGCAACAAACTGCATTCAAATGTTGCAGGAAAAGTTTATAGCTTAAAAGCAGTGCTTTCTTAAAATTCAACAGAAGACAAAGAGAAGCACAGCAAAGACCAGATTGTAGAATGGGGGCAGGTGTTTGCGTTGGTTTATTACTTCAAAGGTATTGCGTTTGCATTGCATGGGGGGGGCTCTACAGTCATTGCTTTTAAAGAGTTTGTTTTGTTTTTGACAGTCAAGAATTGCATTGTGGTATTGCTGGTCCACCCAAAAAAGCATGCCAGTTGACAATGGGTCTTTAAAACTTGTTCCATTGCAGTGAAAATTCTTGAGCTCAATTATTCACTTACTAATGACTCAGGCATTAGGTTGACGTTGTTTGCCTTTTGTAATGAGCAAACTTTTGAATATAAGAAACAAACATTTGTTGGTGAATTGCAAAAATTTTCCTTTGGTCCATATTTTTCTCATGCACAATCTCTCCAGTTCAAATAACTAGTCTAAATCTAATTGAATCACAATCTGATGCAGACAACAAGTCTGAAAGGCCTCAGTGTGTTCAACCATAGTGTTTTTGTCATCATATTTCTACTGCATATCAAGTTTCTAGTTACAAATTTACCAAGTTTTCTTTTTATTCAACCAACAATGGCTGAACTTTGCCATTGTATCAGAAAATGCTCGCATCACTGAACATCTGGAGCTAAACGGAGCTAAAGTCTGGAACTCGCTGCCCAAGTCTTTTAGGGACATTAAATCTTTAGATGTTTTTAAATTAAAATGTAAATTATATTTTATGGACATTTTTAAGGCTGTCTCTTTTGTTAACTACGATTTTAGTGCTTGATGTGTAAGTTTTCTTTTCGTTTTACGTAAACCAGGTTGAAAACAAGCTCTGTATGCTTAATCCTGTTATTTACGATAAAGATATTTTACATACATACATACATACATCTCTACTATATAGAACAATTTCCTGCACTTGAATGACACACTAATTTCTTTCACAAAGAATGTTTTAAACAACTGCAACAACTTAGCATTCATTTCACTTTTCACAAGAGTACTACTGTAGTTCATCTTGGATGACTGATTTGGTACCCTCAAGGGGTTGGAAAGTGGTGTTGTCATTGGGGTTGATTTTCATGAAGTTAGATGATTTCTGCGTGTTCTGGGAAGGAGTTTTTGAGTCTCATCTTCACCCAACATGGAGATGCACATGTTACAGCTTATTGCCTTGCACTGCTATGCTATCAGTGGGCTTTGATTCCCTTTAATTCAAGTCATATCAAAATGCTTCATATTTTCCTTTATCTATCTCTTATCTTTGCGCAACATAATGCGTTGAAAATGAATCAAATATGATAAAAATTGTACTGGATTGTTAATTTCATTTGGTCATACATGTGTAACATGGTTTGAGTCTTCAATTTTTTAGCCTTTTGGCTCTAATTACGGATGGATCTTTGGTGAATGAAATGGATGAAATGAATGAATTTGGTGAATGAAATTGCATTCCCTCCCCCTCCATCTGTAGCAGGACTCCAAGTATATTCCTTAAGCCTCAATTTCACTCTAGTGCAGTTCCACTATCGCCATCATTCACAATATAGTCATTTCCATTCTGTATTCAACTTCTCATAGCATGTAACTTCTTTAGCCAGCATCAGGCAACTTATATAATGTCATCACACAACACCATTGCTTTCTGTCTCTGTGCCTGCGCATGGTAACTGCACCTCGATACCAAAAAACAACACAACTTTGATCCCTATTACACATCATTATAAGAGGCTAGTTTGGCCTTTTGTAAGCAAACAAGAATCGTTTATTTACTACTTCCATTCCATATACCGTGTGAGTCAGAAAAAACGTGCGGAGTTTGGCAGACTGTGACATCTCATTTAGTCACCCAATTGTTGTGAACCAAAGTTTTGCGTGTACCTAAGAGTCTAACTTAGATCATAAACCTTTCCTCACCTAAATCAGTCATTTCACATATCTTTTACAAAAGATTTTCTTTGTAAGACCTTGTATGGGAGTCTTGCAAACTGGTGAAATCTTTTGCCAAGCCCTTTTGGCATTTTATTTTGGCAAGAGTTACAGGCAGACGTGGTATCATCAGGGGAGACTCGTATTGTTAGGGGACAGTATATTCTCCCCTGGGATGTCTTAGCATAGAATATGTTTGAAAGACATCAATAATGCGTACTTCTTTGTCTTGCAAAGACGTCTCTTTCAAGCAGATCAGTGCTCTGTAAATCGCAATGGGACTTTTTGCCGACAACCTATTTCCTAAGGCCTGGTTCACAAAAGGTCTTTGAGTCTCTTCAGTCATGCAGAAAGACCCAAAAGTCAAAGGATTCAAACTCTGAGTCTCTGTCTTTTTGTTCTTTCTGCACGATCTTAGCGATCAAACGAGTTAGTGTGAACCAGGCCTAACTTTGTCAGTATCCCCAGGTGATTCCACAAGTACCTGCATCTTTAGCAAGGCTAAAATGCTGAAGAGGCTTGGTCAAAGATTCCAATTAGGTTGCAAGAATGCCATACAGGGTCTTACGAAGGAAATCTTTTTTAACAAATGCATTAAGAGAGCGATTTCAATGGGGAAAGGTTTATGATCTAAGTTAGACTGTTAGCTGCTTGGAAAAATTTAGTTCACGATGATCGAAAGACTCAATGCGATGTCACAGTCCGACAAACGCCCCAGGTTTTTTCTGACTCACCCGGTATGTTCTTTACTGATTTGTCTCCATTTCCTAAAATGCCGCAAACAGTAACTAATCTTATTGGTAGTGTATAACCAGGAAGGATGCTTGCAAGCACATCATAGAATGCTACAGAGAAGATAGGCAACAAACCTCTGCAGTCAATTCTGCCTCGTAATCATTTCCAAGCAGCAACATATGACAAGGGATCATATCTCTGGCTTTCAGCAATTACTTTTTGATTGCCCTTTTCTTTTGAGGCAGGCATCTGGCTGATCTTCTGCTGTTTTTCCTTTCAAAGCATGCCCAGGCTTATCATATTTTTGTCACAAATTTCTTCAGCTAACATCTGCACCTGGTAAACCACAGGTTTTAGGCCGGTTGTTTTGCTGACCATTCTGGCCTCTGGCCGAGGTAATTTCCCCTTTTGAGGAGGATGATGAGGACGGAAACAAAAGTAAACCCCTAAAATCTCGTAATTTCCATGGTAAACAATAAATTTATGCCGTTACTCAACCCAGTCAAGTTGTGCACACGTAGACAAGCTCATTTACAGCTGTTTCTGCTATGAAGCAAGGTGTTTCGGCGAACCAACGGACGCTTCGTCATTATTCCTAATTCCTTTGGCTCGTAAATTCGCAGAAATGGACCTCGGCAGTTTGCAAAAGCCAAACTAATCTTTCAAACCACGTTATCAACTTAAGATCTCGCTGATACAAAACCACATCTTACCTTCACATTTTGAGTACTTCTGTTTGCCATTCAATCATGAATTGATATTGAAAACTTGGGGCTGGTTCTTGCTCATCACTATTTCACCATCGTCCGCCATTGTCAAATTTCCCAGCCTTAGCCTCCTTATGAATATTCATTAGGAAAGGAAATTTGACACTCTCATTTCCCAGAACAAGATACCGATGACGTAATGCTCTGCAACACTGCAACTGTGTGAAACTGCTTCGAAATCGAAGCAAAACACTGCCAATTTTTTTTTCTCTTGAGTTTTTGCCAGGAAACTAAAGAGTTGCCCAAGTGCTAAATAGTCCTTAAAATGTTCCATGTTTTGAAGAGTAGCACTCTTCTTTTCTTACCGCATTTTGTTGTGGGATCGCTCAAGAAACTAAACTGAGACAATACACCGCCAATGTTTCATAATCCATTCATAATCCAAATCGTTGCTAACGAAGAACTGGACAGGACAGTAAATCGATGATACATATTCACCATCAACTTTTTGAAGTATTTGGTCCGTGACCCTTCTTAAAAGAACATTTGTGAGAATTTCAAACCACAAACTTGTTTTACAAACAGATGCACTATGACTACTGCTGGGAATCAACTCCTTCAAAAGCATTCACAATTCTCGTTATTTCGGGCTTGGTGTTACAGTCTTTAGCAGAGAACAATTTTGCAACACAAAAGCTACTTGTGATGATATTCGCGAATGCCGGTAGGTAGAGAATGTTAAATTCTTAGTCTTCTTTCCTGATGTCTACAATACGTATGAAGTCGTTTCAGGCTGTTTGATAGTTTGAATCTGAAATGGGTGCTCTGCATTTAAGGTGGCTCACTACCGAGAAATTTCAAAATAACGAAACAGTGAAAGGTGGTTGTAAGCCAAGTAAACATAAGTTCAAAACACAGAAAAAATGGGGTGTCTCGTTTCTGATGTAAATTTTAAACTGCTACATACTGGGTGTCCTTTCGCTCATGGTTCCATTTACAGTTTACAGGAACGTCATATCAAATACAAAATATAGTGACTGGCTAGATTGTTATTGGATTATCAAAATTGTAACGTTGAAGAAGCAGGGACGTAGCCTAGACGTAGCAGGGACGTAACTAGACGGGTGAGCATAGTGGTGTCTATTCCCAGAAAAATTTATTCAGGTCATGCCCTTCACAAGCTCTTGAAAACTCTTGATTTTGTCATTCCGAAAAAAATTCGAAGCTGCCTGTGTTTTGCATAAGCAGGCACTGTAGCTACCAACATTTGACGAGAACGGTTGTAATCGCAGGATCCTCCAGCGAAGCCATAAAGAATGTACCCATTGTCAAAAACCTACAAATGTAACATTAGAGACTAGCACAACGACCTAACATGAACTGTGGAAAGAAAGCTGGTCAACATCGGTGAAAGAACACGAAATAAGTTAACCTACAAAGAAATTTACCCATAAAATATACGGGGAGAACAATCGTTAATAGTAGCTGCAATATATAGCGACAAACAGTTTTCCGATAACGCATCGCGTATCAATCGGTTTGATGTCCAAAAGTCACATATTCCTTCATTTTATTCTCCGAACGAAGAGAACTGATGAGTGTGAGACATGTTTTGGAACAATTTGTTGCTATCTGTTGAAGTTGCTAATTTATTTTATCCCTCCATTCACGTTTACTGATTTGCTTACCTTGCACAATTTAACAGTATTTTCTGAGGTTGAGTTATATATTTCTTTACAAGCGTAAAAGTTCTCTTTCTACACGTCGTTTTAAGTGTCTGTTGTTGCATCAACGTTGATTTATCACGATGCATCGGTTTGTTAACCCAATTTTGGTTGACGGACAAATTTGCCCCCCCCCTGGTAGATTTTTTTAATAACTCTGTCAAGAAAAGAAAATTTATGGCGATGAACCTTCTTGACTCTTAGCAGCTACTTATTGTGCAATTTCTCAGATACTTTCATTGAAATATTTTAATAAATGAGGGGAAGGGAGACAATTTTGTGGACTGACTCTGGAAAAATCGCAAGTCTCAAATCTCAATTATTGCACAAAAAGGAGCGAAATTTCAATATTTTGAAAATTTCTCTTGTAATGTAGTGTTACTTGATGCATTCTTTCATAATTTTCAGGTTTGGATGGAAATTGTGCTCCTAATTTAATTGTATCGCGATTTTCCTGATTTTGACCAATTTTGACGCTTTTCTTGACCACACAAAGGAAAATGCTAATGTGAGCAAATATGATGGCTTAATTAGATTAATTTTTATATTTTCCGAAAGTACATGCCTGAGGCTGTTAGCACACCATATGTGGTTACTCTACCTATTACCAGTCAAGAATTAGATAGGTGAGCTTTTTTGCCCTCCGCCAACCAAGATGCTGAATATTTTTTAACGTATGGTCTACCGGTGGCGAGATGAGAGACGTCTTCGGAATAAGACGAGAGGAGTCTTGAAGCGAGAGAGATCAGACACGGAGTTATAATGAACGCAAGTCATAACAATAACGTGAACGAACGCTTGGAACTAATCAAAAATGTACAGTTTATATCAAATACATATACATGTCGATAAATAACTCAATAACTCGTGGACTTGCATAATCTCATTCGAATCAACGGGAAAAACGCTCAAGGATCAAGTCGGAAACGGAACAATTAATCGCTCACGAAGTAATCGGATTCTCTCATCTCGCCACTTACAATTCTTCGCGAAGGAACGCTGAACTAACGATATAATTTTCATCAGTCTTAACGTGGAATATCATTTATTGGAAGAATTTGAGGATTATGAAATGGAGTTGAAGTTTAATCAATCATTATTTCTAACGTTCTTACGTTCACCGTAGCGATAATTTAGACATCTAGGAACGCAGGCCTTCCGTGCATATCTGTACGGATATGCTCAGTCATCTATCTAACACAAGATAAGACGTGTCAGATAATCCATCCCATATAGGGACCCGGGGGGAGGGAGGGGGTACATGACTTGCGGATGGTTGTAAAATAGCTAAAAGGTCTTTCAATGAAAATTTTTATCAAAAATTTTCCGATAGCTCTCCTGCAGTTGCTTCCAAGTAAAACAAATTAACGAAAAATTTCCCAACTAACGTCTTCTAAGTTGCTTTTAGGGTTTAGTGGTATCACCGCCCAGATCTCCCTCTATTTTCTACCACTGTAAAGAAATAAAAGAAGTGAAGTGCATTCTACATATCAATGTTCTACTTACGAATATAGACAATATACTGCAGTTTACAGGAACATTGCAGCAAATATAATGCGAGTGACCATAGATTGTTATAAAACTACAAACAATCGCAGGATTGGATAAATCCCGGGGGGGTACTCCCATTATGGCCTGGCAGGGGGGTCCAGTCAGGGCTAAAGAGGGTCAAAGCAAAAATTTTGAAAAATACCCTCAAATGGCAGTATCTTTTTACAAAGACCCTCTAATGGTAGTTCACGAACTTGAAAACTGAATCATTTGGTAGCATTTAGTAATGAAAATTTCCTACGGTTTTTCATAATGTTTTATTGCAAAACCGATAGAACAAAGCAAGAAAATTTTCAAAATTCATTTATGATTAATGCTGTAATGACTAAATTGGCGTCCGGAGGAGCGTACCGGGTTGAAACATAATAAGTGGCTATGAATCTAAGAATATCTCCAATTGGTAGTATTTGGTTGACAAATAGCGTCATTTGGTAGCTATTCAGTAAAACCCTCAAACCGACTGGACCCCCCTGTCAGGCCACATTGAGAGTACCCCCCCCCCCGGGGGGATAAATGTACCCTGGGCACTAGATTCTCTCAGCCTGGTACTTAGGGTAGATAAAATGATCATTAAATACACTGCTAAATATTAGGAATAGATTGCAGGCAACTATATGACCAGACCAGAAACATGGCCAGTGGCTAGATTGCAATTATGTGATGGAAAATTGCAGTGTCGAATAATATTTGCATCAAATGCACGGCTAAATACTGTTCCCTTAATCGATCCAAAATGGGGACATGTGAAATTAGTATATGAAATGTCCCATTTACGAATGCAGTTTACAGGAATATCGCATCAAGCCATGGAGAATGATGAGCGTTGTATTTATGTTATACAAATCGAAGCGTTGAATAAAATTTGTGTTGAATATACGGCTGCATGTAGTATATTTACTTAAATGTACCAAAACTAAGACATACTCATGCTTCAATATCCATGTCCCATTCGAATATAGTTGGTAGCAACATCCTCTTGTCTTTTGATGACGAGTCCACACACAAGTAAGACTATCCCAATAATGGTAAGCAAAATCATTCCGACCACAGCAGGGATGGCTCCCGCCACACAACTACCAATAGCCCCCAAGACCCCAATCGCTATGAACACGCCTCCAGCGATAACGAACTTCTTACCATGTGCATCCCAAAACTTTTCAGCTCTGCTCATTGAACATCTTTCATACGAATCAATGGCTGGTTTTTGAACAACACAAGGAAACATGTTTAGGCCACAATCCTTCTTTATGTCAGGATTTCTGCCAAGAGGTCGAAAGCAACTCAAGCTCCTTCTCATTTCTCTTAAACCTGCCAAAGAATCGGAAGAACTGCTGCCATCTGTTTGACACACGATCTCACCTTTATCGAATGCTCCAGTGTCCCTGTTTCGGCATGAGCACATTGGAAAACTCTTTCCATCATTCTTTGCGCATTCGATGAATCTGTAGTCCCAGCAAACGGCTTTGCCTTTAGATATAGAACCACAGTGAATATGGGTGATTGGACAGACATAACCAGAGTTAGCCACAACTGAGCAAGAACCTCCAAGGTATGTATACTCATTCTTACAACTGATTCGTCCATTCTTCACAACAACATTTCCTTTCCGACAATAATATTTCAATTTGTCACACGACGGGTAACCTTTTTTTGACTCCATTAGACGAGTTTTACCAGAAGGGTCCTTTCCAGGGCTGTATCTCTTATCTTGGCAGGTTCTTGTGCAAGATTTCATCCAACTTTTATGCCACACAACGCAATAGGGTTGTTTTCCATCAGCATTTACTAGTGCATCTTGAGTATTCTTACACGGACAGTAGTTGATTCCGGGATCCGGGTCCTTGTAATTCGGGTCACATGTCATTGCGGCAAAAACTCCAACAACAGGAATGGCGAAGAAAATATCTTCAACTTTATCAAAGCAGTTTTTCAAATTTTTCCCAAATTTCTTCAAAGCACTCAATGCACTGGAACATGAAGAGCTGATTTGGCTGCTTAAAGATGATTTACTGCTGAAAATAGACGTTGATTTCACAGCTTTGAAAGAAGAACTTATTTCAAGTCGAAGTGAATTGCCGGGTAGTCCGCACATCTTTGTAAATCCCTTCCTATACAAAGTCTGTTTCAGACATGTTTGTAAAAAGGGTGGGACGCTGACTTCAAAACCAACTGCTGGAAATGTCAAATCGACACTGATCTTTGGAAAATCTATTGCAAAAAGCTTGGCTATTTGTTGTTTCATATTATTAATGAAATTTCCAATCACGTAATTTGTTAGTCCATCCAAAGGGCATGTTACAAGATTGATAATGTTATTTGTAGCTTGAATAGCACAGCCAATAGTGTTCGGACGTCCGCACGGACAGCAAGCCATCATGTTAGATGCAACTTTACCGATCGATGTTGCAACTTTTAATATTTTGTCACTGATTGGTTTGATGAAACTTTCTATTTTGTCCAAAATCTTTTCCCCTAACTTCATCAAGCTTGTCGCAACATTCAGCTTGGAAATGAGGGTATTGACTTTTGAGAGTTTCTCATGACAAGAAATCATCTTTGTTTTCCATGTTTGAATTTTTGTCGTTGCTGCTGAAAAACCCTGATCTGCGCGTTTGCACTCACTGCATGAGGCTGCCCCACCCCTAGAAAGACAATGAGCTGACATGCATGTCTGTGCCCTATTTATTGTTTGCAGCACAATTCTCGATGGCTTGTTCACTTCCTTAACTGTCTTGCTCAATAACTGCAGTGATGCACCCAGAGGTGATGTCAATCGGCAGACTTTTGAACCTTGGAAGAAAAAGATGAAATGGAGCAGGCGATTAATAGTTGCAGTTTTAGGTGCCGACCCGGGGGGGGGGGTAACTTAACTTGTTCACGGTACGGGGTTTTTTTTCCATTTTGAGGGTACCTTTTTCATGAAGGAGTCAGGATTTATGGGTATGGTTTTCAAAAATTATTTACATTGTCCGGATTTATGGATACAGTTTTCTGTCATTTGGTGAGCTGTTTTGGAATTCCCAGATTTATGGGTATGATTTTCAGAAATTCTCCAGATTTATGGGTATACTTTGGAATAATTTCTCCGGATTTGTGGGTGGTACTTTTACGACTTGAATGGCACAACCCCGTATCTTGGCAACTCAAGTTACCCCCCCCCCACCCCCCGGGAGTGCCAAGCACTTGGAAAGTAGAAGTACTTAGACTCACTAAGCGCTAAGTGCTAAGTGAGTCTGCGACCCCTTGTCATGACGCCCAAGTAGTGGGGCTCTCCCGGGCAAGGAGCCCAGTCCCCCTGACTGGTCTAGCTCCACAGTCAGAGGATTACACCACTGCGCCACAACAACAATCCATCGAAATTCAATAACTAAAATTACATAACGGAAAAAAGTATTCCCGTCTCAAAAATCACCAAAATTTGATTGCAAGACTGATCTTCAAATTTCGTTTTTTTTTTGGCGAGTGGAGAAAAGACTAAATTACAGTCCTAGACCATCCTCATATATCCTGAATTCTTTATCTTTAACGGCTAGAAACTGTTCTTGCAATCATGAAAACGAATCGAAAGTAATTGCAAAACCGTGAAACAAAGAATCCTCGGTAATATGGGCTACAGTAAAAGTCTTCCGAAACAACGTATTATATGGCTCAAAAATGAGCTTTTTAAGCGACAAATTTCATGTCTTCATAGTCTTTCCCACAATTCAGCAGGGATGCTGCTATTTCCAAAAATAACGTAGCATTTGATAAAACTTAGTGAGGAGAAATATTCGAGACAGTAGCAAACTAGATTTTATAATGATTTCAAATGTTGAAACTGTTTCTGACTCATGCTCCATTCACATTACAAGTTAAACCAGTTTAAACTAAACCAGGTTTTTCAATAAGACCTTCTGATTGGTCAATCTAAAAAATCCATTCATTTGGTTGGTTGAAATTTAAACTGGTTTAGGTAAAGCTGGTTTACCTGTGTCAGTGTGAATGCAGTATCAACTGGTGAGGGTGGCTTTGCAGAGTTGTCAAAGTCTATCACTGCCATTTGACAACCAAGCAAGGTGTGATGCGTTTTTGTTTGTTTGTTTGTTTGTTTGTTTGCTTGTTTGGTTGGTTGTGTTTCATCTTATTTCATTTCAAATTACATACAAATAGCTTCTAAGCTGAAATTAGTCTATTTATCCGTATCATTATGCGAGTGTAGCAACCAATAGAAGGAGAACCTGATTGCATAGAAAAGCATTGAGGCATTTCAAGTAATCCTACGAGGAATGATTTATTACAGACAGCGAGCCTCGAGATAAATTTTCTCCACAAGTTGTTTTCCTAGCCATCACTTTGATCTGATGTCTAATATGCAATAGAATAATAATAATAATAATAATAATAATAATAATAATAATAATAATAATAATAATAATAATAATAATAATAATAATAATAATAATAATAATAATAATAATAATAATAATGCGCCTAATCCCGAAAGCGGTTACAACCAGGGAGGTAAAGATATAGCTCCCTGGTTACAACACAAATCAATACAGATACAGTAAATTGTAAGTATAAAGTAATAATAAGTGGTTTATTGTTTCAAGTTCTCTTTGCTTCTCCTCTTATCCCTTCGTCTCTCGTATGCATTCACTCTCTTCTCGTTCACTTTTTTGCATGTTTGATGAATCATATGTCTCCATTCAGTTCTATTTTCTACGTTTGCCTTCCATTGTCCAAGTGCGTTACCACACTTCAGCGCACTCTTACAAGTGTTTTTGTATCTAAGTTTTGGCCTACCAACAGGACGTGTTCCTTCAGTTAATTCACCATATAATAAGGATTTCACTGGACGATCAACAACATATGCAACAGACTTCGGTATCAAATCGTCGTTGGTATCCGTGGGGGTTGCTTTCAGTTGTGTAGTTTAAGGTTAAGTAGTTTTTCTTTCTTTTATCAATGTTAATAAGCTTGGGGTAGTCACAGCCATTTGCTCCCCGGGTGTATTTGTCCCAGCAGTATTATAAAGCAATTCTTGTAAGTAGTGTAGACCATAATATGTATTGTACCATTTCATTGGATTTTATATATGTATAAAATACTGACTAACTAGAAATGGGATTCCTTTATTCTATGACTGATAATTGTATTGTAAGGGTATATCAACGAAAAAGAACTGATGCTATCACTACAGACTCCAGCTTGGTTGGTCTGCCCTGACATGCTCTTGATCTTTCGCGCGGAAAAAACAAGGGAAGCGAGAAACGAAGGACGATGCAACCCCATGCCCTAGCCTGTGTGCAAACTGAATATCAATAAGCTTGGGAGATAGTTTGAGCCTCTCTCGCTTTTCCTTTCTCTCGTTCTTTATACGAGAGAAACCAGCAGCAAGTCCAGTGTGTAAAATTTGCCGTATTCACACTGATACAATTAACAAACGTTAAACCAAGTTAAATATCAACCAATCAAATGCATTCGATTTGTTAGATTGACCAATTACAAACGCTCCACTTTTATAACCTGGTTGATAACAGGGTCTGTAAGGGTAAACAAATGTATTTGAAACAACGATTTTGCAGCATTTTGACAGGCCATAACACAACACTTTCAGCTATTGTTTCAAAATGAAAGCGTTGCATTGAAGATTGACTCATGAAATTCGTAGAGAAACAAACAAAGCATTCATATGCGGTAAGATTATACAGGGTGTTTGAGAAAGAAGGCAACCCAACTATAATTGAAAATCTTAAAAAATTGGTAAAGTTTGTGTAGAGGTAATGTATACCATCTGAAAGTAGAATCCTTCGTTCTAATGATATGCAGTTTACATACATTAATGGATTTTTTATCATTTAATTGATATTTTAGTAGGTATGCCCACTTTTAGATGTGGCATGCTGTAAGAACAAAATCGACCTTATTTTACAGAAAAAGTCTAAAAGCAAATTTTGTAAAAGCGTTTCAGGCCTAAAAGCACATTAGGTGATGCTTTAAGTAAAGGAAAAGACAAATTTATCCCCAGTAGATGCACTTGTTGATGCTGATAAATTATGCTCTTACGGCAAAGATGAACGTTCACCAAAGCAACATCAATTGTGTAACGAAGAATTCAGCTAATCCACCAAACCTGGATATCATTGGAAAAAAATAGATTGTACTTTCAGATGGCATGCGTTAAATTGATACAAGTCTTATCAGTTCCTGAAGAATCTCGAATGAAAGTGGGTTGCGTTTTTTGAAACACCCTCCAGAGAAATACTTTATTGTGGACTCGCTACTCCATCCACCAAAATTTGTGCAGAATACAACGTGCAGGAAACACTATACCGGGTGTCCCAAAAAAAAGTTCTGGCGTTTCATGGAATACAGAGAAAAAGTTTATAAACCTAATTATTTCTATTCCCTCTAGTTACATGCTAAACATTTCAACTTGAAGTTTGGCATATCGTGGGAAGAAATTAGTCATCTGAAAATGGAATTATGAGCTATAACATTTCATGTTCATGCTCAAGACAAAACCAGAGAGATTTGTACGGCGTAGTGCCTCATGGTAGTAAAAGGGGACTCCCTCAAAGACCAACACATACACTGAATTGGCGATGCTTTCTTTACCTTGGCAAGGGGCACGGTTTCTAATCACTGAGCACGTTCAAAATAAAGGCTATTTTCCGGTCAGTAGAATTTGCCGAGCGTGCAGAAATTCTACTGTTAGCTTTTAATGCTTTTTCATTGTGTGCAGTGACACCTGCTCGAAATCATTTTGTGCACTGTCTTGGGACAAACAGTTTGCTGCTTTTGTTTTTGCATTATGCCAACTGAGAATTTCAAATGGGAGTTTCACTATTCCTCAGTTTCTCAGTTCTTTTGCTTAATTAAGATAGTTCTCAGTTCCTTGTTCGACGTGGCATTCAATGCAACATTTCATTCTCCGGCTTCGTGCGGCTCGAAGTGAGTGGTAAAAAGTACCAACTTAGTATGTTCCCACGAGACCTATTTCCCATTGGATTCAATTTTCAGACTTTGGATTGAATGTGCTCAGTGAGCAGAACTCTTGCTCGTCGTCTGTTGCTCATTCGGAGATTCCCCCTTCATTGCGACGACGAAGAAGGCGCACAATCTCTCTGGTTTTGCTTTGAACATAAACATGGAATGTCAGAGCTCATAACTCCATTTTCAGATTACTAATTTCTTCTTACGATATGTCAAACTTTAAGTTGAAATGTCTAGCATCTAACTAGATTGACTAGAAATTGCCAGATTCAATGTTTATTTCTCTGCGTTTAATCAAACGCCGGAACTTTTTTGGGACACCCGGTAGATTACAGAGATGGCAGGTTTGTCGGTTACGTGACCCAACCCCATCAAGCTGGGTTTACTTGCAAAAAGGAATGAGTTAATATCTGGTTTCAAGCTTAAAACGGACTTACCATATTTGTCAATTCTCCAAATCAGCTTTGCCGCTTTCTTATACCTCAGCAATATTCTTTCGTAGTCAATGACCTTGCGAACTTCTTTATGCATCTTTTCCATAACGTCCAATGCCATCGGTATGACCTTTTCTACGATAATCTTCCTCAACTGACCAATCCGAGGAATGTTGTCAGCAAACTTTGTCATTTTGTCCAAGTTTTTGTGAATCAATTTGAGAATTTTCAGCACTTTTTCAAACTTTGATGCATAGCCATTCAGTGGTTGTAGGTAACTGCACATCCATTCGAGTCTTCCAAGCAAGCGAGTTACTTGCGTATCACATTTTTCACCTTCTTTTACTGCTTCTTGTAAGAGAAGCAAGGTTGTCTTCATTTTCCCTGCAGAAAGAAAATCGGAGAGGGTCTTGTATGAAGTTCTTATTTAAATACCAAAGTTTGAATGACGACATAATTCCAGGGGGCAGTACATAACATGTTGACAGCATGGGTATGTACCACTCATGTAGATTTGTTATACTGTATGTTATGTCGATAGTTGGTGTAAATTAGCTGTTGTTAGCTACAAATAAATCAACTGTAAATAAGTTTATGATTATGATTATGATTATGATTAGGTAGGTTTCTGTGTCCACGATTCTCTAAACAAGGGGCCTTTTTCGGCAGATTTTCTTGAAGTGCGTTTGGCTGAAATTCACAAAAAATAGTTAAGAATGGGTAGTTACCCCCAAAATTCAACATGAGAGTAGGTATGAAGGCAAGTTTTGGTAACTAGAAGAGAGTACATGTGCGAAAAAGGGACTGCAGATCCCAGCCATCCACAAGTGATGCATTCTGCGGGACATAAGTAGCAAATGGTTATGGAACATTGAAGAATCTAGTAAGAAACGCTACGTAGTCAAAATCTGATAATTTTAGGACACTTTCAGTACTGGTCCAAAGCCTTAGTTTCTTGCAAAAAAGTGTATATCGTCTCGTTTCAAAATGTTTGGATGTGAATGCAAAAAGCAGCTGTTTACCGAAGCATGAGATATCCAAGCTCTCGAATTTGTTTGTCAATCCAGTAGAATCAGGCAAAATACCAGAGTTTATATTTGTGATGTCGGATGATGTTCCACATGTCAACTTAACAGATGCCTCTTCTGTTACTTGTGACAAAAGCAGGATCAATAACAAACACTGCCACATTTTGTGAATATGAGAATCTGTAATAAAAATTATGAAATATACTAGGTGAGTAGACTGATTACAGTGAGTCTTAGTTATCGCTCACAAAAATGAGACTACAGTCTGCCAAACCAAGACAAGTTTGGTGGAGGAGCGACAGCACGATTTTGTAATCAATCTACCAGGTGAGTAAAGAGCAATCCCTGTTAGAAAGGCTACAGCTCCCTGCCTGAATATCAAGCCAATATGTCTTGTCTTCGTGCCAATTCTGCATGATTTACCCAGGCTTAATGGGCCATTCCTTCCCATGGATATTGGAGATTTTCTGCAGAAAGTTCCTTCCTGAAGTGAAACCTGCCAAAATTAGTGAAAACAACAAGCAAAATTTCCTTGCCTTTCTATCCTAAACATCATGGCCCTTACATGCATTCATGTGTATGGGACAATGGAATTGCCTTGAATAAGTTACTGCAAATTTACTCGTTATTCGTTCAAGGGTAAAGGTGGGTTTCCACTCGTGCGAATGTGGTCGGTTTGCAAAATTATGAAATTTCACCACATTTCTTATTGGGGAAATTTCGGGGAAACGGACACATTTCCCATAATTTCCAAAGGGGCAATTGAAACTTCCGTTTCCCTTAAATTTCCCATAGAAACTTGTCCATTTCCCTTGAATTTCTATCCAAGAACTATGGGGAAATTTTGGTACCTATTAACAAAATATGTCCTGAGAGTCTGCACGATGAATTCGCTGAAAGATCCTCGATAAGCAAGTATGATACAAGAAACAAGACTGATCTCCAAATCCCAAGGCTAACCTAGACTTCAGTAGAAAAATTTTAGTTATAATGGTCCAAAAACTTGGAATTCTTTTCCAACACACACCCATAAGAGAGTCCTAGCACACTCACCTGGTTTAAGAATGGGCTAAAAAGTCATTTTCTAAGCTGAGGAAAAAATACGTTTTTGCACATATTCATTGTAGAAAAGTACTGGCTTTTATATCTATTATTAAACGTACTCTCTTTTATTATACTTAAGTTATACTGAATGAATATCGTGAATAAATAAGATAAATAATGATAATGATTGCGGTAGCGCGGTCAGTGTGATCGCTCGAAAGCAGTCGCGCGAACTAGCCGCACAACTGCGCGAGAGCGCAACCAATAGCCTGTGCATGCGTATTAAGTAATTATTGTAGAATTAAAGCAATTTGATTAGCTAGGTTCGTGCTTGTCGCAAAAAAGTTGAAGTCAATCCAACCTTAAAAATCAGTCGCGCGATCGCAGATGAGTGGGGAGTCTTCGTCTGTGGAACAAACTACGCTTGCCCAGACAAAACTGATCGGGCGAAATGCGTAAATGCGAGGAAAATTTTGTCACGATTTTAGGCAAGCTTGAAGGTTTCTTGACGAGGCTTTCTCTAGAAAATCCTTCACAATTTCGCAACGGAGTGGCCGATTTTAGTCCGGAAAATCTCAAAGTTGATTTTATTCGGCTTCATTTTATCTAACAATCATCCTAAATACAACAGCAGATCAAACGAATACCATTCACAAATCTAAGTACATTAAGATAAAGAATCTACATACAACAAAATAGAAATTAAATATTGTATGAATCAGCATTACAATTTATATTTAGAATGACCAAAATTGGAATAAGTAAATTCGCATGGCAACAATGACATTTGAAGTAAATAAGCATTTATCAAAATTTCTTCCGCAAAACTACTTTTTTGACTTCTTCGAATTTACCACTGGATAACTTTTTTGAAAATTACAAAAAACAGTATAAAACGCACCTAGCTATCAGAAAATCAACATTGATAATGACAGCGCAAGAAATTTGCTAAATGATTTTTCAATTTTGAGTTTGAGTCAACCGGTATTGTCCCGGTATATACCTCCTACCTACATTTTTTGACACAGCCAGGTAGGGACGTGCAGGGTGCGAACATATCACTCCTCCTGCACTTTCGAAGATCTCATATGTTGCTCATCTTACCATTGTTTTACCTTTTGGGTCTGTAAAAATGTTCCCTTTCCAGCGTCTCAAGCTGAAATACCAGATAAAATGAATTATTGACTACATTGATGAAGCAGTGGGAGGATTCGATATAGGGGCGGATCCAGCCCAAAGTTGAAGAGGGGACAATTTGCAGGGTGGGCGCCAAAAACATGGTGAAAAGTAAGCGCGCCGAAGGTGCGCAGAAATTTTTAGGTCTCTGTTTGGGAAAAATTCTCTAGCTTTTCAATTGAATAACGCCTTAATTTATGTGTTTCCCATCGCCACTGATTCGATACTCCTGTAAAATAAAGTTTTTCTCAAAAACGTACCTCTGTGGCATCAGTCCGTTCTTTCTCTCGTGTCTGCTGTGAAATTATCAGCAATAAAGTGAAGCCAAGATCATGAAAAAGCAAATTAATCAAAGCTGCTTTCGTTCAGGAATGTACTGCTGGAGGAATCGAAACTGAAGATTTGAAATTCCCACCATTGAAAAAATGGATGGTTGACTGGGCAAGATTGAATTTATCTTGTAAATGTCGATGTATTGACTCTTTGATACGAGACAAAGATTCACGATTAGCTGGTTTTGTTGCTCAGAAATCAAAGTATGCCGTTGTTTTCGTTGATGCAGGAACAGCAAGGTTAACCTCCGTTCAATAGCATACGAAAGAGGAAAAAATGCCAGAGTTTGAAAGTGCTTGGATCTTAACACATAGTGGCTTGGATGCCTCAGAATGTTGAAAGAATATGAAAAAGTAACTTTTTATCTTGCTATTCATTAAGAATATTGCAACGAATATCCTGCATCCCAATCCCCAACCTACGCTTCCAGTTACTCTGTAGAAAGGCTCCAAGTCTATTTCTTTTGTCTATTCTTCATCAGCATCTTCAGAGGAAACAATTTTTTTGGTAAAATTATTTCCTCTGAAGATACTGACGAAGAAAAGAAATAGACTTGGAGCAAGTCTAGTTACTCTGGGGAGCGAAAGACAAAAACTGCCATATGGCCATACGAAAAGAAAAGCAATGTTAAACTAAATACAACAAGGGATATAACTATCCGATGATTTGCGCTCTGGTCAAATTCAATTTTAGATATGAATTTGAATCGATGCACAAAATCGCCACTTAGAAGTGAAAACTACGGTTTAATGCTTATCTTTACAGACGTTGTATAGGCTGGCGAGCTGATTTTGATGAAATAGGTTCTGTCTTACACGCTATTTCCTTCTACAAAGAAGGAAAAATAGGACAACCTCCAATGATTCGTAAAGAGACACTGTATCAAGCTACAATAGTCAATGGGACGCGTGATAGTCTGGCTTTACTCGCAAAGGGGTTGTAAAATGTTTGTGGACTTTCGTTCCGTATTTCCGATGTTTACGTTCATTGAATCGAAGTGCGTGACAAATCAGTATATTGGCTTTTAGGCGCATATCAACAGGAGCTATTGGCAGTCTGTAAACCACGGAACAATGAAATGACGGAACGACATGACGAAATAGCGGAATAAAATGACGGAGTCATACAAGAGTGTAAGATATCAATTTCGTAAGCTCCTACTAACTATACGTTAACGACATACGAATGCTATGAGTTGCCTTTTTTCTCAATGGAAAACCAAAACTTTGGTAACACCCTGGGTAACACCTACTGTAAGTGATCAAATTCTTCCCACTTAAATAAACCCTTGGTCTGCCCCCAAAAATCAATGAAACTTAATCCTCACCAAAACACTGATTTGTAAATCGTTAAATTCTTCAGCTTATCTTCGCAAAAGGGGGGCTTTATCTCTCCCCCATTCCAGTCTAGATATCCTTATTTTCAACATATCAAACTGCACTAAATAATTTGTGATCACGAATTCACGAGTGGATAGTATCAAAGTCATGTCATTGCGTGTATAAATTAGCCAAATAACGCTTCGCGTACTAATATGGGGACAGGGGTTTCTTCATGCCGTGCCGAACGCACCGGGATTCCCCAACTACTTTTCTTGTTTTTGTAAAGCCACGTTACGAAAGTTTTAGTTTCCATTTAGAAGAAAAGAAAGTTAGGGCATTCGTATCGTGTTAATACGTTTAGGAGGAGCCCACCACTAGAAATATTACACTCTTATGTGTCTCCGTCGAATCATTCCGTCGTTTCCTCATTTTGTTCCGCCGTTTCGTGGTTCCGTGGTTTACAGACTGCCGGTGTTATTGGCTATGACGCAGTTACTCTCAAGTTGACGTAAACAATGTTTGTTCCATTGTTCACAGGGCTCAATTTAATTGGCTATAATAGCAATCCTTATTGTCTGAAGAGCTACATAAAACCTGTACGTTACATCTAGCCTGTACCAAGCTATCTTCCAATCAACAACCTCGAATTAGACTCTGGTTCACTGATTTCGAGCCTATTTCAAAGATTTGCTGCTTGCAGCGCAAATCAATTACACTCAGGACAATTTGATATCTAATGGATACTGCGATACTTTACTAGATTCCGTCCCACATCAGAAAAGGTCAGGGGTCAGGGTTGCGATGGATTTACGAGCCCAACTAGTTATATTGTAATGAGTATTGTTAGTTCAACGAATGGCTGACATCTGATGTGAGAAAAGCAAAAGGACATTTACGTTAACGGACGCGGTGGTTGCTTTGTGCATAGCTGAAGCGACCAGTTTCAAAGTAATTGCATCAACAGACTTTTCAAACCAAGGTGAATCACTTTTTCCAAAAAGAGTACGAGATTTTTAAAGGCTGCTTTTCATATGTCGCATTTCATCGCATTTCATCGTATTTCATCGTATTCAATGAATACTATTCATCGCATTTCATTGGAATTCCAGGCCTACGATCAATTAGGATTATTTCCTATATATGAAAACCAACCAAATCATATGAAAACCAAGTATCCGAATTCATCCTAATTCGTCGCAATTGATCCCAGAGAATCAGAAAAGTTTGTTTTCTACGATAGAATAGGACGAATTGCGATGAATTACGATTGCCGATTTTCATATACCCATATAATTTGACAATCCCAATTATGGAAATCCGACAAATTACGATGAAATCCAATGAAATGCGACATATAAACTAGCCTGAAGACTATTCAATTTTTTGGGATTTTTTAATGATTTTGCTTGAAACAAAGGGATTTTTGCCAAAGATGTATGAGATTCTTACAGTGATAAACCCCACGTTTAAAGCCCAGGGGGACTTGGTAGTTCAATGGTCAATTGTCAATGATTAACAAGAAATTAATGTGTAGCAAAATTAAATCCACTTTCAAGAATGAAAATGCCAAAGCAGTGTTCTTCAAAGCAGCTCTTACCATGAGCGACAGGACACCCAGTGTGTAGCAGTCTTAAATTCATATCAATAGCGAGCCACCTTAATTTATTATTCTTTGTGTTTTGAGTTTACTTTTACTTGGTATATTGAACAGACACCTTTTACTGTTTCGCAATTTTGAAATGCTAAAGTGACCCACCTACGATTAAGGTGGATCTGCATTTTGGATGGCTCACTACCGAAAATTTCTAAATTACCAAACAGTGAAAGGTGGCTGTATACCAAGTAAACATAAGTTCAAAACACAAAAAACAATAAATTAAGGTGACTCGCTCCTGATATAAATTCCAACTGCTACAAACTGGGTGTCCTATCGCTCGTGGTCGGACTATCGAATTCAATTTTTGTAGAATCAGACTTATCCCATTCCTTTTCGATACGAGGCTGTTTGATTATTTCATGGTTCTGGAGATACAGAAACTGCCGAAATATAGTTATCCTGATTCATCAAATGCTGAGAATCAAACATTCAGATTTCTCATGACATTACATAGCCCGAGCGGCATTTCCCTCCCAAAAAATCTCGTAAGCCCGGCAAAATCATTTTGTTTTTAAGAAAGATCCATAAAAAATCCGTAAAAACCATTTTTTGAAGAAATCTTTTACATGTTTTCGAATGAGTGAATGCCTTTCGGAGTAACCCATTTTTGGATGTCTGTTTGACAAATTGAGAACTACGACTAATAGGCTAAATCATTGTTTCAGAAGGAAATGATGTTCCTAAACTTTTGTAGCCTGCGTGCTGTCTTTATTTTGTGTAAATTCAAAGAACGAGAAAATACTTTACCTTCAACTTTAGCTTCTTTCAATTTTACAAAAGAAAGACTGCACGCAGGATAAACTTTTGAGGAAATCTCATCAAGTTGTACCCTGGGTACCAGAGCCTAAAAAATGAATAAAAGAAGAAAGAAAAATGAGGATCTTTCGTTCTTTCTTCTTTCATTTAGTTTTTGTTGAGGCTCTGGTACCCAGGGTAATCAAGTTGAAACCTTAGAAGGATAGCTGAGTTAAGATTTTACAAACTTGCATAGATTTCCCAGTACGCATTCTCAACTGATGGATACATTTTTCTGAGGCCATGTCCACACGCATCCAGATCTTTTTGGAGACGCATCTTTTTATCCTTGTAAAAACGGAGCGTTTTCGAAAATATCTCCGTCCATACAAAAACGCTGCAGCATTCGAAATTTGATATTCAACAACAACATTCGAACTTCAATTAAGAAAACAGAGAAGCAAAACGCCCTCACATGATCCCCAAAGACAAGAACGCATGCTGATATGCAGTAACGCACGCTGTTACGTCAACGTTTTCGAAAAGCTCAGTTTTACACCCGTCCACACGACAAAAGGAAAGCAACATATTTTAGAAGATCCACTGTGGAGAGCGTTTTCAAAAAGCTTCGTTTTCGGTAAATGCGAGCGCTGTCTAAACTGACGACGTAATTCCTTGCACTCATTCATTTTTTCAATCTGAAATCTTATTTTCTCCCAGATAATAACGATACCACTAATACAGTAGTAATGAGTATAAACTATGGTATAAACGCAGTCAACGTGTGGACGGAAACCCAAACCGAATAAGTAAGATGCGTTTTCAATGTTATTGAATTCAATTTTTGCCCAACCAGCGTGAAAATCCCTCTTTCGTTTTCAGTGATATGCAGAGTGAAGACAAAGAATAACACTGGGTTGGAGTAAAACTTGAAAATCAAGCAAGTATCTAAAATGTCAATAATTTGACAAAATACAAGATAAGAATTAGATTTATGCTGTATTTGTGACTAATCAAAGACTGGCCTAATATCGAGGGATTTTGGTACGCTTTCTCTCCTGTCTCTAAAGTTCTATCAGTGAACGATATTTAACGACTCTAGCCCGGGACTTGCTGGAAGTCTCTCTTGGTTTCTAGAAGGAGAAAAAGGGGAAAGGACGACTGGGAAAAATGAAGGAAAGAAGGAAGAATATCAGATGAAAGAATTCTTGTTCTGCCTCAACCTCGTCCCCAGAGACTTTTGCTGTACTGAGACAAAGACGTGCCCAATAAGTTTCTCTCAGTCCAGAGACCAAAGGAGATACTTGCAGCAAGATAATTCTGGCTCCGATCTCATTTAGTAAAGCTCTTGGAATCTAGAGTGATAAACAACACCGTTGAGGATTTTTACAGAAAGCAATAAAGAGTGCACGACTTCACCAGTAGAAATCTTTAAGTCTTACTAACAAATTTCAAAATTCAAAATTCACAACAGGGGCTCTTTTCACGCACTGTTTATATTCTTCTAAATAGACTACCTGATTTTAAACTAAGAAGGGAGACACTTGTTGCAGTTCTGGTACGAACAGATAGCCCTCCTCTCTACATAAATCCTTCCATGTCTTCGAGGAATCGAAATTGTTATATAGACCTTTTAGCTATTCAGCAAAAGAGCCTGGATCGAGCGTTATCTTTGTCTCTATACACTTTATACGCGAGGTTCGATCGAATGGCATTAGAGCTTCTAACACTAATATGAACATTCGAAAGTTCTACAAAATGTAGCAAAGTATCGTTCGATTGAGATTCTTTCTCAGGGTAACTAAACTGTCTATACCCTGGGTACCAGAGCCTCAAAAAAATAAAAGAAAGAAAAATGAGGCTCTGGAACCATCCAAACATAGCCTCCTTCTGAGCTTTGAATCACTTAAAATCTAATCATATTGAATCGTTGGAATCGCTTTACCAAAACAACGCAAAATGGCGGCACGCGGCTTACTCTGGTAAAGATGTGCAACGAAGTTCTCCAAGTTTATGTCTTTGTAAGGTGTGGACTTTATCTTTAGACGAGAAAAGCAAAACCAGCTTTCGACTCCATCCTGATGGTACCAAGGGTAAACTGTCTATTGGATGCTGCAAAGTCAGCATTGGTGTTCTGTTATTTGCTCTGTTCCTAAAATTCGCCCTGAATCTACATCTGTTGACGTCCTGATAATATGACGAAGCGGCGGGGTCAGACGTCTTTTGTTTGTTTTCTAAAGATAGACTTTCCAGGGAGCAAGATGATTTAACATGTTATTGTAGATACCCATAAAACCGGAATGTGTAAGCAGCATTGTGCCTGTTTTAATAATGCAAAATGGCTATCTTGATGTCCTGGCCAGTCAATTAAACATCGGACATGGGACAAGCCTGACAACTCTTTCCACGGAGCGGCGTTGGGGTCAAAATAATACAGTGCAATTTATCATTTTCAAAAAAGCCTACAGCGCTGAAACCTTACATTCGGTTCCTCAACTTGATGTTCCCCATCCTAGGTACCGGCACTGCAAAATACTCCAAGTGCGACCACTTAAAGAGCAACATGTCAAAATTTTTTAGTGCCTCATCCTTCCATGGGGTACTTCAACCTCATCTTGCTTTTCCAATGCCGGTACCTAGATGTCGGGCACTTCGGCCTCAGTCGTATAAGTTAACAACGAGATATGATCAATTTGAGTTTTGAACGGTGAAATCAAGGCAAAAAACATTCTTATTGATTTTCGCTATTTACGGCCTGAGATTTAAAAATTTCAACGATAAACGAAATTTTAAAATGAGTTCCGGTGAACCCTTCCAATATGAAACTACTACAACAAAAGCCAACTGATATCATTTTCTGTATCATCAGCTCGAGCATTAGTGGTGCGGCCTATGTTCGGCTAGTCACGGTGTCAAAAAACCCCAACTTTGTCTCACCACTCTTGAAAACAAGATTTTGCCAGCCAATGAATTCAAGCATTCTTAACACTACTTACAATGATGCACACTATTCAAATCATACAGAGTGGAATATCTAATTTCAAACTCTATTACATGCAAGTGAACACAAATTAATTCACCGTTCAAACTAAAAAAAAATCGGAAAAGATGCGTCGATGGGAAATTAATATTCGTCTACCACCACATTGTGTGCCAAAGCAAAATTAATTCATCCATCTCGGATGAACTGACTTCAATAAAAAATTTTTGCTTTTTCGTACTTCTCTTCGTTGTAACTTTCTATGGACAACATCCGAGAAACTTGGTTAAATGAAGTTGACAGCCTAACACTAATCTTATGGTAAGACATCAATATCAGAGCTAGAGGCCATTATGAAATTATCTGGTCGAAATTAAAGTAATTCGAAAAAGAAACTATTGCGGCATGTCATTCTCAAGATTTTACTCACTTTACACAGGTCAAATCAGTCATTGCACTCTTGAATCACCTTTTTTGAATTTGAATTACAGTAGAAACCCGGATAAAAGAACCTATCTTTGTTAGAACCTGGGGGATGAAATCTAATACTTTAAACCCCCAAAATAAGAGCCTCTCTGAGGCTAATACTGGGGGAGGTTCATATTTAGAAGGTTTCAAGTTTATAAGAACCTCTGTAAGAACCTTGCAGGCTGGAACTTAGGATAACAGCCAGATAATTAAGTTCCTATTCAGACTGCCCAAGAACAATCTAGGTTCTTTTATGCAGGTTTCTACTGTACTTCTCTCACAATTCAAAACAAGCATGAAGACATCGATTTTGCACATATTTGTCTCAGGATAATGAAACGACGAAGATGGTATCTGAACGTAAAGGTCAAAATTAAGGACGCTCATCATATCAAGGATGAAGTAAGACAGTGAAACATAAGAAAAATTAATCAAACTTTTGGAGCCTGTTTCGAAAGAGGTGACTCTTCATTGCTTCTTGAAGCCAGGCAAAAAAATTTCTTGACAAGTTAACGTTCGCATCAAGGCTTGCGTGCTATGTATATAAGGAGCTTCAATTTTATATAATCTGACAGATACAATTAAAATAGTATGCTCACAAATTTTCTAACCTGTCATAGTTGATTGGCAAAGATTTCTAATAGGCAATACGTGGTTTCAAAGCTAAATAATTGCAGCTAAAACCAATTTTTATCACATCTATATATTCAAAATCCAGGTTTTTCTAAATCTGGAGCAAAGCTAAATTAATTCTCTCTTTCAGATAAAATTTATATGGATAAAACAAATTAAAATTGATAATATCACATTTATTAGTTTTAAAACCTTAATTTAAGAGTCAGTCACTAATTGAAGTCTTAATGTAAGTGCTGTGGATGGATATTTACGGTTTTATCTGAAGTTTCTGTCCGACTTGAGAGCCTGGATACGTTGTTGAACAAAATTCGGGTCAAATTTCTTAGGTGGGCTGGGCACTGAGTCGTCGTCTGTATCCAACATTGTGATTTTTCTTCTTCTTGATGCGTCCGATGATTGGCCATGTTTTATCATTTTATTGATGTCTTGTAGACGCTGTTGAAAGAGACAGCAAAATAAAAACATCCAAAAAATAAAGGTATGGTTGAGTTAAAAATAGGTAAGTTTACCAGTCTACCAATGATTCACGAAAAGAAGTTGTATCAAGATTTCTGCAGAATCTATCAAGGACAGTCAGCAAGTACTACGTGATAGTTCTAGTCGCAAAGGGTGGATCCACAAACCAGCCATATACCGAGTGTCCCAGAGAAAAGGTAACAGATTAGATCACGACTAGCGCTAAGAATTTAGCTTGAATCGATCGGAAATAACCTTTAAACTAATCCTCGATAGTTCAGTTGAAGATAGATACCATGTTTGTTGATCTTGGGCCATTGAAAGTAGAAATTTTAATCTTGAAAGTCTAGATTTGCCTTATCTCCAAGCCAGAGCTTTTGGGTTTTGGCCAAATAAGCAGTCAATGCGCTTGTTGTGGAATCTCCTGAATCATAGACAAATACACACAAAAAGCCTCATGCTTTGGAAAAATTCATAATAGAAATCCAAATCGAACTTGAAAATCAAACTCAAGAATTTTTTCCCAAAGAGACATCTCTGTCCATTCCACGAAAGCTGTGAATTACCACTGCCGAATAAAAGTTACTCTACATGGAAATGACTCCCGTGAGTGTGAAAAAATCTTCGTTGTTTGAATAAGATGCATTTTTATCACTGAAATTATTACGAAACCAAAAATCGTCGCTTATACCTAAGGGATTAAACATCCACGAGGATAAGATCATTGAAAGCGCTCTCTCGTGCTTAAGTTGCTTCTTTTTGTAAATTCATTTTCATTCTGCCTGAATACAGATGTTCCTTAGTGACTTTGTCAGTTTTCAGTTTTTACATTTGTATTCAAATGTGCATGCACCAAGCAAAGGTCCTTCTTCGGACTTTCTACATTATGCCTATCCTTGAGGAGATTCCCCAAAACAGTGCGTTTGTAGTTTAGGCCAAAGCCTAAAAGCTCTGGTTAGGAGGTGAAGGCAAATCTAGACTTTCAGGATAAAAATGTCTGCTCTTAATGCTCCAATATCAACAAACAAGGTATTTATCTTCAAATTAACTATCGAGGATCAATTTAAAGGTTAATTCCGATTGATTGGAGCTAGATTCTTAGCGCTAGCCCTGATCAAATCTGTTACCTTTGTTGGGACACCCGGTATATCTAGTCTGGAATGTTTACTGCAAATCCAAATCCTTGTAAAAAATATGAGACCTAACCTTTTCAACTTATTGAAAATGCGACGGAACTTATTCAGCTCAGCAAAACCCGAAACCCCGTATTTTGAATAATCACAGTTACAACCCCGGAGGGCGGAGGGTAACTTAACTCGTCCATGGTACAGGGTTGTGCCATTTTTTAGGGTAACTTTTTCATGATAGAGTTTGGATTTATGGGTACAGTTTTCAATGATTTTTTGCATTTTCCGAATTTCATGGGTATAGCTTTTTTGCAAAAATTGAATCGCTGGTGAGCTGTTTTGGCATTTACGGATTCATGGGTATGATTTTCAGAAAATCTTCCGGATTTATGGGTATACTTTTAAGAAATTTCTCCGGATTTATTGGTGGTACTTTTATTCATGATTTGAATGGCACAAGCTCGTATCTTGGAAACTCCAGTGACCCCCCCCGGGTCACAACTACATTATGTTTGAACAATATATATACTTAAAAAGATATTCAAAAGTCTTTGAAAAAGTTTGATGAAATGAAAATTTCAAAAATTAACCATATTCGCTCAGCGCATTCATCTTAGCACCACCAGAAATGAATCAATCCTCTCACAATTTCAGGCCTACCTGAAATTTTCATTTTCAATTCAAGTGACTTTCTCGAAAAATTCTTGTTTGATCTGCATCCTTCTTGTACCGTTTTTTATCATACGCATGTTGGTCTGGTATCCAAGTACCCAAATAAACGAGAGACAAATATCTTGAAACTAATTTTTACACTACAGCAACTTACGGCTCCAGCAAATTTTAACCCCGTCTGCCATGATACGTGACAAGACAGTTCATGAAAACATTTCTCTTAAACAATGCGTACAACCCTTGGAGATTCAAACAAAAAATTCAAGGTTATGAAATTTATCAAGTTTAAATTCCAGTGACTTTAAGTTCCATTTCTCCGCGTAATAATTCGCATGCTCGCAATTTTTCTTACCGTAATAATTTCTGACAATACGGCAATATTTGTCTTAAGCTCTTTATAGCGCTTGGAAGAAGCTCGCCGATGACAACCACAACGGTATGCGATAAGAAGTAAGCATACTTACTCTTGCAGGACTCTCATCAAAGCAGTACAGGAGGTGACTTCGTGGCGTAGTAGAAACTAAAATTTTTGAAAATGAATTTAAATTGAGCCCCTAGTATAAAAACGTATCAAAATTATCTCTCGGGGCAGGCTCGTTTGTAGAATAGCTTAAGCAATGCTTCCATCAAATCGTATGGGGATCGGTGATAGCCTGTGATCGTTGCCAACCAAGTCTTCCTTCCAACGATCCAAAGAATCAAACCGTTATTCTTTTCAAACCCGCAAAGCGTATTAACAACTACTACTCTCATCTAATTGGGTAATCAGATCCACGTGATCATACTGTAACAGAAGCACGTCTGCAATGATCGCCGATCATCTGCAGTGCGTATTTCCATTAAAGCTTTTCTAGATCGAGACAGTCGTAGCGATCGGGATAGTTGAACTGAGTTAAATTTCCGCGACGCTTACAATCCACGATCCCCGAAGGTCTTAAGGATCGTAAGGTATTGTTTTCGTTAAATCGGGAATACAATGCAGACGATCGCAAACGATCGCAGACTGTCGCCGATCCCCTTAGGATCGCTCTACGATTTAACAGAAGCCAGGCTTAACGGTCTTTTCCCGAAAACTGGGTTCCATGGGCTACAGTAAGGCCTCGCATATGAGAAACCACTTTTTCATAATCTAGGCTAAAATGTTTCTTACATCTATGATACTTGATATTTTTAGGCTCAAGTTTCGTAAGTTTCAAATCTATTTTCTGGAAAGTCCTGCAAAATAAGTTACGATAGCATTGGCTTTTTATTTATATATTAGCCATATATGTATGCTATCAATGATTTTCACGAATACCAATTAAAATTTGCTTAAAATGCTGTTAAATGTAAGGAATCTTGGTAGCAATTTCATACAAACTCTGCATGAATTGAAGTGTTCCCAGACCATCATCAGATCAGGACTTAATGTCAATCAAAACACAAGAAACTTTATTTTGGGTGTGAGCCTCCAGTGTTTCTTATAAGAAAGGGGCTAATCATTTTTCAGTAGCCAAAAAGTTTCTTTTAGGTGATTGCTTAAATACGGGGCCTTACTGTATAGCTAAAACGCTCAATGAGCGGCTTAACTAGGTCTACTTTTCAACCCTTAAAATTTCAAGTAATGCTTTCCTAGGTTCTCGCATTGCTTCCTAGTGATACAGAAACTGTTTCAAATCTTTTTGCGCTCATTGCTGTGCTCTAAATGTCAAAATTTAGATGACAGTAAACAGTCCATTTTTGGCTGTATCTTGACAAATTGAAAAATAGAATCTTTAGCTAAAGCCTGGTTTCCATATGATCGTAACAGTCGGCAACGCATCGCCGAGACAGGCTCGGGGACCCATCAGGGACGGTTGCGTTACATGGAAAAATTTTCTGAACAACGTTGCCGATCAGAAGGGGACAGTACGGCGAAGCATCGAGAGAGTTGAGATAAGTTTAAAGCGGGTTTCCACATGATGGTCATGATAGTGATCGTTTCCATATGTCGCTGACTGATCGGGGACACGTCGCCGATGTGTCGCAGTAGGTCGCCAAAGGATATGATCATATCGAAACCAGGCTTAAGTACTAATTTCAAGAGCACGTAATGAACCTAACATTACGGGAAATATCTAAAAAATTAAGTTGAAGCCTCAATAAATTGAGAGAATTAAAAGTTTACAAAGTGCTTACGGAACTTTTTGTGCCAGGTTTTTAAAACGAAGGAAAACATTTTTCTGAATAATCCGGTATAAAATATCATTCGATTGAAACTCCTTCTAGAATTGGCTAAAGATATAAAAATTTGTCTCGACTCTACGAATTCATAAAAAAGACAAATGAAAGTTTGTAGGATTGAGCATTAGCTACAAAATCTTTCTGCATAAATTTCTCTCAGATTATAACAGTTCATATGATAAATTCTATCAAATCTTACAAACTGCAACTTTTTGGGTGACCTTTAATTTTTCACAATGTTTACAATATAATCTAAAAGCAACGCACAAACAAGTTTTGATTATGATGGTAAAGATACACAAAACAATGACTTCCCAGGGGAATGTAACTTACCTTCTTTGATTGGAGATACATAAATTTGATGTCGACTTGAAACCTTCCTAGGTGAAGCTTGTTGTCTTCTTCGAATTGGCAGAGGAGACAGCGGAGGAGCCTCGAGCTGAAAGTCAAAGTAATCATCATGTAAATAAAAGATTTTTCATTCATTCATTTTATAATATTCATACAGGTTAAATAGGTTCATAAATATATATGTTTTTCAACCTGACCTGTTTAAAAGATTAAAATAAGTAAAAAAAACAAAAGAAATTACTAACGTAACCTGATTTACAATATCATACAAAACTAAGGCTATAACGGAGAACTTAAAAATTAAATAAAATTATCCTCAACTATAGCTGTTCTTTGAAGGTTTCCAGGGAGGAGCCCAATTTAGTGAATGCCTTTTGAAGGGCTAATGATTTTTCCTGGATTTTAAAAAATTTGACAGATCTCAATATCTCAATTAATAGCTGACGTGTTTTTTCATGAATTCTTCATGGCTTATACCATCGGTTACACGGTTCATATAATCGGTTTCGTTTTAGAAGGGTTGTCTCGACAAGTCTGTTCGAAACCCTTGAAAGCGGCCCAAAGCACGATCATATTTCGACAATATTTCTGCTTTATAGCTATGACTTGAACATATCTTAGAACGTCTTTTCCCCTTACGATAACGAAAAGCCACCCCCACAAGTGTTAACAGCCTGACGCAGGGAGAGGCATAAAAAATTTTCCAGAGAAAACATCTTTTTCTTTTCCTTTTTGAGTACCTTTCTTTCAACGACCCCTCTAGAGGGACCATTATGGAAATTCCTAGCTTTTGCCCATAAATTTGTTTACATTTTTATACACTGTTATTGACCTTTTCTTTCCTTCGATTAAATAATTATTTTAAATTTTCATTTAAAAGGTAAAATCATACATAAACACATACATACATACAAAAACGTTGCACAAGTTTAGTTTAAAAGCAATATTGGACCGGCTTATTTAAAGGAATTATTGATCAGTAAAAAAGCTCCGAGAACGCTTCGATCAGTGGAGCTATCCCATCCCTACTTGAAATCCCAAGGGCTAGAACTGAGACTTGGCAAAAACCTTTACTATTGTTTTTGTAGGATTTTATTGTTTTGAAATGATATTTTGGCTTTCCTCCGTTTCCATTGTGAGTTCGACGCACGAATGCTTGCAACATTCTCTTTTGACTGCACCGATATAAATGAGAGTAAGCAGACAGTTATCCATCTTGGCCTAACCTCATACACAGCCAGGTTGATTTTCCCACTACAAAATTTTCTAGCAGTTGTTTTCTGAAGGACATTGTAGAATTACTTGAAGAGTATATCTGATCGTTGATTGCAGTTGTGTTGGTTATCTAATTAGTTAAGTTGCGCTGTGTATGACGAGCTCTCAAAGTCACCTCAAAACGTCTCTTTTTGTCTCAGTTCTCCGGAAAATTAAATGGTAAATAATTCATTTTCGTTTCCACCACGAAGTATGGTGGACTAGAAAAAAAGAAAGCATTCGAATATGCTGCATTTCATACATGAAACTCTTTGCCTCTTCGCATCAGACAATCTAAGGACATAGCTATTTTCAAGAGGGCCGTAAAAACTCATTTTTTCAAAAAAGGATTTAATCTCTAAGTATCTTTTCGTTGTAAGTACTGTAATTTTTAGAAACTTCATTGTAATTCTTAAGTTATTTTGATTTAATGCAATTTTTTGCTTTAATTACTTGTACCTATAAATTGTATGCGCCGCAGAGTATTGTATTGTATAACATAGGGTCGCATTATAAAATCAATTATGTATTATGTATTATGTATTATGTATTATGTATTATGTATTATGTATTATGTATTATGTATTATGTATTATGTATTATGTATTATGTATTATTCTTATTATAAGCTCAGATTCACACAAAGATGAAACATACTTTCAAAGTAGACGTTGAAAGCTTCTACCTTCAACACTACAATACTTTCTTATCCACTGTAGAAAACATTTTTCATGTTGCAGGGAATTTACTTGGAGTTTGAAGGAATATTGGGTGTCCAAAAATATATACTGATGCAGCGATATGAACCTTGCTTTAGTCAGAGAATAACTGCTCTTGACTTGAACATAGATACCTCGTTTGTGCTGGTGCTTTGAGCGCAGAGATATCAACCTTGAGAGCTCAAATCTGTGTCCGCCACCAAACCAGAGCTGTGGTTCTGAATAAATTCTCGAGACACAGCGACCAAATCAACGTAGCCTTGATAAAATTTGAAAAACATTAAATCACACCATAATCTGTTAGCCAGAAGTCATCCATCGGATAGTTTCTTAATGCTCCCTACATTCAGTTTAGTGTCGATGTGCTTCAATAATCTGCTTAGGCCAAAAGGCCGAAGCTCTGGTTTGAATGGAAGACGCAAAGTTTAGCTTTCGAGATTAATACACCTTTTGAACTAACGCCTCATTTTTGGTAATTTTTTAAAAATTTCTTGATACGAAATTTCTGACTACAGATTTGGATTCAGCACTCCAAGTTCAGTCTTATTGCAAATTATCGTATTTCCCGAGTCTGCGATTTCGATTTATGCCGAAATTAAATTTGAGAATTTGCATGAAATTTGACCGTGAAAATCGTTCGGTATGTAACCTTACATCCTCAGCAATCATTCACGGTCGAATCCCTTATAAAATCCCTTCAAATTTGTCATCCTTACAAAATTAAAATCGCTAATACTAAGGTCATGAAAATTTGCGATTAGGCTCAAACTTGGGTACTGAATGCGAATCTGGGTAAGAAATTCTATACTACGTAAGCTAAACATTTTGAAAAATTCCAAAACGAGGCTGCGTAGTTGAAAAATGTGCATATTTCTTCTTTGGAAGCATCAATATCAACGGAAAAGGTATCTGTGTTCAATTCAACAATGGAGAAACGTGTTGATGTTCGTTAATAATCGATTGAAGCTAGATTCACACCACTACCGGGTGTCTCACAAAACGTACCCCCTTTTGACAAGAAATAGGAATGAAACGATAAGACATTATTACTCTCTGAGTGAGCAGCTGAATTTATTAATCTTCAACTTAGATTCACATACCTTGCATTTAACGATCGTCAACCAATCACCAGCGATACAAGCTTGCAAAATCAAAATTTACTATACACCCAAAACCAGAGGTTTTCTTAAAGGGCCTAGCCATGATTTGGTATCACTGGCATATTGGAAAAGGATTTCAGATTTGAGCTTTAGCTCTTTCTTTTGAAAAGAATTATACCTTGAGATGCCTCAATTGTTCTACAGATAATTATTCCTCGATGAATAAATCCGTGCATTGTATTCCATCCCAAATGTCAAAGAAGAAAAAAGGAGTACATGCATGCTCATTTTGAGATGTGGTACGACTTTATCATTATTACAACATTTTCATCATATTTGTTTAATCAGGGCGATGTCCACGAGCCTTTTACTCTTTCTAAAGTAAAAAACTGAAAGTTATAGTTTGCAGCAGGTGCTTTGGGAAATATCCATGATATAAATCATGGCTAGGCCCTTTTTCAAAACCTCTGGTTTCGGATGCACCGTGAATTTTGATTTTGCAAGCTTGTATCTCCGGTGTTTGGTGGACGATTTTTAAATGCAAGGTTTTTGAATCTAAGTTGAAGATTGATAAATTTAGCTGTCTACTCGGAGAGTAATAATATCTTATCGTTTCGTTCCTGTTCCAGTTAAAAGGGGGTACTTTTGTTTGAGACACCCGGTAGACCCAACCAACGCTGTATACTTTTCTCTGGGACACTTGGTAAATCATTTCGCCACTTTTTACCATCCAGAAGAAAAATATTAAATTGTACTCACAGATCTGCTACTTTGTGCAAACTTCAAGGCAAAATCTTTGATCTCCTTGACGTAAACATGATTATAGAACTCGATCAAGTCACCATACGTAGCTTCAGTGACATTTTTTTCTTTTGGTTCCTCTTGAGGCTCTGTTTTTATTTGAACTGACTTAAAGTCATCCTTGTTGGCTTTAGAAGCCGATCTTGTCGATCTGGTTGGGGTCAACTTCTGTTCTTCAGTGCCCTGTGCTGCTTTGTCCGGGCTAGAAGGTGCTGCAGCACCCTGGTCTTCATTTGTGGTCGAAGTTGATGTTTCGGTTTTTGGTTTTTCCTTTCGACTGATAAAAACATGTCGATATACCTGCAAATGAATCACCTTAATGTCAGTGAGCAATTTTACTTTTGCATAGAAAAGACCCAAGGGAAAACGTTAAAACAAGATGAAGCAGCAATGTTAGCAGAGCAAATTGCAATTGAACTAGATTTTGTATAAAGATCATCTGTTTAGTCACTTGGTGTCTCTACAGCGATTAATCAATACGATTCTAGACAAGTTGCTTTGTCGTCATATCGTTATCGTTGCTGATCATAAACACGTTGGTAAACAAGCAAAGCAGTGTTTTTGATGTCGAATCAACCAAGCTAAAGTTCGTAATTGGCCTCCCTTCATCTCAAACCCTTACTAAAGTATAAGTGAGGTTTAAGTGAAATCTAATTCACTTCACCTTAGTCATGTCTGATGGAAACCTTCTGATCTATATACACAAAGTCTTTGAAGTGTTTCAGCACTGCTTTCGCAAGGAAGAAGCATGTCGTGCATATTCATTTTAAATCAAAACAGAATTTTACAAAATGGCATCCAAATTTTTAAACAATTTCCATGTGAGTGTGACTTGAGCAAAGGTTTACCCCCATGCCTGGTTATTCAAACTTGTACTGGCGGCGCTAATGAGGAATTAAAATAATAATGCTATCACTGGATTCGTCACTGCATGAATTTTTTGCTAGCATGGATTTGCCAATATATTTACTTGAATTTGTCACAATGATAATTTAGTTTCACTAGTCAATCTTTCTGTTATATCATCCGGATGGTTTTGCACCTGAGATATATAATGAAACTGTTTGTCGTTACACTCGTCATCAGATTTATATTCTTGCTAGGTTTCCAAACAAATTCCATTCATAACGCTGTAGTCGAATGGACAATCGTAATACCGTGTTAAGTCTAAGACCACTTATGAAAATCCTCCTTTCTCCTCTGGCAACTGTTAATATTATGTGCAACTGTTAACTGGCAACTGTTAATTCTACCCGGTAAGAACAAATAATGATATGGGTCATAAAAAGTGAGCTTGCGAGTTCGTTTGTGCATGAAGGCTGAAGGTCTCGCATTTGCAGTACAACGGCAAACCAACTGTTGTGTGCCTACTAAGTGACAGCTCGTGAATTTGATTTCCATCGTAAAATGAACGTATTGTCTCATTATTACCTCGAGCAACCTTGTCATAAATAACATAAAATTGCCCGGGTTTCTGTGATTATAAAGTAGTCCAGGTTTCTGTGATTATAAAGTAGTCCGGATTTCTGTGAGGATAAAGTAGTCCGGGCCTGTGATGACAAAAACGCGTCCTTGCATAGTGTTATGCACGCCTCGGGGAAAAGATCGAACCAGTTCGTGATTAGCCAAGAATTGGAGTACTGAGATCTTTGTATCATCTCACTTTTGAAACTTCTGTCACGTAATACCTCCCACTTACTCTACAGTAGAAACCGGAATAAAAGAACCTACGTTTTTCTTGAGCAGCCTGAATAGGTTCTAAATTAAATGGCTGTTATTCTAAATTCTAGCCTGCAAGGTTCTTGACAAGGTTCTTATATACAGTGGACACCTTGCACCCATTTATCCTTTTCTCAGTACAAGAATTCTGAATGATTGTGTTGACTGTATGAGAACAGTTTTAGGTTAGAATTCTTGTTTGAAAATCATGCAGCTTTTGGTACCACTGGAGAACTCTGACCAGAACGTAAGAATTCTTCAAATTTCTTAGGAATTCTAAACACACGAAACCCATTGTATAAGAACCTCTCCCAGTTTCAGCCTCTGGAGGGTTCTTATTTGGGGGTTTAAAAGATTAAATTTCAGCCTCAAGGTTCTTATAAAAACAGGTTCTTTTATGCGGGTTTCTACTGTAATGAAAAATACTAAATAAGTCCAATGGTTTTAAAAAGGATACATACGTCACTATTTGCTTGTGGCTGCTGCCTGTAACACCTCATGATATCATGGAACGTTTTGTCCTCCTTGGTCACTTTACACATGACATAAATGGCACACATGAGCATCTGATCCAGATGGCGATCTTTCATTAAAAATATTCGATTGACCAAGGCATATTCAAAACATGTCCAGATTCTGCAATAAATAGAATACTCACTAGAAAAATGTTGTAAATTAAAAATGAATTTAATGCTTAAAGTTTATTTCATCATTACATAATTTGACATAGTAGTGCCAACCGTCCTTCAGTGAACACGCATTTGCTTTTCAGCGGGAATACTGAATAACTTCACGCTTACGCGATGTGAGATTGTATCATTTTAGGGTTTATCGTGATTTAGATTATTTCAAAATTTTCGACAAATTCTTTTGAAAGTAAATAATTAAGAAACCAAGTAAATATAATATCTATGGTTTCCTGGGAGACTGTATCAGTTTTCCTCTATTGATTTACGATTTACGATGATTTTAATTTTTCACAAATTTCCATGCATTCTTTCAAGAATAATTGAAATTCTGTCATCTTGAAAAAATGATACATCAAAAACTTCTGTAGCAAATTTACAGCGAAGTAACCCTGGGTTTCTTCAGGCCATTCAATTCATTGAAAATTGCGATGGAATTTTCAAACCTATTTTTTAGAAACTTGAGCTCCATATACCACTATCTGCCCTTGCTGCAGCAGCAGACAACTTCCTATGCTACATTTAAAGAGCCTGTGCTAACCATGGGTCTTCTGTGGTCCTCAGCTATCCCACAGTTCACTTTCGGGACCCTAAAAATTCCATCGAACTTTGCAAAAATTTCCCAGTCCCGCAAAAGAACAAAAGGATGCCTCGTCACTTTGTAGGCTAATTCAAAAGTGCCAATACTATATATCCAATTTTTCAATGCCAAGTTTCCTTTTAGGTACATGCATGATAACGTGCATTCATTCCGAAAATAAAACAAATCAGTGCATCAAGTTTTCGCAAAATAGTGCTTTAAGAAAACAACGCCTTGGATTCCAAAATTCCAAATTTCTCTGTCCCCATTCTCAAAGGATCCATTCCAACCTGCATACATCGCACGTGTCATTTTTCATAATGTTGCTTATTGTCTTGCAAAGAATGCCAGCAATGGCTGCAGTTTAGCACAAGCTCTTTCATTCTATTAAAGCTTGTAGACTTCCTAGTCCTGACCGACTAGGCATTTTGCAACTTCGCTAAGGAAAATTTTGAAGTTAAAATAAGTGAACAAAGGAAGTAATTAGGTCACTATAATCTAATACTTACTTCTGTTGAAGATCGCTTGAAATGTTTAATTTCGAACATAAGTCGCTCATTCGGACGCTAGCTAGGTGATACACCTGAAAGATACAAATTTCTCAGTTAATTGAAGGAAATATGGGGTGAACCAAAAGCGTCTGGTGCATGCTTCACCGAATATTTGGAAGCAAGTTATTTCAGTTGAAAAACACAGCCATTTACATTGATTTGAAACAAAAAGCTTTTCTTGTACACAACAATGGGGTGATTACATCCTTCGACCTCCAGTTTCTTTTATTGCTTGGAAGCCGGATTTCAAAATTCTTGACCGGGCAAGAGAGAGAGGGAGAGAAATCACTAACTCTGTTTACTCAACGGTGAAAATTTTGAATATTTCAGCCCATTTCCAGTGATTTTTAACAAAGAATGCTCTTTTACATAACAATGGAGTGACTGCATCCTTTCCCGTCCAGTGTTCATTACTACTTGGAAGCCGGTTCCAAAGATGCTTGAATGAGCAAGAGAGGTAAAAATGACTAACTCTGTTTAATCAAAGTTGAAAACGGCACATCTTTACTCCCCTAAACAGCATCAAAGCATAAAGCAGTGGCTCAAGCCACTTGCAGTCGAATTCTAGCTCATGAAACATCAGTTTTTGTTGTCGACATAGATAGATCAGCTAGATCCAAATAGGGTTTGGTGCCTGTAAAGGTCTGTCATTTTTTGCACAGCCATTTCTATCCACGGTTTATTAATGCTTCGATTCCCTATGGAAAACAAGTCACTCAAGGGTTTCTGGTAATCAGTGTCTTTCATGAGAGACCAGGTGAAATTGATGGACACATCTTATCGGGTCTAGAATTCACAGAAAGCTCTTCACACTTTTGTAATCTATTGCTTATGTCAAAATGATATAAATCAACGCAAAGTGATATCCTACCTTTCTAAAGAAGAGACCGAGTGCGCTTGTTTTTGGTTTTGCCTTAGCAGGACTCGCAGTCCTTGAAGCTGCTTTGCTCATTGGACTACCTTTGTCTGAATTCTTGGCGGGAGACTTGCTTGGTGATGCACTTGGACTTGCAATCACTAATTGTATAGGAACTCGACCACCTTGAAAGCAAAAGATCAAATTAGGGAGGAGCAGATCATATGGCTCAAATTACCTTAGCAAAGTGGTTGTAAACTCCTATGATATGTTCTTATGGCTTGAAATAAACTGAACGTAATTTGCTGTACATCTGCTAGCATAGGTTCCAAATCTTTAAAAAAGGTGGATGCAAACTTCAATGGCCTATTTCTTGTTAGTGAACGGCTTCAAAGAAACTTTAGCTATTTTCCTAAACTCTGCCACTGGACTTTTCTGAAAACTTCAATACTTTCAGAATTATAGTGTTTTCTTCTATCTTCAGAATTCAAGACAAATCTTTAGAAAAAATTTTTTGCTGTCGTAACTCCTAAACAGTTTGGCCCAACATGGAATAATTTCCAAGAAAACCAAAGATAACGGATGTCTACAGTATGGTATCAAGCATAATTCTGTTACGTTTGTGATTCAAGATTAAAAAACCTAATGAAGTCACACCCTTAAATCTCCGGAATTTTTACATGCCCAGCAATTTTGAAAAATATTCAAAATTTCTAGACAGTCCAACGGTAGAATTATGGATAGCTAGCTAAAGCTTCTTTGAAGCCATTCAGTAAGAAGAAATATGGCATCGAATTTTACACCAACCTTTTTTGAAGATTTGGAAGCTATGCTATATCTGCTGTGAAAATTTTTTGATTTCTTAATTATTTACTTTTAAAAAATTTGTCGAAAATTTTGAAAAAATCAAAATCACGGATACTAAGCGGTGAGTCAGAAAAATGTATTCACTCGTTGAAAAATTGTAATCTAAAACTGTAACATTGATTTGAAATACAAATCCGTTGCCTGACCATGAGCAATAGGACACCCAGTGTGTAGCCGTTTGAAATCTATATCAGAAGCGAGCCACCATAACATATTGTTTATTTGTGTTTTGAACTTATTTTTACTTGGTATACAACCACCTTTCACTGTTTCATAACTGAAATTTTTCGGTAATGAGCCACCACCAGGTGCAGCAATTTATCAATTTTCTTTTATCATTTTAGGGTTTATCCTGAAAAATACTTTGCTAGATGAAATAAAATCGAGCGAGATCTCACTAAATTCAGCACAATAAACTTTTTAGATACTCTACTTCAGAATCTGGATCAAGCGATATTTTATACTTTTTATGCAACGGGTTCGAGTGAGCGGCATTAGAGCTAAGCTTCTGTCACTGTTGTACACAGTCCGGAAACCTCTAGACTTATGACGATGAGTCTCTTGTTTCCCTGTGATCTTAAGGTCAAAAGAGACTCATAATCAACCTCGTTACCAGGGTGTTCTTACGTCATACGCAGATAACGAAGCCAAATTAACACCGTTGTACACTTCGAATGAACACCAGAAAATGGGCAGATTTACAGCCATCATGGATTTCACTGTTTGCTAAGCAACGCTAATCGACGGAAAATGACGGTTGCTGTAGCCCTAATTCTGCAGAAGATCAATTGAGAAACTGAAAGCAAACACCTTGAGGACCTCATTTCAACCTTTTTGAATTTATTTAAACAATAATCTGGAGTTGACAAGTGTCTTTAACGTGAAAATAAGCTAGGTTTTTTTGGAGAGAAAATGGGCCTAAGTTACAAATTCGAGAAACTTTCACCGCAGCTTCAAAAATGAAATGGCTCGTTTTCTCTGAACTTGGAAGAAAAGTTGTAAATTATGGTTGAAATGGGTCAAGAATATGGTTTCCCGGCGAATTTTGACATGCCGCGGCCGTTTACCCCGCGCAAAACAGAGTTACCGCGCAAAACGGAGTAACAGCCAATCAAATTGCCGAACAGCCTCTTCTATCCCAGAGTAGAGGTAGAGCAACGAACTCACTCTGGGGACGAGATTGACTCAAAGTATTACTCTGAAAAACCAGGCCCTATTTAGACCCAAACTCCAATCAGATTGCAAGATTTGGCAGAGAACAATGCTGTCGAATTTTTAATTCGAATGATGCAGTTGACTAGATTTTGAAGGAAGCTGCTGGAGTGGGTAGCTGAAGATTTCTCAGGTTTGTTTTGGTCTTAAAACATGGAAATGCAGTGTTCAAAGACTTATTTTGCACTCAACAGGGAGAGTGAACTTCCTTCTTCAGATTTATAACAAGGTTCTTTGATTAAACGTCTGCCTAACGTGGTTTTGTCCGTTGAACAGAGCTAAGGCATTCGTTTGATCCTGATTCGATAGATTGAATGCAGGAGCTAGGGCAAGCTTTTTCAATGTTTCAGTGAGTCCCTGTTGAGCAAGGTTTACTGCAGGGCTACAAGGGCTCATTGTCATAAGTCTAGGAAAACTCTACAAAAAGTACACAATATCGTTGAGAAGACAACGTTTGGTAGCTCTTCATCTGAAAGGTTTGATAAGCCATTAGGCAACGATACTATTGAAAAGAGAACATCTATTTGTAAAAATATATCTAAACCTAATTAACACCTACCAGCGGGAACTTTAGTGGGCTGGATGACGAATTTTCCACTAAGTGTACCGAGGACAGTTGCTTTTTGAGGTGATACATCCATGCTTGTCACAGATGGAGGAACGCTTGATGAATTCGGCGATGCAGATGCTGAAAACAATGTCCGCTTTGCTGAATTCATAGAAACACTACCAAATCTGTCAGAAATTGTCGCTGTCGGTGACTGTTGTGCTGCGGAGGAATTTCGGAGGAAATTTATTAGTAAAGAACACAGCCTTTAACAGTTCAAGTCAACCACTGGATTCGCATATTGTGCTTAACCCAAGTTTGACTTTAAACTATCAGATACTGCAGCATACACTGCAAGAACGATATATGGCTATCAAATATTCAAGTAGAAGGCTGCAAATGGCTCTGTAATTGGCATTTAAACGAACTAAGTGATTTCTGCTTGCTTTATATCCAATGGAAGCTGATCCCTCAAGTTTTTGCGCCGCTTTGCTGAATTCGTCAAAGCAATAACTCTGCCATTAATATGCTGAAATCATTCAGCAAAGCTGATTCCAAGTTTTAGTTGTAGCCGACAAAGTAAAGTCTCTCAATCAGTAAATTAAAACAAACATAGCCGCAAAGTTGCCTTGAAACTAGTAGTGCAAACTCTCGTCTGGTTCGGGCGAAGGGTGGTTATTTAGAGCAGTTATTTGCTTATAAGGAGAGAATAAGGGTAAATCTAAAGTTCTGTTTGGCGGATTTTGTTTACGTGATTCAGAGACCAAACAGATGGCATTATAATTCCTGCATAGTAAATGCTTAAATGTTAACAGTTACTCCTCAGCTCCTTAATCAAATAACAAAATTCGCGAGACAGAACTTTAGATTTACGCTTTGTCTTTCGTTATAAGCACATAGCTTCTCTTAAAAACCACCCTTCGCTCGCACCAAGTGAGACTTTGCTACACTGGTTTAAGGGCAACTTTGCCGCTATGTTTGTTTTGAGTTACTGGTTGAGAGGATTTCTTTTGTCTGCATTTGGTAATCGTTTTGAATTGAGGTATAAGCCAGAGCAACTGATGCTATTGCATTAAAAAATCTGCCTTTGTTTATCAGATGAAATCCAATAAATAATAACAACTTATGGCTTTGGATGAGTAATTTCGCAAAGCTTCCGTGCAAATAGCAAATCTCCCATTTCAATTCAATCAAATCAACACAACTCACAACATGGTTGAAAGGAAAAACTGGTTTCATTGTCGAAATCTGAGTAGAAAATGACTTATTCAGATATTATCAAGGAAGTCTCATCGTCGAGGAGAAGCAATAGCTAGACATCGCAATAGTGTAAACGAAAGGAATTTCTTAGTTACCGAAGGGCTCGTCCATCAAGAAGTTCCTCTGCATACAAATATTTTTATATCTTTTCAATCAGTCTTTGCCTGACTCGTTGTTAAGCTTTACAACCTTATAATTTGTTCTTCTGATGTAGTGATTTGTATATAATTCCTCCTTTGTCTAATCAATTTTAAGTTGTGGAGTTGTAAAATCACTAAGTTAATCTAACTGATCTAAGCAACCAAATATCATAAACTGAGTCTGTATCCAGTCTAATTCCTACATCTTGGAACGAAAACTCAAAGATAAAAACAACCATATTTGACTTACGATATCCAACAATTTTGTCACCAGAAACTTTGTAAACAGGTCTTTGCATGATGGGAGATAAAATAGTCCCAGGTGGAAATGTAAGAGGAACATCATTTTGCACTGGCGGTGCACTACAGACATTTTCACATGAAGGAACTGTATCGCCAGCATTTTTCAGAGCTTCATATAAAACGGAATTCTCTTGCCAAGCATATTTCTCAAGGATATTTTCCTCAATCTGAAAAAAATGCAAAACCTTATATTACCAAGTGAGTTTTTAGACTGATTGCATCTTCGCAGTTATCGCTATTGATATACTGATATCCCCTCAAACTGCGACTCGTGGACTTTCACATTGAAAACTGAGACGATTCCCATAATGTTTCAATTTTGTAAGCTCTATAGTAGAGGCTCCTTGATAATCAGCTTTACTGAAAGACTAACTTCCTTAAAAATTTGAAACAAAATGTTTGAAAACAGAAAGTTTCACTTTTGACATATCTACAAGGTGCCCAAAAGGAATGTTCTTCATTTATGTGGCTGCTGTGAAGAAGCTATACATTCTGCTGTCAAATGCTTGACACAGTTGCACAGGGTATACTTTAACTAACTAAGAGATTGAAGCCTAGTTTTGGCCAATCTGACAAGAGGTTGCTGATTTATAGGTTAAAGACCACGTTTTTGTCAACAACTTTTCTTGGAGCTACGAAATCGAACCCTAGCGCTCTCCTTGACAAACAAACACTGTACGTAATTTTGTTAGTATGTTAGTAACTACGAAAGAAAAAGAAAAAAATCAATAGTTTTTAAGCAACAAAGTTAATGGAATAACATGGGTATGGAGGAGTAGCATGAACAAGCCAGGCTAGGGGGGGGGGGATAGTTGCTAACATCTGAGAGGGGCAATGGCAGAATATGTAAGACAAGGCTATTTGCACACCCAAGAAAGTCTGAAGTCACAATGGAATCTATAGAAATTCTCGGAAATTCTATTGGCTCTTCCGAAAAGAGGTGTGACCCGAAAATCGTGTTACTTAGCTGTATTTTACATTAACCTATGCACAATTCATTTGTATGATTAGTTTGCAAAATATCGAAACCTTGTGAAAACTATTGCTTCAAGGGAAAATGGCAGTAGATAGCCTTCAGCCCAAAGCTTTGGCCAAAAGTTTAAGACCAGCACTTTATTTTTAGTTTGAAGCAACAAACTGCATATTTATTCGAATTGATTTTCAATATTTCCTTTACTATTTGAATTATCTAATATCAAAGGCTCTTACACCACAATCACAAAATTTCTTTCACCCTTTGCAAATCATGGCCTTAAACTTTTGGCCAATGCTTTGGGCTGAGGGCTATCTACTACCATTTTCCCTGAAGCGATATTTTTCACAACGTTTCGATATTTTGCAAACTAATCATACAAATGAATTGTGCATAGATTGGTGTAAAATCCAGCTGAGAAACTCAATTTTCGGATCACACCCCTTTTCGATAGAACTACTGGAATTTCCGAGAATTTCTATATATTTCATCGTGACGTTATAGCAAAATGGCGTAGAAATTCAAAAAACAGCATCGAAATTCGGAATCTACATTGAAAGTTGCCTTAAACTAACTCAAAGAGGGTAAATCAGGCAGAGCACTTGGGTTCCATTTCACTGCCCCAAGAAAAGTTGTTGACAAAAAGGTGGCCTTAAACTTTTGGCCACTTGCAAACCAAAGGGGTCACTGCTTCAAAAACAGCATTTCAATTGTTCTCAAAAAATGCCAAAGTCAAGTAAATACTGTAAGTGATCTCAGTGATCAACAAACCTTTAAGAATACAAAATCAAAAGGCTGAGCTACTTCATAAACATTTTCGAATAATGCAGGACAGTAGTAGCTCAACAGCAGTAGCTCAATTCAGTGACCGTGTCGCAGGTCACCTCACAAAACTTTCGTGTTTTACCGAATTACAACCAACCTGGAAATCTGAGGACACTATTTGCAAATGAAGATGCGATCTATATCTTTAAGAAGAAATATAAATTGCTGGAGTGAGACTTGTCCGCAAAGTCTGCAAAGACACACTCTACTGGGACACTTCACAGAAAAGTTCGAATGAGCAACAACCTTTCACAAAAACTTACCTTATTTAGGTGTTTGACAACATCTCTTGACAGACCTTCCTCTTCTCTGATCACAACTTCAATTATCTGTAATTGAAGATCACAGTTATATAAAATCAAACACAGGAAGTGAATTTCTTGTTTCGCTTCCTGAACTGAAGCAATCAAAGTAACGACAAGCGAAAGTTAGAGAGACTTATGCAATAAGTCTACGCAGGAAGCCAGACGTTGAAAAGCAGACGAAGATAAACACTATTAGAAGCATTCTATCGGAAATTGCCCATACAAAATGTTACAAAATGTATCACAGTTGACACTGAAAGCAACAGCAAAGTGCAACAAGTGTCGTCGATAACAGAAATATGCATACGTTACAATGATCGTTGGTAAGAATTCCCTCCAAGTCTCAAGGATTCGCATGATTAATCCCCAGTTCAGAGAATGTCAATTTCATTGTTATACCGGTTGACTCAAAAACTTTACCCTTTTGTTTGCCAGACTGTGGAATAAAAAAATATGCAGCCAATGTTCATAACTGAAATGTTAATCTATCAGTCAAGGGCTAACTGAGATGTACAAATTTTTTGGTAAAATCACCCATCTTCTAGACCCAAATATTCCAAAAATGCCTGCAAGGGGTTTTTAAGGGAACTGAAATACCATGTTCCATCCCGGTCCATGATTCACTTAGCAATGAAATTATAATTCAATAAAATCAGCTTCAGAAATGGAGCAATAGCAAGTAAATTATGGACCAGAATGGGCAGAATGGAACGTGGAATTATCGTTGCCATACAAACCGCTTACAGACTTTTTCTAACTTTTGGGTTCTAACGATGAGTGATTTCATTGCACAAAATTTTTTAAATGTATGTTGGTCTTTGACTGGTAGATTAACACTTTACTTTGCAAAGATCGGTCGCGTACTTTAAATTCCACAGCCTGCAAAACATATAAACACTTTTTCTACTAACTCGATAGCAGTAAAAAATAAATCATGCATTCCCAAGACAATCGTGGGTGTTGAGGATAAAAATAGCTAGGTTAGATGTCAAGGTTTTATCATTTGCTTCTTCTAAATTTGAAAGAAAGAAATCTTGTGAATTCTGAAACAAATTCTCCCGAATTCGGGGCTATTAAATTACGGATGAACTATACCGAATGTCTTTCATATGGCCTGAAACTATTTCCAAAAATATACGGAAAATAGAACTGAGGTTATTTAGACCTCTGAGCAGTCATGTCGATTGCGACGCGGGTCGTAGCTTGAGCGAAAAAGCATATTTAGTTCAATAAAATTCAACAACCATAGTTCTGATGGGTGCAATGGAGTGAAAAAAGCATTTCAGTTAATTGTTTTGTACATTACCTTGTAAAAATGGAATGGACTCAGTTCAAATGGTCGCAGAATCCATGGAAACGTCCTACGAATAATAAAATCAACGTTTTCAAAATCATTTTGACATGAGTTATCAAATCATTTCAGTCAGATTCAGCAAAACATAAAAGGACTTAAGCTACAAAATAAAAAAAGAATACAAGCTCCATCTTTCGTCAAATTTGAGCGACAAAATCAGCAAAATTGTGATCAGCATTGATAGACTGATAGACATGCCCCAAGCCTATTTCGTCAATCACAAAATATTGAGAAAGGGACTTTCAGACTTATTGCAGATGACGACATAAATTTGGGACAAGTTTAATAGACTGATAACCGATGAAACTGATGCAATACAACTATCGGTATTGCTAATTTTTCCATTCCAGGCTGAACTTTTCCTGCAATAATTTCATGAAGCAGAAATGAAAAGTCAAGAAAGAATGGAATTCCACTCCCAAACTTATTCGTTGTATCAACCAATTGCTAATGTAATGTATGTCTTTTAAAGCTACAGCAACGAAGCAGTCTTGTCCAATCATTGCCAAGAATCGAAGCCTCCTGGAAATCTCTCAACAATTAGTTCGTGGATAGATAGACACTTACTTTTGTGAATTGTAAGACGAAATAACTATTTCTAAACAGCATGCCATTAGTGCTTTTACAAATAACTCTTGACAGACGATGCCCTAAAGAAATAGTAAAATTAAAGTTAATAACAGTCAGTGGTGCAAAGATGTTATCGCTTTTAATCACACCCATCAGACGCAAGGATGCTAAATTCTTCTTATCTGCTGCGCAAAACTTCATATAGATCGCGTTACTTAAACAAAATAAGCAGTATCATAGGTATAAAGCCATGAACATCGCAAGACAAGTTGACATATTGTACCAAGCATATCAAAATCACTCAAGCTACATTTTAAAATTCTGACATTTGAAAAGATTGCCGTAAAGTAAAGTAAACGCTTCATAGCGTAAAATTGAGGTAAAATTAGCTGGAAGCAAGGGTCACTCACTAGTTGCTCTTCTGGCGAGGTTAGGCAATTTCGGAATCAACAAAATTTAATCAACATTTTCACATGGTGAATATCAAAAGGGCTAAGAGTTTTGAAACGGAATCTAGAGTTTTGCTCGCATCATTAGCCTTGTAATACTTGCACTGAAAAATGCAAGTCTTTGTCACCGGCTGAAAGTAGCCTTACAATCAAATTTCCAATAACAGGAAAATCCCTCCAGCAAAATTTTGGCTGGAAATGGTCGTGCCAAATGGAACATTCTTCCCATTGGGAATTAGGCTGAATAAAGGAGTTGGAAACTGATTTCAAATAATACGGCAAGTAGCACTACATACCCCAGCATCTACTGTTGGCTTTATTTTCTTTTCGGTTTTCATGATATTCTCTAGCACCTGGGAAACAAAACCATAACAGTTTGAGAGTTTAGTCTTATATGAGCAGCGTGTCGTAAAGAAATTCCGCTTTTCGCCCCAAAATTTCCATGTGCTGTAAAACTTTAAGTGTCATCTCGTTGTCTCTTCTTATGACTTGTTGGCAGAATTCCTGTTGAGTTCTCATACAGAGAATAGTCCGTGCGAGAACACATTTTAAAAGCCTAAAACTTTAATGGACAAGTCAAAGATTGGTATCATTGATGACAAAATATAAGGTCATGTTGTTATGGCTGCATTGTTATGATTGCTGACATTCCAATAATCTGGGAACCAGATCTTCAAAATTCAAATGAAAGGAAAATTGGGAAGAGGAAAAGAGAGAAGGAAGAAAGGACTTTATTCTTTCTTTCCTTCTTAATTTTTTCTATGGATTATTCAATGTTTGGCTCTGGTACCCAGGGTACCATTCCCAAAGATTCTTTTATTCAAGTACCAAGACAAAAAAGAATAAGTCAGGCAGTAGTCTCTGTACCAACAGCGCGAGTTAACTGCTTTAAATATGCTTTTGTTCTAACAGTGGCTAGAATCTGGAATTGGCTGGCCATTGGAGCAAGACAATCAAAAGCGATCGAGCCTCTCGAGTCATCTCTGAGACATATAGAGAAAACACTGTTTTATTGAACCACAAATGGAACGTCAGTTTGATAGTTTTTGTCTTATTAAATGTTGATACATGTACTCTCGAGCAGGGAGCTATACACTATCTCCCTGCTCTCGAGTACCGAATAGTCGGGGTGGGAGTGAGAATAATCGGGGGGTTGGAAATGGTTATGTAACAATAGTCGGGGGGTTGGAACAATCGAGGGGAGGGGTGTCTGGATAAATTGAAAACAGTCTTTTTCTTAGGTAAAAACAAATCTTTTATATATCTATAAGGACAATGATGTTACAGATACATTTACTTATGATTTCTGGTTCTGTTGAATGCATTTCTTGAGATTTTTTCTTGCGCTTATTCAGAAATTATGTTTACTATCATTTCATTTTTCCAAAAATTAATAAAAGGGGGTTGGAATATGAGCGGGGGGAGAGTTGGAAAATTTTTCAAAAATCAATAAGGAGGGAGGGGACGATTATTCGGTACTCGAGAATACTGGTAAACTGCTAGACTCCAGATGAACAGAAGCTCTTTAATGTAATAAATGCGAAGCAATCCGACACAGCTAACAGGCTTATTTTCGAATATCACAATTTTTTTGAACAAAACACTAGCCTACTAACCGCTAGTACATAATAACCATTAAGAGGCCTGTACTATATATTTGGATTAAATTACCGGGTGTCCCAAAAAAACGCTACAGATTAAAAAAATTCTAACGCAAGCTGTTTCAAACTAAAAATCTAATAATCATTTTTCTCGAAATTTATAATAATTAGATTAAATTTTGAGATATTTTTCAGAATTTTAGGTGACCTGGTTGTAGAGTTATAAATTGACAAACTCGAAGTTTGCTGTCATAGCAAAACCAGACCTCCCACAACTAGTGCAAAGCACAATGGCAAATTAAAAGCGTGGCATTATCTGCAACTTTACAGAATTACAGACAAGCAAATGATTTCGTCAAGATACTGTGACAAAAGAGATCCCTTAATGATTCATGAGCTATCTAGTTTCGAGGGAGCTCTAAGTGTTCATTTCCAGTTGAAGGCATAACTGTAGAATGGCTTAGTCATATTGGGAGGGGGGGGCAAGGTTAGGTCAGAATAGATTAGATTATATTAGATTATATTAGGTTAGGTTAGAATGAAGCATCGTACTTTTCTAATCATTTTGTCATCTTTACTCTGCGAAATCACGTACTCAGATAAGCGGCCCGAGGATAAGGATGTCAAAAAGTAAGGAATCTGTGCTTTTCTGACGTCAATCTCAACGAAAACGTGGCTGCCCCATTGTTTTCTTCCCTCTTAATGGCTGCTAGTCGCTTTATTGTGGTTCGATGAAAAATGGCGATGATGTTTGGCCTAATTTCGCAGGATGCTTATTCAATTTACCGATTTGACGAATATAAACAAGTAAATAACGTAAAATATAAGCACTTTGATGCGAATTGAGAAAAGCGACGTGTCGAGCATAGCCCGTTATCAAACAAAGAAAAACTATGTTATTGAAGATACGTAAACTGCTTGTTGAGTCCTGAAGGCTACAGAGTTTAAAGTTTAACAATGATCCGCTTTTCCAATGTTTTTCTTCTTGCGCTTTCTGTTAGATGCATATAGGTTTGACGAATGTCAGTACAAGGAAAGAAGTTCATAATTCACGGCAGCAGTTGGTAAGTTTATTTTCTTGCGTTAATCATACCAACTCAAAACTTTTCGTTTAAAGGACAAGTCCGGGGTTGATAAAATAATTGTTAAAAAGCAACCTTACCAACTGCTGAACACTAATCACGAGTTCTTTCCAAGTTTTGAAGCCTCCAAATTTCACAAATTGGTTAATCAATCTTCGTGAGTTAGGCCAAATATCGTCGCCATTTTGTATTTGTACGAGCGTCCGAAGGCGCGATAAGGAGGCTAACAATGTGGATGGTATAATATCAACACACTTGGGAGCCTCGTTCAGATCAAAGTGAAGTGACGTCATATAAAATGACGTCATTTCGCATTTCTAAGCAGATTGAAATATGTAGTTTCGCAGATTAAAAGAGGAAAAAATTGAAAAAAGTATTACACCCCATTTACAACAGTGTAACCTTTGAATAATCAACAATAGACGATTGTGCTAAAGATGACGGCAAGGAATTTTTTACCAAGATGCACTGCGTTCTGATCACGAATCCTCAAGGATCCTAAAGGAATTCGATTAAAGAACGCAATGCATCTTGGTAAAAAATTCCTCGTCGCCATCTTTGGCGCAATCGTCTATTATAACAACCCCAGACTTGTTCTTTAACAGCAATACTCAGCATTACTCACTTTGTAAAAAAGCACAAGAGCCAATTTCCACCTGTTACTTGCGAACTCCATGGTTGAACACGGAGACTGGGGTCTGTCGAATGATGGCTGTAAAAGAACACAGAAGAGATTGTGATTAAAGATTAAAACATCATATCAATGTGAAGTTTTAGATGGAACGTTAAAATTTGCATTCTGATGACATGCGATACTGAAAAAAACCTGCATAACAGAAACTCGATTTCGGATCAGGCTTTTCAGTTTCCTTGCGAAAAAAAAGAAACTGATTGAACTTACTTTTTCGCAGAGAGAAAGAAGCCAGCGAGAATATGATGCCTGTAGGCATCAAACTGTGTATGGCTGAAATCGAGTAAATTCTCTTCGCAAGAAACAACTTGCCTCGTGGAAAGTAGGCTTACTGCAAACTGCTGCAGTCAAAACTTTGGTGACAATGATGGTTCATGAACGTTTCGTGCAATGGCAATGGTCCATAGTTAACCTGAATAGTTTTTAATACAAGGAAAGAAAGAAATTTCTTGGAGAATTGCAAAGGGAGATAATGATTCATATATCCATTTCTAAGGCCCATCCTCTATCAGAGAGATAATTTCAATATCAGACCTTGGTTCAATAATTCTTTCCCTTCACAAGAAGGCTACATGTGTAACTGCTATCACCTTTTGCTCCTAATGATATAACATTTCCGTTTACATTCACCGATGAGGCGATCATCATAGAAACAAGGTTACTGAGCCATGCTAATGCTACCACTGTCATTTTAATAAGGGATTTCTTTATCTCGATATTAGAGCGCAGACGCTTTACACTTTACAAAACTTGTAATGATTTACAAAAATTCATTTACCATATCAAAAGTTGGAAAATAGGAAAATGCTTACTCACAAATTCAAGAGAAGATACCTGCGTGTAAGCGGTTCTGAAAATTGCTTCAAGTTCTGAAATGATTCTGTCGACTTCTTCATTAGGGTTGGTCTTGCATTCACTAAACAAAAACAAGACACTCAACGATAGATGACAGGTAAAGATTGTCGTTATTCTGTCGGTATTTTTTAATCTTACTTTGGAAACTTGTTGACATTTTGATTATGTTCAAACTGGCAGCATTTACTATGATTCTGGCTGTAACGTCATCAAATTTGAAGACGGTAAACCAGAACATACTTCTGCAGGCCACCACATGGTCGATCTTCATCAGCTGAACGTGAAGGTGCAGTTACATTTTTAGCAGCAAAACGCTCGGAACACAGAAATGAGCATAACTTATCGAGTCCGTGGTCACTTGTGATGATGCTCAAGCGGTGGGCCCTGAAGGCTGATTTCCAGTCAGTGGAATTTTCCGAGCGGGCGAAGCTTCTATTGTTTGCGAGAGAAACTGTCGCTCTGAAATTCAATAGATAGTTACGGCTGAGCAACCTCTTATTGTCGGAAAATCCCAGTGAATGGAAATTGATCTTAACGGGTATTGAGCCCTGTCCGCCTGACTAACCTGGCTGCCAAGTCAGAGGACTACATCACTGCGCCACAGCACTTTCAACTAACCTTCTATTTGAGATTGTACTATCTTTCATCAACCTTCAGAGTCTACATCATTTTATTTTTCAAAACTTTCAATAAATCTTTCCACGAAAAGAAATATGCCGTCATTTTGAAAAGATCAACATTTCGAAAAATTTCCACAACAGAAGTACAGCAAAGTATGTAAAGGTTTTTGCGAAGGAAATCATTCGATTCGAAGAAAGAGGAAACAGAATTTTACAGAACGTGTTTAAAGATTTGAACCCAATGCTGTAAACATACTTACCTAAAAATAGTATTAAGTGCCTCACTTGGAGTTGCTTTATGTCCAAGTAAATGGTTTTGTAGACGGCTGACAGACTGTGTTGCGTTTGAAATCGGAGTAAATCTAAACGAGAACGTTTGCTTGAAACTCGACTTGTCCAATCCTTGCTTTCTGTCATCAGTCATTTGCCAAGGTAAAATGTGCTACCGCGGAATGAAGAAGGAAAAGTCCCGCAGTCCCATTTACCTTGCGCGTTTTACGGCCCAATCGACTGATTAAGAAAGTGAGACTTGAGAAAATCCAGCGTTAAACAGGGAAATTTACAATATCATAGACATTTTCATGAGAAGAAGGGATCAGAAAATATTTTGGCGATAAAAAATGCTAAGAAGTTCTGCTCGTTTGTACTTGTTCTCAAAACGTTTTACGAGAATGTAACTGAATGTCTGAAAATTAAGATTAAGTGATATTCTCCATTTGAAAAGTTCTCGATGAGCTTCAAGGTAGATGATTACACTAAAGATGACGGCGAAGAACTTTTTACCAAGATGCATTGTGTTCGAATTACGAATCCTTAACTATTCTTTAGGAATTTGATTAAAGAATGCAATGCATCTTGGTAACAAGTTTCTTGCCGCCATCTTTAGTGTAATCGCTTATTGCTTCCATTTTATAACGGTGCACAGCCTTGTGGGACAGTATAAAATAGAGTTATTGTAAGTTTAAAGCATAACGAAAACGAGAACATAACATGTTCACAGCTTCTTCTCGCTCTTCTACATTCAACCGACGTCGAGGAATGAGAAAATACTGTTTGAAATGTAAGCTATCAAAAGGGCCCTACCAACAAAGATGAAGCAAAGAAGGCAACAAAGATTAAAGGAGGTAAACAAAATATTCAATCAAAAAATGGATGTATTAACAACGTTGGACTGACGTAGGAATGACTGCACTCACCCGCCATTGTCCTTCTCTCTGAGATACTTTCGTCCCGTTAACGGAGTTAATGGTGCACTGGACGTCTGAACACGGAGAACAAAGAATACTTAACAAACAAAAATTTACTTTGCGGCTCTTGATCAACTGCACAAAAATTGACAGAAAGGATATGCAGCGTTTCTCTCAATAAACGAATGCCTCGATAAGGGAACAGTACGCGCTCTCACCGAATGACAAATTTCAATTAAGATTATCAATGTACAGCATACACGTCACTTAAGCGGGCAAAGTCACTTGATCCCAAATGTGTCCGCTATAGAGAGGGTCGACTGCATTCGTGAAAAAAAACTTGTAGCAACGGACCCAACATGGAATCAATACAAAACAGTACCGCCAATTACGGTTATGGTGACAATTTTTACAGTACAGTAAGGCCCCGCATTTAAGAAACCATTTTTTCACACTCTAGGCTAAAATGTTTCTTATATCTTTGATACTTGTAACTTTTTGACTCAAGTTTCTTAAGCTCCTAATCTATAATCTGGAAAGTCATGGAAAACAAGTTACGATAGCATTTGCTTTTTATTGATATATTTGCCATATTTGTATGCTATCAATGATTGTCATGAATGCCAATTAAAATTTGGATAAACGGCTGTTAAATGTAAGGAATCTTGGTAGCAATTTCTTATGAACTCTGCATGAATTGAAATGTTCCCAGACCATCATCAGATCAGGACTTAATTTCAATCAAAACAAAAGAAACTCCATTTTGGATGTGAGTCTCAAGTGTTCCTTATAAGTAAGGGGGCTACTCATTTGTCAGTAGCATAAAAGTTTCTTTTAGGTGGTTTCTTAAATGCAAGGCCTTTCTGTAATGCTGTAGTACCTATAATAGACCACAGTGAAGTTAAACTGTAAACAAACCAGTTGTAATATTAATGATTTTAAGCACATTTCCTTGCTTTCTGCACTTAGTTTGGTTGATAAAATGAATCCATGAGAAATGGCTGTTAAAAATTCATTTAGAGGAAAAGCTCTTTTAGCCATTCTAAGTTTTTAGCCATTTAGTAATTTTGAAGCCAAATTTTAACATCATCCTCTCTCTGTTAAGCCCCTCGGCCACTCATATGAAGTAACAGAGGCTACCAAAGATTCCGATTTATTGAGCTGAACACGCTTTCATGTTAGTTGTAATGAGGTTTGGGATAAATAAAACTGTGTCGAAAAAATGTGTTTGACTCGCCAAATAATACGTTTATTCTGCAAAATACGGGGTGACAGATCAAAAAGTTACCATTGATATCAAGGGTAATTTGAATTTGTGAACAAGCCCAAGCCCCCTGTAGAGTCTCCGAAACAAATAAACCCTGGTGCTTAATAGAGCTTGATGCAGGACATTCAGTGGGACACGGGCGATACCACACAAACGCTCAGCCACACGCCCCATTAGGATCACGAGAGGGACAAATCGCGCTCGCAAATATTTATTAAACAAAGTAGCGTTCATGTCAACGATCTTACTCAAAACAGGGACGGTCAACATGAAGTTGATAGTGAAGATGTCAACAGCGACTTTTAACTATTTGCAGGGAACTACAATGAATATTTTTTGAGCTTCTTTGGATCGTAAGTTTGATGCATTGAATTTTTATAATGTGATTAGTGTGATAGTATGCTAGTTTGACGAGTGATAAATCTCTTCTTTATGATTGAATTGGAATTGAATTGAATAGAATTGAAGTGAATGAATTGAAACTCGCCTACGACTACGACTAAAAATAGCGTTCGCAACTGAAACGACGTGCGCGATTCATCAACTGGCGTCAAATTTTGACTATGAAACGCCTATTTATAACGTATCTGAGTAATCTTGTTTCGGTTGTTCCCCTTCGAAATATAAGAGTTAATCATCAAAATAGTACTTTGCTGTCAAAAAAATCTTTAAATGTGTCTGATATGACAACAGCAGAATCTCCTTTTCGAAGTTTTCCTGTGGAGGAGGAGCCATTTTCATCAAACAAAAGAAATGAATGTGATTGTAGATTTTGATATACAAACAAACCTTTGTCACTGCAAGAAAAAATTGCTTAATCTTAAATGAATTCATACGTACTCTTTCGAAATGCTCCTGAAGATTTCTCTTGAGATGCGATCTATAAACATTAATTGATATTTAATTCAGCAACAGAAAAATGTAACTCTCGATCCAAAAATAATAACATGTAACAAATCAACTTTACAAGCAACTGAAAAGCTAAATATCTAAATTCTAAATAGACTTGGGATTGATCATTTCTCTTATAAATATAAATTAACATCTAAAATAATGCAAAATATTGACATTGTGGAACTGAACTTTAAATGAAGTTCCACGAATAACTTAGAAGTAAGACTCAAACTGGAATACTCGAAACGTTATGCTCAATTCTATAGTATGTGGCAAAATCAAGTAAATCCGAACACTGCTACATTTTCTACTTTGTACTTTGAAAAAAGCACAAAGCGTCTCTGGAACTGATTTGGCTTTCAGCATGATTGGATAAGAAGAAACTTTTACGATATTTTAGAAAATAAAATATCAATGATTCCTCGAGCAAAGATACTTTCTTGAATTATCCAGTGGCATACTTAATTAATCACCTTACTCAACATGCTCTGCAGGTTCCAATTATCCAATTCTCTTCAAATTATCAAAGTAGTAAAATCAATTAATGTTGTCAGAACAGTCATCTTTATATCTCAGGATCTTCTGTCTGCATTCTTAAAACCACATCATCTTCATAAATTAGCATCCCAGCTAGCTCTGCATGCGGTATTCACAACCACTTAATTAAGACGGCGTGCGTGACTCATTTGAAAGCGTAACAGCACATACAATTAACACTTTTCTTCGTAATTGAGGAAATTCTAGAGTTTCGAGCAATAAACTTTGCAACTTCTGCTGATCGTTCCACATATTCAAAGGTTTGATACTTTTATTCCAAAAACGTAGTAAAGCGTAGCCTAGGTGCAGACTCAACAGGCCTTTTTTCAGAGAGGTTTCTCCTCACTTCTCTCCAGGGAATCAATAGAGTCTGCACGCAAGCTAAGTAAAGGCAGACTGCCATGGATGCTATTGCTTGTTTTCAGGAACAATTAACTACCCACTATTCTCATTTGTCATGAATGCTTTAAGTGATAAAGGGATCTAGATCGTTATCGTTGTCTTGAATTTCGATGCGCAGCGATATTACTGCAGCGTACCAAATTCGATGCTTTTTGGTCTTCTTATTTACCGTGTGAGAGCCACGACATTGTGCCTTAATATTCCAATAAAGCCTTCATACTTTCAACTCATAATTTTTGAGTCTTTTGAAATTTCATGTATATTTTTCAGCCATATACCGGGTGTCCTAGAAAAAACGCAACAGATTTGAATAATTCTAATGGAAGCTGTTTATACTTGTTAGCAAACAATTATTTTTATTGAAATCTGCAATTATTAGAATAAATTTGGATATATTTTCAAGTATTTTTGGTGACTTGGTTGTAAAGTCAAAAATCAGCAAAGTTCAAAATTGCTTCCACGTCAAAACCAGAGCTGCTACATTAGCAATAGTTGATAAATTGTCAAATTATAAAAAATGACCGTCTTAGCAATTACCGAAGATTGCTGACAAGCGCTCAAACACAAAAGTTGATTGAACATTGAACAGATACTTGTAAAAAGATTTCGGCGGTCATGACGAAGTTGCTTTTCCTAATACGGCTAGGCCATTCTTACAGTTATGCTTTCAATTGGAAATGAACACTGAGAGCTCCCTCGAAACTAGATAACTCATGAATAATTAAGGGATCTCTTTTGTCACAGTTTCTTGGTCAAGTTATGTGCTTGTCTGTAATCCTGTAAAGTTAAAGATAATGCGACGCTGGTAATTTTGCATTATGCTTTGCACTAGTCGTGGGAGGTGCCATGACAGCAAATTTTGAGTTTGTTGATTTATAACTCTGCAACCAGGCCACCTAAAATTCTGAAAAATATCTCAAAATTGAATCTAATTATTGTAAAATTCGAGAAAAATTATCATTAAATCTTTAGTTTAAATTAGCTTGTGTTAGAATTTTTTTAATCTGTTGCATTTTTTTTTGGGACACCCGGTATATATTTATGTTTGCTTACAGTTCAAAGTGAATGACTTGGGCTATATATCGATCGCCCATCTATAAATAGATCAAAGACATACCTAAACGCACCATTGATTTCTTTTGTTTTACTTTGAGTGGCCGATTATCAAACGCAAAAGGCCCTATGAGATCCCATCTTTTAACTCCTTTTAAAAGGTTATCTACTTTAATATATTCTTTATCTTAAATTCTTATCATGCTTATAGGCTTACTGCAATGGCCACACCATGAATAATAACTTTACTGCTCCCCGTGTTATCGCTTGTGTACCTTAGATCCATGCGAATTTCTAAAACTAGTTGGAAACAAGAATGTGACGTAATTCTAACGCCAAAATTTGCAAATATGTTCACCTTTAAGAATTTGAAGGGGCGCGAATTTTATTCCAGGTCATTAGTACATTAGCAGAGCTTTATTGCTGGAGAATTCTTGCCTGACAGGGATGGATAAGTAATCCCTTGTAAAAGTTTGGGTTTGGCCGTTGTTCGATCAAACCTTTCATGGCACAGCTTCCCGTAACTTCAAAATGAGTAAGTCTGCTATTGTATATTAATCTTTGCACTTCGCTCTGACGCAGAAAAATAACACATAGAATTTGGGGCGGTTGTGATAATAATGGATTTCCATGGAAAGAATTTCAGTTGATATTTCAGCCAAAGGTCAGCCTACACATAGATATATACCCTGTTAACAGGTTCTTTTGAAAATTTGAAAGAGATGGAAAGATCTCTTCTTTTGCTTCGAAAGAACTTCTGAGCCAGGAATTCCTCCTTTTCAACATGTGACATTTGATGAACTGATCCTTTTATCTGGTTACGTATTTCTTCCTCAGCCTCTTTAAAACGATCCTGAGTATCATGAGAAGAATTCCCTCTAGAGTTCTGTGAAAGTGGGCATGAGCTTTTCTAGCTCTCTCTAGCTCTCATGAGACTCCTTCCAAGACAATGAAAAATTCTGTAATATACCTTCCTGTTTCATCGATTTCATCTGAAGCCTGCGATGATTTCAATGGTGTTCCAATCTCAATATTTGCATCCTCTCCGAGGAATAGCCGTTCGTCGATTTCACCAGATGATAACACATATTCGTCATAATCTTGATTGACATGTTTCCTGAAGACAAGGAGGAAGAAATTCTAGAAATAAATTCAAAATCTGGCATCTTTAATACAATACCAGAACAAGGTCAGATCCGTAAAGTGTTAAAAGCCTCGCTTCCCATTTCTTGTCCAGTTTTTACTCCCACTGACAAACGAGAAATGGCAACCAAGCAGTGAAGCTAAATCTGAAACCACTAAGAGGCAGCAATTAATGTGGTGATATTGTTTGGACTTTGTTGGTAAATTTTTCCTTCAAAAACAATTGAGACTGTAAATAAAGACCTAATTTTCCTGTAATTTTTCTATGTTGATATAAGCTCATATCCGAATGCCAGTGAAAAGTTTGGATGAAAGAAGACATAATCGGAGCCGTTAAATATAAATTCAGACACCTACGACAAATCGAAAATATTAGGATCCTTCCCCTAATTTTTATACCTGACATTTTTTATCCGATCAATTGATAAGATCCCTTACGCCCCAATAGATTCAGAATTTTAGGCAATTATCAAGATCTGCCGAAGTGGCCTGGCACAGATTTCCACGCTCAAATATGCGTTTGAAAAAGGCTTGATGCATGAGATATATAAGAGAACGACGAGCAGATTGTTTTGCATTAATCTTGGAAACAGAATTACGATATTCTTACCAGTTATACTCGAAATTTCCTGATTCTAAAAGTCCTGTTAGTGTTTCTGGATTTCCTTTAAGCACCTGAATTGAAGAAATCAAATCATAAATACCAAAGATAGGAACTTTTAAATCCAGCCAAGATGCAAACTTAGTTATCAATGGTCAAATAATACTTCAAAATAAATCTACAGTATGTATGTACATGATATATTTAATTATGGAACTCAACAATACCTTAAATCATGTTTTAGTGCCACTTTAACAAGAGTTATACTCAACACACTGAGAAAGCGACGTGACATCAAGTTAAAAATTCAGCCAGTTCAGCATGAATAGCATCAGTGCTTTGTATAAACATTAGAATATCATCTGTATAATTCAATGCAAACATACCCTAATTCCTTAATAATTAATGAAAATCTATGCACGCTGCACTGAAAATTGCCCTTCATCTAGCCCATCCTAGCTCCCTGCCAACACACCAACGTATGTAAGCATGTCTTAGAAACAAAAAAGAAAACGAACAATGCTACTCACTTTGTTTGTAAATAACTTGCGGATGAAAGGCTTAAAATGATGTTCCCTTATTTCCTTTGATTCTTTCGGCAGGCCTGGAATGAAATTTATGGATCATACATCGCTTTGGATAGAAACTGTCTCTAAAACGAGGCAAAGCCTGAAAATCCCAACACAACCAAAAGTCTGCAGCATGCCTATCTTGATGGAGATAGATGTACACAATCATTCTATGCCTTGCTAAGATCAAATGATGATTTTGTCAGTAAGCACCTATCGAGGCAAAGGCTAGATTTCAAAAAGGCGTAACTTCTGCAAAAGTCTACTCTACTGAAGAAATACGATTCACAAGAATGAAGCTGTTCAAAATCTTGCATCCTGATTGGTTAGGGCCAGAAAAATGGCCAACAGGAAATTTCTGCCGTTTTCTACGAAGTTGGCAATACCGCTCTCACTGAAGCGACAACAACGACGTCCATTCAATGCGGTGAGATGGGCTTACGTTGAGGGTCCATGTGGAGTAAGGCTACTGCGAGGGAAGGAAAATTTGCAAGAAGAAACTATCTATTCCCAAAACATTTCCCGAACAGATACGTGGGAAAATTATGCGCTTGGAGGACAGCTCTTTCACATTTCTAAACAGATATCACCCTGACAGAAAATTAGTTTGGAAGAATTCTCGTAAAATTAATGGGAAATTCAGGTATGGAAAAGCTTAAACCTGCACAATACCAACCTGGTTCCAAGGGCCAGCTTCCTACGTCACTAGTGACCCAGGTACCGGCCACGTCAAATTCGCAATTTTATTGGCTATTCGATAACAAAAGGCTCGCCAATTAATTCCAAAGAGTTATTGCGTGGCTCTGGCGAGAAATTGGTAAACTTTGGATCGCTGTCACGGGTAAACAGGACAAAGGATTGAAAAAAGGATTGTTGGTATACTTAAATGTCATGTATGTGCCCCAGTTAACGGGGTTTGAGCCCTTTCCGTCTGCTTATGTGGGAGAAATTAGCTTTATTTGGTCATTTTTGGGACCAACCATTCCTATTGATTCCCATTCAAAAAAGGCCCTATTTCAAATCGTTATTGAGAAAAATATATCTTATGTGTAGGGCCGGTGAGGAGTTGAAAAGGGGTAATGGGCCATGGAGATTTCAAATTTTGGGATTTCAAGAAAGTTGGGGTTATTGTGACGTCATAAATGGGGGTAAAATAAAAACACTATTTTATTCGACCTGATGTTACGTTTGGAGTTGATGCTCGATGGTTACTGAACCGATGCAAGGACGGAAAAAAGATTTTTTCAAGAGACCAACCATCTGGGAGTCTTTTACCACCATTTGGGATACGATACTGCCCCCAGGGGCTTCGTGAAGGGGGTTCAAAAATGGGGTAAAGCTTTAGCCCTCGCCGTTTTGCGCGCTAACTCAGTGTTGCGCCGGGCAAATGACCCCAGGATGCCAAAAATCGACGTAAAACCCCATCCTTTATCTATCCCAACTTTAATTTGCTACTTATTTTCAATATTCGAAGAATAACGAGCCATTTCATTTGGAAGCTGCGGTGAAAGTTCCTTAATTTTCCAACTTAGGCCCATTTTCACTACAAAGAAATCGTGCTCGTTTTCCTATCTTTATCCTACTTTTTCTTTTAAATCGTACGCTGGAATCGGTATCTTTGATGGACTGTGGGATATTATTCCAAGCAATTGGGCCAGTGTACAAAAAACCTCTTTTGGTGTACTCTAATTTCAGTTTTTGCATGTGGAGATCCCTCCTAATCCTTGTATTGTATTTTGATATCACCGACCTTTCGATGAACTTACTTTGTAGGCCTTCAGGACAGAGCTGATTGACAATTTTATAGGTAATAACTGTTCGGTCAAACGTGATCAACTGACTTGTGTTCATGAGGTTCTTATTCCAAGCATCCTTTACCTTTGAAGATTCTATTAGATCGAGTGCTCTGTTCTGGTATTTCTGCAAAGTGCTTATCTTGGTATCGGAGAGCGCTCCCCATATCACGTTAGCATACTTTAAGTGGCTTTCAACAAGTGCTTGATACACATTGAGTAGCTGGGATAGTGGTAGGATATTTTTCAGTTTTCTAATCGATGCTAAGCCACCAACTACCTTGTCGTGTACATCGCGTATATCTTTTGTTCTTTAAATATTTCTAAGAAGGTTGTGTCTAAGGTTTTATATTCTATAGAACACATAAACTTTCCTATTTCTAACTTAACTATGTCGTCGGTCGTCGAAGCATAAAAGATTTTGTTTCTTGAAAAGTGGTAGACTGTGAGCTCGAGCTTTTGCAAAGCTTACTGCTCGAATTGCCTTTTTAGACAGTGCTTTAAAGGGTTTAGATTGGTTTCTATCGCTCAACTCCAATTGATTAATGCGCAATTGATATGAGGCATGATAAACGCATTGTCGAGGGACAATAAGGTGTTTCTTTGCACAACGTGTTTTAATTTATAAAGAAGGCCAGTGTACCTTGAGAGTTAAATGAAATAGAAACATGGCTGGCATACAAGATCTTACGAACAAAATCTTATTATGAAATGCATCAAATGACCAATTTCAACGGGAAAAGATTTATGATCCAAGTTAGACCCTTGGCTACATGGAAAAATGCATTTCACGACGATTGAGTGGCTAAATGGTGATGTCATAGTCCATCAAACACCCCATGTTTTTTTTTCTGACTCACCTAGCACAAAACTGAAAATTACACTGAAGACACGAAGCTAATAAAATACACCTACCATCATATTTCTCGCACAAATTGTCTATAGCTGATGGCAAGTCATCATCATTGAAGTCTTTGGTTATATAATCTTCTGGAAGACCTTTTATGAAAATGAACAAAATACCATTTGAAAAGAGCTCATTGCAAGAAAAGTTCAAGCTAAAGAAGGATATTCATAAGATCCTCTCGGATAAGTACACAGTCTTTCCTTGGCTAGACTTATGACGATGAGTCTCTTGTTTCCCTGTGCTCTTTGACTTGATGATGGCGCTTCAGTCAAGAGACAGGCGCAAGGTTTACCACAGGGATACAAGGGACTCATCGTCATAAGTCTAATCCTTAGCTATGATGTCCCATTCAGGACTTTTGTGTTTTTGATGCACTTGCCTGCCATGTTAATCTTCAAAACTTAGGCCTGGGTTAAACGTTGCACTTCTCAAGTGCCGAACCTAAGATGATCAAGTTCTACATTGGCACGGCCAAAGCACGACATTGAGTTAAACGTCGAGCCCAGTTGTGCCGTGCTTAATCAAAATCGCTTATATCCTAGCAACCAAATTAGGCCTCGTTTTGGAGCAAAAGTAAATTGAAGATAATTTACGCCTTTGGTTCGGCACATGAAACGCCTGACTACTAACTTTAAGTTGCGCTTCTGCCGTGAAGTTCGACGAAATAAGTCGCTCCAAATGCAGCTTGCCATGCCAAATTAATCTGCCGAACCAAATCAAGTTAAACGTCGTGCTTCTCATATACTTAATTCAGCAATTAGGTTAAGCACATGAGACGTGCGACGTTTAACCTGGGCCTTAGGACTACAAATCTTTTGGTAGACTTATTATGAAAATGAAAAACATACATGCTATGAAACGACTTTGTTGAAAATAGAGGCCTCAGAGGTGAGGCAAAAAACCCTGCCAAAAAGAATAAGACTTAGCGAAGGAGTTAACATACTAATGCCAAGTAGAAGTAATCCAAAATTCACAAAGTATTTAGCAAACAGGACTTGGGATCAGATCGAGTTCTGTTGACGTCAATTAAAACCAGAAGAAGAAGAATAAATTATAATGACACTGACAGTGCAAATAATTCATAATTCTTGTAAAGAACTCAAATGATCTTCACATGTTTTGAAGATCTGTTATGTGCAGAATACTTTGAGGTGCTGGGATCAATCAAATTTTATTGTTTGTGATTATTGTTCCATTTCTCAGTGGACTGCAAAGAAAGGTCAAAACTTGATAGCAAAAGCCAACTACCAATGCTAGTGTAAATGCAAACCAAATCAAGTTACAAAAATCAACAAACCTTCAAATTTTGGATTGAGCAATTCTTTTCTTCCTTTTGATGTCAACGAATTAATGAACATAAGATCAAGGCAGCAAAGGAAGAGATGGTATGAGTTGACCAAATCATCACAGATAGCTGGGAAATTTCCTATAAAGCAAAATTATTTTCCTCCTATACATAAACTAGAATTTTGAATCGAAACTGAGTAGTATCTGATACACTTGGAAGAGTCTTGAATTAGTAAAATAGTAATAGAGTTCTAACATTGCCACTCATTCAAAACTCTCACCTAAAATATACATAACAATCGCTCTCATAGGATAGTTTAAGGGTCTACATATCATTGATATTGTATTTGCGAGTAGGGTTTGTTGTTATCATCGCTGGATGGTGATTCTTTAGTAGATTTTCCTTTTGTTGTTTATTCAGTGTGGTGAAGTAATGACGTAATTTATATAAGTTAAACCCAGCTGAACCCAGCTGAACCCAGCTGAACCCGGCTGAACCCAGCTGAACCTAGGAGTAACCCAGCTGAACCCAGCTGAACCTGGCTGAACCCACCTGACCAAATGTAAGTTCCCAAGTGGCTTCCTGCCAGGTGTGTGATTTGTATGAAGCATGATCAGGGACTTTGCATTTAAAGCTTTTTCATAATGCCAATGGTTCCTTTAGGAAATTCCAAGAACAATGCGTCAAAAAAATTATTGTTCTTGAGAACAAAAGAGAAATAAGCAGTTAGCACTTTGTGCAACAATGCTTTACTTACGAAATCCTCAATTCGCAAAAGGCCTGTCCCCTGGTGGAAAGACTGTCAAGCAGCTATGCAACAATGTTCATTTTTATCATTGGAAGACGGTTTTTTCGCGACGATGATTGGCTTTTGAATAACAATGAAAAATAGCATCGCATTTTCTGATTGGCTCACTGCTGCTTGAATGAAAAACGCTTGGACAGGTCCATGGTCTCAAAAAGAACATTAAGAAACTACTCTCCAGCGAGGGAAGAAGCTGGGGCACTGGGGACGAGGCTGAGACTTCGGGCAAGTCTTGGTACGACATGGCACACAGTTCTTGAAAAACAGTGGTCTACTCTTATTTCTGTCGTGAAATGCAATATGATTATAACAAAGCGTAGCTGCGATGTTACTAAAAAAATAAATGCTACTCGTCTTTTTATAAAGAATCACTTTCAAGAAACTGTAGGCCAATCTTTGACAAAACCATGGCAGAGGAAATGAGCTGAAGCAGCCAAGCAAGGAAGAAACTAGGGGAGTCGCGGCTTATTCATTATCACATGGAAACCAGTTTTCTCCCACGGTGCATTTTATTTCGGAAATCCCGTACACCCTACCTGGAAATCCAGCAAAAAGTCCGGAAATCTTCAAGAAATTCTTCGGAAGTCTGGAAATCCCTAGAAATGTCCACGAAATTCGAAAAATCTTTAAATCTTTCTCAAATATTCCATCAGCTACGATTTCTTTATACAAAGTCTTTGTATGGGTACTAAAGATGTGTTTCTTACTAAAGACACCAAATAAGCTTTAAAAAGCAACACAGCTGAGCATGAGCAGTTGCTCAACTAAGTGCTAAAGTAGATGTCGCTGTGAAGGAGGCTTTCGCTGGTTGCCATGGAGTTTGACTGCTCAGGGCATTCACGAGAAAAACCCGAAAAAGTATTGCATTGTACTAAGGGTGGTTAGGCGCTGCAGTTTTCCTTGACTGCTACAGTTTTTGCTTTCTGCGCAAGAAAAATTTATGAAGTTCCACAGAGGAGAGGCTCCTCCGCATAATTATATAGATTTTACATCTTTTTGCAGAAGAATACAAGCTTAGACATATTTGCGGTGTCTAACCACTGATGACAGTACCTTCTTCAAGAAACATTTGAACAGCCTAGTTTCTGAAACATTTGAAATGAATTAATGGTCTTGCTGGACCTTTGCGAACTTTGAAATCCTTAGGAAATCCCTGGAAATCCAGAAATCCCTGCATGATCTGTCTAGAACTTCCAGAAATCCTCTTGGGTGGTAAAATGCCCCTCTGTTTTCTCCTTTCTGTTTATTGCTTTTACCTGCTGAACGCTGCTAACTTTTTCGGCACTGCGGTTGGGGAATTGTACATGATTGTTGAATCTGAACCCATTTCCCTCCCTCGCATTTCATCAAAAGTCTGAAGATTTTTAGGAACTAAAACTTCTCAAGGGATTATTTCAGGATTCTACTTTAGAGAAAAGGGATCTTCCCCAAAACCGCACGAGATCTTAAGGGGTGACACGATTTCATTTCCAAAAAATTCTCGTACCGATTTGGCAAAAGTCCTTTTGCTTTCAAGAACAATCTGTAAAAAGTTTCTTTTTTATAAATACATAATCAGTTAAAAGTATAAAACACAAAAAAATACAACTACTGTGCCGATGATAGTGGGAATAGACGCTAGGTCATCGAAGTTCCCACCATGAAAGGCACTTACGACTCAATATTTACAATTTATCAAAAAAAGCTACAAAGGGAAATCAATGTCTGTCTCACATCTGATGCCAGGCAACAATATCAGCGAGTATTAAGAAATTTGAAAGGACACAGGTGCTAGGTAATGAAGAGGGGGGGCCCATCCCGCCGACGGACAGCCGCCTCCCAATGCCACGAGCGCCATCCCAAATGGGACAACGCCGAAACCAAAGGGAAGCAGCCACCCATCCACACAGCAGGAACCCCATCTCTCCACTATCCCGCACCCGCACGGAAAAATGATTTTAAATAGAATTATGACCTAACATCAAATGCAAGACAGACATTATCTACAAAAATCACAATGCTACAACTGACTTTGGGATAGGGATGCTGCTTTATTTATTGCCCTAGTCGAGTCTCTTTGTTGCCTTGATATAATTAACCGTTGCCTCTATCATCATTCTGTTTGCGATTAGAGTCAGAACTGGAAAAGTTTCTTAAAATTATTTGATATCTTAGTACTAGGAGTTTCTTACGAGTTTCTTAAAGGGTTCGTGCAAGGCTAGGCCGACCTCCACTTCAGTAGTTTTGGTCGGCGACGTGTTCGTTTGCCTAGTACGCATGTTCTTTAGCAACAGAGCATGCGCACAGGGCAAGCACGCTGGTCGCCGACCACAACTACCGCTAGTGGAGGACGGCCTTAGCCTACATTTGCACAGAGCAGAGAAATCTAAGAATAGCCCATTGAAATTGATGGTCCACACGTGTTGTTAATAATCGATATTTGCGCATTTTCTTTGTCCCATTTATAGAGAAGCATATTTTAGAGGTTCCATGATAATCTTCGTAGCCACTACCTGTGCCCCCTGAACATTTCAAAGAAAAGAGTTAAAGCCGTTCAAATTTTTAGGCTTTACTCGAGTAATTTTCGAGTAATATCATACTGGAGACAAGTGATAATGAAGTAAAACTATGCTAGGGGTTTCCGCTATGAAAATAAAGAGTTTCTTCTACAAGCATTTCCCTATAACAAATGTATGTGTATACGATGAACAACAGGTGAGACAAAACTACGCTCGAATCATGGAATTGGATCATCATTGAGTCATTAATTTGTGAGTTCATCCCTATTTTATACGATGAACAGTTTTCCTGAAAAATCTCCAAAATTCAATCGTTGTTGAAAAGTCGTTCGTTGAAACGTCTCATATTCCTTTCTGCTACGTTTTTGGCCTAACTCTTTTCACCTTCTAATGCACACAATATTGTTTTCATCCCAGATTTGCCTAAAACCCCCTTTGAGTTTTCTTGTTTGTTCATCTGAAGGGCTATGATTCTACGCAGGGCAATTAGCATTATGAAAAGGTGTTAAATCCAAATTCCCTGCTCGCACTTCATAGAAATCAAAACACCTGGCAAAGGACCTCTGGGAATTTATACTTTGTCAGCTGGGTTACTGCTGGGTTCAGCCAGGTTCAGCTGGGTTCAACTGGGTTCAGCCAGGTTCAGCTGGGTTTAACTTATATAAATTACGGAAGTAATAAGACTATTTTTGGTATGACTTTTAATATTTAAGAAGCGTTTTAGTTTGATCTGAGTTAGTTGGGTTCCGGTGAGCCAGAGTATGCAGTAGCTTGCTTACATAAAGTTAGAGCGTGTATTGAAGTGATAAAAGTGTTAAAGTTCAGTGTTTGTGGTTTCTGTGCCTTGGCCCTTGGTTGTTCTGTCACAGTTCACCACTGTTTATAGTCAGATAAGAAAAATAATGACATACAATGCCTCACCTTTAGCTCAACAATGTTTATTGTCAGATAAGAAAAATGGTAACAGGATGTTCCTCACCTTTAGTTCTGACATAGAGTGTCCAACAAAAGTTGAAAATTTCATGAGCTGAGCAAACTTGTTTCCTGGAATTTATATGAAAAAACATTAATCTGCTGTAAGGCATCTTCATAAACTGGCAGTAGATTTCAAAATGACTTCTTTGATTGCTAATTGCTTTAGATTACCAGAGTGCAAGCTTTCTGCTTCTTGGAACACTCAATGCCTGGGGGGGGGGTGGATGCCATCCCCTATCTTTATCTACATCAAAACCTGCATACCCCATTTTGCAAGAATCTACCAGAAGATATATGTGTTGGCTAGGCCTCCCTCTTTCACATCATTCCATCTCTGTCAGCCAAAGAAAAATGAAGAGCAAAATTGTAAGCAAAATGAAGGTGTTGTGGTGCCACATTGTAATCCACTGACTTTGCAACCAGAACAGGCAGGTGGACGGGGTTCAAATCCCACCAGCACCTCTTGAGCCTCATGACAAGGGGTCGCGGACTTGATTAGCGCTTAGCTATTTCTGCGATCCCACCGCTTGGCGCTGAAAACCGCAACTTCACATTCACCTTCATAATTGCAGTGTATACGAAAGACATACATACTGTAAATATGTTGACTTACTTTCTAGATCTTCCTTTGGCCTTTCCATGTGATTCATCAGGTTCCTTGAAGACTTCATAAAACAGTCCTTCCGTCTTCTTAAACACTATGCTAGAAACATTGAAATTCCCTTCAAGCATGGACATTCTCTTCTTGAATATTTCTCCCAGTTTTGTCATATCAAGCCATTTGTCCATCTTTTGGAAAAAATTGTGCAGACTGCAAAAAGATAATCAATTATTATTGACACCTGAGAACTGAAGCAACAAAAAATCAAACAACAGACCATTAATTCTAAGGTTGAGTAGGGTTTACTGGGGTAAAATGGGTAGGTTGGGGTAAAATGGGCAATGTTGACTGCTGAAAAACAGTAGACCTGGAACTGATAAATCAACACTCACTATGTCATGGGTAGTTTGAGCAGTTCTAGCAAGAAAAAACACAGAACAAAGATTTTGGCAAAGTTTGCCCAGATTTTAAACACTACCTATTTTACCCCAGTTGACACAAAAACAGCCTTTTGAGCCTTCCGATTCCCCCAGTCTAATTGTGCAGTTTTCTTCAAATTGTTATTGTCTTTGACTTCATCACACAGGAACAAAGCCAAACTTACTTATAGAAATACATGTGCATATATTTGGTCAAAATATGTTGATCCACTCCATAATCATGAGCCATCTTATATCAAAATAACTGTATAACTCCAAAAACAGGCCCTTGATAAAACTCATAGTTATACCCAGGTGAAGTTTTGTAAACAATGGCGAACATACTATTGCAAAGATTGAAACAACAATAACATGGTGTTGTAGCACAAGATAAAGAAGATATTTATATTGTATCCCTTAAGAACAAATCGTTTAGCAGTCACTCTTGGAAACTAGAACTTTCCAGAAAAATGATGCCTTTCACTGAAAGAGCCTGTTTTGCTTTGATCAGAAAAATGACACATATTCCCCAAAACTCAGAAAAACATTTTAAATTGAAAAACATCTATAAAAGCCTACTTAAAGCTTTGGTACATGCACAATATATTTTACCTGTTACTACACATTTCAAATTACAATAATGAAGGTATGATACCAGAGGGAAAGAAAGACTACCCTTTGGCCAATATAAAAAGGCACACAAAGTTACACTGACTATGAATACACTACAACTGATTAGAAACTAATGGATAATGTACAGTACAGGTCTTTCATAACACAACACGGTAACTTTCTTTCATTTCTTCAACTTTCTTTGAAATTCTTCAAAAGTCTGAAAAATTTTCTAACTTTTTGTGACATTCTTTGAAATTTTTTGGTCATGTTTTCTTCAAAGGAAAGTCATATAAAGCTAGCAAATTTTTCTTTGAAGAAACTTTCATTCAGACTGCAAGCAAAACATCTCCTATGCAAAATTTTACATGAAGTTGATGAATCAAAGTGTTGATCGTTAAATTTGAATGAATCACATGTCTTGACTATCTCTCAACTATGTTTATGAGAAGAGGTGTAATGTGAAACTGAAGTATCCAAATCCCTAGATTTGCACTTCAAACAAATTCCAACCGTTATTTTCTGTCAAAAGCACAAGATCTAACATTTACAGTTTCCTGCAAGGCAAGGCTTGTGTTACCTACAAACCCTGAGTTGCATAAGATATGACAATCCTTTCTAATCGTGAATTCCAAAGACACATTATTAGGGGGGTTAGATTATAAACAAGAGCTTTTTTTTCAAAACAGCAACAGAAGTACAAACCTTAGTTTAGTCTTGCGTAAAAGGGAAGTCAGCGACACACCATTTCCCTCAATTGTGCTCTTCTTATCTGTTGTTGGCACCTCAGACTGTCTACATGCAACATATAATGCACAAGCCATCCAATGAGGCTTTTCCCCCTGAAATACATAAAGGATATTGAACTTTTCAAAAGACTTCATTTTGAATACTTTGGAGTAATCTTCTATACATACGTAGCTCCCCAGGGCACTACCTGTATTCTGGGTACAAGAACATGCCACTGGGAAGGGACTTGATTTTCACAATCAAAGCATAAAAGTACAGTGTCAATTTTCACGGCTTTGGTATAAGGAACCATATCCATTTGACAATTTAGGTAAAATGAATCAAGAAGCAGGCTCTAGTATAATACTGGGTATACTTTTTGAAAAAATGGTACATGGAATGAGTATGTGTTTGAAGGTTGGTTGGCATGTTCTAACCAAGGATGTAGTTCTGAAACTATATGTTCATATCAAATTCATGTCCTGTTTAATTGATAAATGATGTGTCTCACTCAATCCTACAATGATTATCCACCGGAACACCCCCAGGTATTCAATCAAAAATATTCCTGGCCCCAGGCATTTGACTATTACTGGCTCTCAAGAATTTGAAAAATACCAGGAGCTTTTGCTTATACAGTTGCTGGGAATATGGCATGTTCTCAGGTATTCTCAGTAGCCCTAGGTGCATTCCGAGGCTCTTAAGCCACAGAAATCTGGCAGAAAACCATTGTTTCATTCCTCATACCAAGGCTTCAATAGTGAAATTTCCTTTGCTGTGGTCTGGTAGGCAGTTTGTATGGTGCAAGTGACCATAAATTCAGTAAATATGACAGAGTAGAGGCAGGGCCCATACCAGCCATGACTGCCTTTAAGTCCTGCTAACCTGCCAGGTCAGTTGGTTAAGATCTTTGGTTCCTGGCAAAAATCTGAAAAATCAATCATTTCAAGGTTTCCCCAATGGCTTTTTAATGCTCAAAGTTAAGAGGTCACTACTGAAGAAGGGTGTGTGAAACAAATGACTAAAGTGTCTACCTGTAAACCTTTTGTTCGGATCTTGGGAGCTGGCTCATGTAATCATCCAGAAAATTCCATTGTCTCAAACTGGACATCTGTTGTTTTGTGCTAAAGTTAAAAAGTTCCCTTGCCCCGAGACCAGACATTGCCCCGAGACCAGACATTCTCGAACAAGTTACATCACATTTCACAAAATAACTTCCTTGAAGTTCAAACCAGACGGATTTGGCTGACTGGTTGTTCCCGAACTTATAAATCTCGTTTGTGGGAGTAGGCCCTCCGTGATCTATCCTACCAAATGCAGTTTTAACTCGTTGGGCCGGATAGTTATTGAGGTTTATCGTGTCACATAAATAAAAAGCAAAGCAAATATCTATCTACCAAACTACCAAATCATAAATTAGATTAGCATCTCCTTTGGATATTAACTTGTGGAGATTTACCTCTAAAATGTAACTTCGGTCAATCTTGCTGTACGATCCCCATGCAGTTTCTTGACTTTCAATATCCATGTTTAGGTCACGGCATAGCTCCATGAATTGTTCTTTCAGTGGCTCACCTGTATCTCCATTAGTTGAAGAAGTTGTTTCTGCCATTTCTAAGCTGTGATTTTCTTTATTTTGAGCAAGTTATGAATAAGAAGCAAGCTGGTATAGGCCGGTGTTTGAGTACAGCCTTCTTTGTTGTCGGAGGCAGAGAAACCATTGCGCACCCAAAAGAAGCTCACTTTTGGCGGGAAAATATGCAAAGACAAAAGATGACGCGTAATCACGTGATGTGGATTTAAACGACAATTGTCTTGGAACGAGGCTGGCCTTCACAGTATTGTGTTGTTGTGTTGTTGCGTTGTTTTGCCTCGTTGTCTTCGCAGAGGCTATGTACGCTGCAGCGCTCCCTTGTACGCTGTGCAGGGTGTGGACCACACTCAGAAGCTTCCAGCCGAAATTCTCAAAGTTGGTTCTGCTCCCAGACATATATGTCTTGCGGATGGACGGGGCTCTGCCGCCCAGTTTTTAGAAAGGTACCCTCTTCTAATTACCGAAACTTGCTGTCATGCCCACCTTTATGGTGAATTTAGGAGGAAAACGACCCATTTTCGCTAGTCTGCGGTGCGACCTCAACAGGGAGAATATGCCGAAAAGGGAACCCTTGCTTAGAGAATTTGGGCCCAAACCCATCCATTTGGGCCGCATATACTCGAACCCTCAACATGTTATGTACCCCTCCCTCGGGATTTTGCTCAACTCTCCGTAGCGATATACAAAAGTTTGTCTTGTTCACGGGATGGGTTCATTCCCTTTCAAGACCTTGAATAAAATATTGCTGAAGATAAGAATCCTTGAAACGTACACAATCATGAAACGACCTACTTAATCTTAAAAGCCAACTTTATTTCATTTTTCATTTTTCATTTTCAATTTCTTAGGCATGGTAGCCATCAGTTAGAGAAAACTGATTTACAGGGGGTCATGCAATAAAATACACTAAAACTAAATTAAGTATTTCACACAAAAATAAAACCAATCAATAACCTAAATCACAGATAATAGAACAGTTCTATTATCTATGCCTAAATACAATCGTTAAAAGGAATTTATTAAATAAACCATTCCAAATTTTCTCACCCTGATAAGAGAAGCATCTCTGTCCTGTGGTAGTTCTTAGGAAAGGGACTCTTAGGTCATAATACGAATTTTTTAGAGACCGTGTTGTAGAGACGTTGACTTTAGTAAACATGTCACTCATATAGGACGGTGCATCACCATTCAGGGATTTGTAAACAATCCTTGCAGATTCAAGATCAATTATTTCCCTTACTGTAGACCATCCAAGTGCACGAATGACTGGGAGCGGCGAAGCAACGAATGGGCTGTTAGTGATCAATTTTGCCGCTCGATTTTGCAGTTTTTGCAACTTTTCTATAATTGGTACACCAGCATTACCCCAAACCGGGCAGCAGTATCTAAAATAGGGCTCTACCAAACTTCTATACATTGTTTCAATCGTAGCGGGTGGAAGATATTGCTTTGCATAACGAAGAATGCCACTACCCGTGGAGATCTTTTTTGTGACAGTGGTTAAATGATTCTTCCATTTTAGTTCTTGATCCACTTGAACTCCGAGGTATTTTACATCACTTACAAGCTTGACATCTTCAGAACCTATTCTAAACTGCGGCCTAGGGGCGTCAGGAGTATCTATCTTGCGTAGCTTTTTGTTGCTTCCAATTATAATTGCTTCTGTTTTTGCAACGTTTAACGACAATTTGTTGCCTTCCAGCCAACCCTTCAAAGCTATCAAATCAGCGTTAATGACTTGATTCATCATCAACGGAATCAAACGAATAATACAAACAAGTGTCATCAGCGTACATTGACACATTTGATTTTTCGAGACAGTTTGGGAGATCGTTGATGTACACTAAGAAGAGAAGTAGCCCCAGGCATGACCCTTGTGGTACACCATAATTTACAAATTCTGTTTTAGAAACCTTACCATTTACCTTGCAGTATTGACGCCTATTTTCGAGATAAGACTTAAACCAATTAAGTTCCTTCCCTTCTAGACCGTAAAATTTAGTTCTGCCAACAAAATTTCGTGATTTACTTTTACTAAATAACACAGCATGCAGCTCAAATCATTACTAGTTGCTGAAGCACGCAGAAATGATCCAATTTCACAGTATTCAGCCAATCAAATGGCCCCTTTCCAACCACGTGATACCAAATTCACCGTTCGAAGTGAATTCTTGAGTACCCTCACGAAAATTGAAATGGCTATTGAGTTACTATGATTACGTGAAATTTTCTTTGATAAATCAATAGAAGGGATACCCTCTACATTTTTTAGCATTCTTGGAAAACACATCTGACTTGAAGCCAAAATTGGAATGAAATTTGGAGACATTGATACGAAATTAGGAGACATTTGAAATGCAAAATCAAGTCAAATCAATCCTTGAGCCGTTGGTAAGTGAATCATTCGAGGGGGGGGGGTAACTCCTATAGGGGACCTGGTATACATGTGCCTGTGACAATCCAGAGAGTAGACCCATAACCAGAGCAAGATTTTGAAAAAGGGACGCCGTAACCAGGGCAGCTCCTTTAAAACATACCCCATAACCAGGGCAAAAAATCTTCAAGAATCCTGTTGAGAATACACTATCTACCATTAGTAGAGCTAAATTCCTTTAAAACAATGTTACAGATCTGAGGTTACACAAAGAAATGCACCATGGAATATACCAACTTCAGTTTACTTGATTTTAGTACCAGTTTCTTTTAACCCAGTCTCTTATTAAAAGACGTGCACTTCTTCGTCAAAGTTAGGATGGAGAAGTTAGACCTTTGTATGTGACTTTCTGTAATAGCAATATCGAGTAACCAATGATAGAGCAGAGACCAACCAGATGTTTCGTTTACTGCTGCACTGAAAGCGAAAATTCACGCATAACTTTGGCCAATATTCATCAAGCAGATCCACAATCAGGGCAAAGTATCGCAAACAGATCCGTAACCCGGGCGAAATTTCATAAAACATGACCCAAAAACCGGGCAAAATATCGCAAACTAACCCATAACCCGGGCAGGCACATGTATACCAGGTCCCCTATAGGAGTTACCCCCCCCCCTCGGAATCATTTAGCTCCATACTACAAACTAAGCCCTTTTGGGGGCAGCGAATGAGTTTAAATCGGTAAGAAGTTTAGGCCCAGGTCACATTTCTCGCAGAAATCACTGAAAACCACCTGAAATTTTGACATGTAACTTAAGGGGCAGTACTTCGGTAGTTGCTTAAGACAATATCCATAATCGCTGAGCTTTTTATCCTTATATCTATTTGCAGCGACTTTTATCGATGTTCGAACCCGGGGGAGTAACTTCAATAGGCGGGTAACGGGGGTGGGCCATTTGACGTCTGAAATCGCACCCTAAAATTTATAAATTTTCGTGAAAATGATACCCCAAAATTTACTTGTCATTGAGCATGTACACCCTAAAATTGGCGAAATTTGATCAAAAATCAATACCCAAGGTGAAGGTGAAGTTGCGGTTTTTAGCGCCAAGCGCTGGGATCGCAGAAGTAGCTAAGCGCTAATCGAGTCCGGGACCCCTTGTTATGACGCTCAAGTGGTGAGGCCCTATCGCGTCTCGAACCCACTCCGACTGACTGTTCTGGCTTCAAAGTCAGAGGATTACACCACTGCACCAGAACACCTACCCTAAACAGTTATTTTTCTAAAATGACATCCTAGAATTTATGGCTACTTGTGATTTTGCCAAAAATAATACCCCAAAATTTATTTACTGCTCGAAAAAAGGCACCCCCAAAAATGGCACATCCCGTACCTGCATAAATGGTAGTTACCCCCCCCCCCCGGGTGTTCGAACGAATGTCAATATTCTTCGATCGGAAAATGCATATAACCAATCCACAGATTCTAAGCGAATATGATCGTGTAAACCGGCCTGAACACTTTTGGCAATGAAACTCAACTCTCAGATAAGAAACAAACTTTGACTGCTGGGAAAAGAAAGAGACTTTTTAGTCTATTTTGACTTTATTTCTGGTTGAGGAGCTTGGTATTAATTGGGCTTTGGCTTTGTTGCTTTGTACTAATGGAATGATTCCTTTGAAGGAATGGTTTGGCTACTGATCACTTTGTTCTGAAACAAAGAAACACCCCCCCCCCCAGTAACGACCCCGCTGGACCTTGAAAACACAGCGGGGAGATTACGAAACCATAAATTTTCAAGGGAACAAGAAATGTCACGACGGGGAAATGAAATTGTAGGCTATCATCTATGATGGAACTTGCATTGACGGGGACGAAGCAAAAATTTCAGCAGGGAAACAACAAAAACAAGGCGGGGAAACACTTTAAACTCAAAACTTAGCGGGGAAACGAGTTATCTTGGCGGGTTATCCTTTAACCTTGGCGGGGCAATGTTTCAGTGGGAACGTTACTTGGGGGTGTAAAGAAGACAGTTCTCAAGAAGGCCCCTTTAATAAAGCTTCGAAATATATCACGACCAAATTTTCTGCCTTACAAAAATAACTTTATGTGTTTCGGCAAATGCCATTTCATTGGGATAATAAAGGCTTACCTTGGAGGATAACAACATTATTCTGGACAATTTTTTCATAACAAGAGGACACCATGTACTGAAACATGTTGAAGTCATGGCTATTAAGGCAGAAATGTTGAGAAAGTTGAGATTGTAGAGTTCATTTTGTTTTCAGAAGGTGCTACCTGAGAGCAGGAAAGGCCGTTTTTGGAATTACGGGATTTTGCAATTATGTAGCCTGATTCACAGACAAAACGAGGAACTCGTATGGTGTGTTAAACAGCGCCTGTTTTGCTGTTTTGCTGAGTTCCTCATTTGGTCTGTGAATCGGGCTAGCCATTATGTAGTTGCTTCAAATTCTGAAAGCTCGTTTTTAGCAGTATGGAAGTAAAAAATCCATTTCTGAAAATTTTTTCTCAAGATGTCTCAAATTGTCTTCTTCATACATTGAACTCATTTCTGACAGACACGATCAGAAATTTTGCTGACTTCCCCAATAACTCCAAGACTTAGCAGGTAATCAAAACATATTTGATTGCCTCTTCAATAGGACTTCTAACAATCCTTTCCATTCACTCTCAAGGTAAGCATATCTTCATTTTGACTAGACAAAGACATTAGTGCAGGTACCAGCATCTTATAAACGAAGCACTATGGTTCGAAAATCCCTATCACGCCAAATTTACGGACAATATCAGTTCAAATTGATCTTATTCAACTTGATAGATATTTTTCCCGTTATTAGTATAAAAGATAAAATAAAGTCCACAGAGACCGCAAAACACAGCATGTTATTCATGATACCAGCACATCCAATTGATATTATTGAATAGAAAACGTAAGCAGTCATTCCAATTTAGTGACTGTGTTTTCTATGTTATTAACTTGATGCAGGTGATTCAATGAATAAAAATCATAAAGTTTCTCTACAATATATTCAATGAGAATTACGGTAAGCAATCCATTCCGTTAACAGATATTCACGGAACGAACGCAGAATTTATTGCAGATAGTCAGAAATTCATAAGGTGAGTTTTGAAGGCCACTTTCATTTTACTTTCTTTAGTTGCATCATGGTTAATCTAAGAAGATTGGTTGCATCTGCCCAAGTTTCGTTGCAGCAAAGTGTACATAGCAATCAGATTAAGTTATAAATATGGAGTTATTTGAAGACCAGCTGTATATGCCTCAGCCAGCCAAGGCGAATTTCGTGAAAAAAGGGATGCAAGGTTGATGCAAGGTTGATGAAGTGGGCCTAAATTAGCTTTCAGTAGCTAGAAATCCTCACAAGCCTACTCAAAATAACTTGAAAACAAACAAACAAGCAATGAAGAACGAAGTGATTTCAGCGCTTAAAGAATAGATCTTCACACAAAGTAAAGTTCAATTCGAGGTGAAGCCTGCATTCCTAAAAGGAAGTAAATTTCATTGCTGCAAACAAGGCATTCTGTTTCCAAATCTAAACATCGCTAACAAAATTCGTGGATTGCCGTCAGGGACGCACGCCGTTGTGTGACTCCAAAGCGAGGCGAAACCGACTAGTCAGTATTTCAATAGAATGCTGCGACTTTGTGTAAAGGTTTATAGATCTCACACCTTCAGCGCTTCTGTTTTTATTTTGATTTGATCAAGTGCACACACATGTGTACAATCTATTCTTTGGAGCCGTAAGCCGTTTTGCCTTCTTGGAGGGCTGAATCGTTTGTTCAGCGAAATTCACCCCTACCTCTGCAGTCACCCAGATCCACTGCTTGTCAAGCAAGTAGAGAAGAATTTGCAGAAGTGATGTCATCACTCCAAGTGATGTAATACATGATTGGAACATACCAGGTGAGTAAGACAGATGAAACCACTGTGTGAATACCTTACTCTGGGTACCAGAGGCTCTGGTACCCAGGGTAGTGAATACCTTGCAGTATTACCTATGCAACCAATTTCTAAAATTTCAATTCCATCATCTTACTCAGACAACAAATCAATTTTCAAGATGTTTTTGCAGGTGTAGATGCATTGAATCCTTATGAAATAAGGAAGCTACCAAAAGTTATATTTCCTGATATACCCTAGAAAAAAGCCGGTTTATTATCAAAAAGATTTTGACTCGTTGGTGCGTTGTCTTATTCATCAAAAGGCACCATTAACAGTTTCCATATCATTAGAAAGTAATCCTTGAGCAGATAGAAATCTTTTTTCATTTGAATCGTTGAAACATGCCCACGGAAGCTATTTTCCCCATTATTTTTGCACTTGAAATGAAGATGATACATTGGAAAATCATGATAGAATTCTCAGCATCAAATCAAGCCCCAAAGTTTGGCAACAGAGTCGTTATTTTTCTAAATAAGTGTCAGTCTTTGTATTACAATTTTTTCAAAGAGTGGATAAATTTTTTGTGCCTTTCTCAGTAAACGTTTTTTGAGAAGATCGATCAAGAAGTATGTCTTTTGGAAGAAAACTATCTAGAGATGTCTTATTTCGAGAAGTTTTGAAAGGAGCTTCAAGGGCTCAGAGTTGGAAAATTTTGTGCACTCACGTGCAGTTCCTACAATAGGGAGTTTACGAAACCACTACGGCCTTATGACAACGGCAATGGCAAATGATAGCAAAGGCAACGCAGTGTCGCTTTGGTTTCAGAACTTTAGATTCAAAAGATTCATTGTTTTCTGCTCTAATTTGCTTCCCTTGAGAGGCTAGATGTAGGCCCCCGAAGTGAAACTCAGTCTTTTTGAATGTTTATCTTCAAAGAAAAAAATATGGTTTTCACAAGCCTCTGAGTTAGGAGAGGCCTCATTTTGGCCTTTTGGATTATACATTAAAGGTAGCGTATGGAAACAATATCAGATGACGTTCTGGCTTGTGTTGCCGTCCTTGTTTCGTAAACTCTCTGACTTATATCCAGTGAAACCCTCATCAGTGGTAAAGAGGAAAGAACGCCAAGGTTCCTGAGCAGATGAGGTTGAGAGGCAGAGAGACTGAAAGACAGCGTAAAATGATGATAGAACACCTAATAAAAATAGTGTCTTTGGTAGAATTTTGCATCACTGCCTAAAATCGTTCGATGCAAAGATGATTTAGAAGAATGCTCGGCATGAAAGCCTAAAAAATGTGGTGTCATGTCTTTGGCATATCTTTATCTTGGAAAGTTTTAAAAGATTCCTCTGGGTTTCCTTAGTACCAGTATCAAAAAGTAAAAATACTCGAAAAGCTGTAATTATGCATAAAACCTTACTTCGCGTCTCGATGGAACAATGTTTCTTTTTTCGAGATAGCTATTTCAGTTGAAATGATCTGGCGGTCCTTCAGTCTTGCCATTTTCCTGTCACTTTTCTTTGTCAATGCTGACATTCCAAATTATGGGAAATCTTAAAAATTCATTTTTGTGTACCGAAAGATAATCACCTTACGGCAATCTAGGAAAGAAACCATTTTCGAAAAACCGCTTCCTTAGAAAATGAATGAAGATACGTCCTCACGAGCTTGTTGTAATGCTGTAAACTTAAATTGATTTATCACAAAGCTATCAGTGCAACCTCGTTCCTATGGCCTTTTTCATATGTCAAAAGATGGAGCGAGATTGATCAGAGTTGCGAAAAGAGCTAAACCATTTTTGCGTAAATTTCTTTGAGCATGTCTCTTACTTTTGTTTCTCTTTAACTTTTCCAGACCACTTGAAATGAAAAGAATTTCCTTTCTTTTCTTTCCTTTCTTTTCAAATGGTCTGGAACACAAGCTGCCTTTTTTTGCCTTGAGCATTTGCACACAGCTTTTTCATCAAACCTTGAGCTCTGAGGACATTGTCAGCTTACCAGCAATCCAATTCCTTACTTATATCTACAAAAATAGACATATACATAAACCATTTCATCAAACTCATAAGCCGACACTTTGCGTTGACGTTCATGAAATAACTTATGTCCACATTGTGTAATTTATGGAAAAGCTGAGCAGATTGCACTGAAGCTGGTGAGGAGTTGTAGACATATCTATTCGGACCATAATTCACAATATTTACAAACAGATGAATATTCTGCATGGTAAAGATGCTTTATCGTGTGAAACTTGATCCATCTGTCGAGCAGCGGGTATATGGTTTTCCTACATTGAGTGGTAGAAATTGGTGAAAATTCAGATGGAATGCCGTTGTAAACTTTAGTTCACACGCGAATTGCCTAGGTAAGACTCGTCAAGATGAATATTGCTCTGTATCTTCTGAACGCAACTTGACACTGCTGCCACTGCTTGCCTGACGAGACTGCAAATTGCGACTTTTTGAAAGCTGAAATATGAAGGAAATGAGAATGAAATTGTCGTCTTCATCCGACTTCATGTTCAAGCGAGAAACTGAAAAACCAAAGGTTGTTCACTTTACCCCGTCTTACACTAAAGCATTTTGTAAATTCCATCCAAAGCTATATTCAGTCTTTGGAAACTTTTTTTCTTCTGAATTAAGAAAGCTCGCATGCCATCCGGGGGAAAGGGGGGTATTGCACAACATATTCTTTAGATACGGGGATGTACCATCTGAAAATGTATCAATTTTCTAAATATTGGCATACGGTACGGTATCGATATTCAGAATCTTAATACAAGGAAGGGCACCAATGTCCAAGATTTGGTATAAACAAAGGGTCAGGTATACTTTTTAAAAAATTGGCACAGATTGGGTACATACTTTCTGAAAGTTGGCACGAAGTCGGGTATACATTTTCAAAAAATTGGCATAAGGAATGGGAATGATACTGAAGCCTCGATGGCAGGTCCTCGACCAAAATGTGGTCGAGTGCACACCTGGGATGTCATTATGTCAGTCATATGCCATAACCTGCAAGCCAGCAGCTTGGTCCAGAAAATTTCTATTTCAAATTTACGATCGTTACTATTCGTTTCCCAAGCCCAGTCCATCAAATCCCATTTACTTCATACAGACGTCATCCACGAAGTGTCTTTTTAGGCAAATTCATTCGTGTGTAGATGGAGGTCATTGATATAGGTGATAAATAGGAGAGAAACTAATCTAATGACTAGCTGTACCACTATCTTGATTCCAACAAACTCGTTTTTGGAAAACAAGCAGCATACAGACGGTTGCATTCAGTTCTGTCATGTATGCTGAAGTGCACCAATGATTGGTACTTGAATTGAGAGGGTGGTAAATATACTGCAGCTACCTTTGTGGATCTCAAAAAGGCTTTTGGCACCGTAAATCATGACATATTATTGTAAAAGTAGAGCTATATGGTACTCATGATAAGGAACTGAAATGGCTCTGCTCTTATTTCACTAAGAGAGAGAGAGAGAGAGAGAGAGAGAGAGAGAGAGAGAGAGAGAGAGAGAGAGAGAGAGAGAGAGAGCAATGCTGCAAGGTAAATGGAAAGCTTTCGAAAATAGAATCTATAACCTGTGGAGTACCGCAGGAGTCCTGTCTTGCGCCTCTCCTATTTATCACATACATCAATGACCTCCATCTACACATGAAACATTGTGACGTTGATATGTATGCTGACGACAAAAGCCTTCTGCTTGCCTCGGATTCTATAACGAATATCAACGACTGCGTCAATGATGACCTGAGGGTATTTGCCTATTATTATTATAGAAAAAATGTACAGAAGTTTAGTGGGACCCTACTTCAGATATAGCTGCCCTGTAAGGGGTGTTGCTGGTGTTAGTGCTATCAATAAGTTGCAAAAACTACAAAATAGAGCGGCAAGAATTATCACAAACAGTGCCTATGATGCTTCTGCTCGACTTATAAAAAGAAAACTTGGTTGGTCCACCATAAATGAATTAATCAAATCAGAAACATTGAAAATGGTATGCACATTAGTTAACGACCAGGCTCCCATTTACCTTACAGAAATGTTCGGCAGGCTGTCCGATTGAAGCAGGAGAGAACTTCACAATACCAAAACAGATTTGGCTGTTCCTCGTCGCAAATCGGACAGAAATGCTTCCCATAAAAGGGCACAAAACTGTGGAACGATCTATCTACTGCAGTCAAATCATTAAAAACTTGTGAAATATTCCAAAAATGTATCTGCAATGACAACCTTAATGCTAATTTTCTCTCGCCTTCTATGGTTAGCAGTATTTTAATTTGATTATAAAGAAGTTTTGTAAATGAGATTGTTTACTTTTTGGATTTATTTGCCTGTATGCATTAGCACAGCACAGCCCACTGTAAATCAATCCTTTGATTGACATGGCCACTGTGCCTAAAGAATTTAATATCAATCAAATCGAATCAATCAATCAATCAATCAATCAATAATCATTAGCCATCAGGAAACCCCTCTTTTGTCTTCTTGCATGAAATTAATGGAAAATATCCCTTACATCTTAGGTGCGAAAAATTCTTGATAATGAAAGATGGATCTGAAGACATCAGCAGAAAATGTAACGATGCACGGGTTTGCTCGTATATCAATAACAAAATCGAAATTCTTGAAAATCGTTTGGCTGATCTTCATACTTGGCTTTTCTGGGATGCTCATTTACCAAGTTGAAGAAATTGTCTACAAATTCTTTGAACGTCCTTCTATCATGAAGCATGAGACAATTATTTCACCAAAAATGCAATTCCCATCTGTTACAATTTGTGCGTCGAGTGTTAGCAGACCAAAAGTTATGGCATTTGGTAATAAAACAATGATCGAGGAGAGTTTCGAGATGGCAAGGCAAAATGGAGATGTGGAATTCGGAGTAATGACTTTTGCTTCATATATTCTTAACCATGTGATCAAGACAGCAGAAAATCTGAAAAATTTGAGCTTTAATCGGAGTGCCTTTATGATGGAAAAATTACGAGGAGGTTGTTCGTTTGCAATTGCCAGCCAGTGCAACTATTCCAGAGATTTTAAAGACATAATTGTGGTCGAGAGAGGATCATGCTACAACTACAACTCAGATGGCCAATACCACCAGAAAAGAGCAGGCCAACATGAAGGACTTCAGATGATACTTTTCTTGGACGTCGATAATGCAATGCCTTTGTCCAGTTCGAACTTTGGAGATGGGGTCGAATTATTACTACAGCATCATATGGAGTACCCCTTCCCGTCCATAGGCTCTGTTTTAGCTCCAGTTGGACATCTGAGCCGCATTGAGATCAGTAAAAGTGAGATCATAAGGATGAGACACCCATATCCTTCCGATTGCATCGATGGGGAAGGCATTCGACTGTTGTACCCTGGTGAATATACAGTACATAATTGCCAAGAATCATGTTTGGCATATAAAGCTGCAGCATCATGTGATACTTTGGGGTTCTACATGAATACATTTCTCCCTACCAATATTAAAAAGAATTTTTCAAAGACTACAAATGCAAGTGATTGTTGGGTAGAAATATTTGATAAGCTGAATGCAAATGGTTTTAAATCTTGCAACTGTAAACTTCCATGTTATGAAATGCACTTTCACAAATCAACATCCTACTCAAAATGGCCGTCAACTGCAGATATGCCATTCTACAGAAGTGCTTTCAGCAAAGCATTAGGCTTCAATGAAAGTACAATGACAGAAGAATTTATAAGAAGAAATTTCCTGAAAGTGAACATATTCTTTAAAAGTATGTCTTTCCAGAGAATGACCGAAGAGAAGAAGTACACTGCAGCGGGGGTAATTAGTAATGTCGGCGGCCAGATGGGTATTTGGATTGGGGCATCAATGTTCTCACTTATGGAACTGATCTATCTGTTAGCTCAATTTTTGCACCGTGTTTTGTCACCAAGAAAAAAAGCAAACAATGACCTCACATTTGAGAACATACAGAAAAGTAGCTTTTAGAAGATTCACTGGAACCTACTAGCTCATTGATCTTTGTTAACCAGTAATTAGCACTGATTCGCTAGCAGAATTTGATTACGCCTAACCATTCACTTCTCAATATAACATACACAACGAAAAATGAGGAATGCTCAATTTCTTTTCTCTGCGGCTAGCATGGTTGAATCATTCATTGGTATTCATTAGGGTGCATTCCTATTACCACAGCGTCACTTAAGTGGAACAAATACATATCTTCCTTTGCTCCCAGTCCACTCCCGTTCACTCAAAACGGATGGAAAAACCTCCAATCTCCAAACCTCTAAAAACCCATTAGAATTAGAATGTACATACAGGGAGACTTTCATGCAAAGCTACCCTTTGTGCCAGACTCTATTTTTGAGAGACAGGTATTGTTACCCCTGGAAATGTGAAGAAAACTGTTATTGAAAAGCTAAAAGTGTACCAGGTCACAAAATTAAAATCTACTTTCTCCGTTTCTTCTGATGTCTTTCGGCCAATTTATGTCCTCTACATTTTGGATCTTCTTCTGGATCTTCTACGCTGAAGCGCTGAAGTCAAGAAAGCACCCACCTTGAGTCGATTCAAATCTGCTTTTAAAAACAGCAAGTAATCTTCTCGTTTGGCTCCTGGGCTTAATAAATAGTTTTTTCCTTTTCTACCCTCTTCTTGCTTGTAAAATTGTTATGATTAGATTAGTTAAGTTAATTGTATTTGTTTTAACAGGGCAGCTTGGAATTCAGTTTTATTTTCAGCTATAAGTAAACCAACTAAACCCTGCATAAAGAAAATAAAACCAATAAATCAAATCAAATCGACATTACGGATGGCACACATTTGAGCATTTATCAAATATAGGACTGTAAAATTGCTTTTAGTTTACTTTACTTTATATCATTGCGGGACGGGAGCACGGGAGCCCTGGTTGTCCCATTGAGCTACAATTTTTATATTTTTGTTCAATGGGTTGTCCCTGCGCGCCGAAGGAGCGGCGAAGGCTCATCATCCGGAGCTGCGAGCTGACCTGCCAAGCTGCTTGGGCGCAGAAAATTCAAATTGAGGCTAAGCTATAATGGCAGCATTTTGGCGGTAAATATTTTATTCAAAACATCAAAGATGATGAGAGTATGGAGATTAGTCTTGCCAGTAATATTGTTGCAGTTTTCGTCGATTTTAATACTACTACATGTCATACTACAGAACAGCACCTCTCGTTATGATGAAAGTACACTACAGGTTGCAGCTCGAAAAGAAAAGGTCTCATGTTCATATCAAAGTTTTAGGCCAAAGGATGTTTGCAAAGGAAAAGACGTGGACGAACTCCGGCGAGGATCAAGTGTCTATTGCCATGGCAAAACCAAGAGGGAACGTGTTTGTAAATTCAAAAATTTATGTTATCATTCAAACTGGAAGCGTTACATATTCTTTCACGGGAACGGCAGTGTCCTGTCGGGAGTCCCAGCCAATCGATTCGATCCTGCGCTTCTGGACATGACTTCAGTTGATGATCACAACACACAATATTTTAATTTTGTTGATTTCCCTGCAGCATCTATAAACACTGATTTCAAAGATGTCAGCTTCCTCAAAGGGCCTTCATTGATATTTCATCGTTTTAATCCTGATAATTTGATGCATGTCTTTCACGATGACATTATTCCAATTTTTCTCACCCTGCAAATGTTTTTTGACGAAGGAATAACCAGGCAGTTAGTTATGATGGATGGCAGGGCTAAAGGCCATTGGTTTGAGCTTTACAAAATGTTTCCCCCCACAGATGTTCTCTTGGAGTCAAATTTTACTAAAGAGCTAATATGTTTTAACAATGCAAATGTTGGATTATCAAAAGAAACAACTTGGTATCAATATGGCTTTAAAGTTCCACAAGGACCTATCAGAGATCATGATGTCAGTCCATCTCACTTAGAATCATTTGTACAACATGCAAGATCTTATCATGGTTGTAAAAATTCTGAAAAGGAATATGTTGTACTTGTATCTAGAAAACACACAAGATTGATTCTTAATCAGCAAGAGCTTTCTCTTCTGTTGGCAAACACTTACAAGAAAGAAGTGAGATTCTTGAATCTAGAAAATCAATCTTTAAGTGATTTGATTTGTACTATAGGAAAAGCTGTGGCATTAGTAGGTATGCATGGTGCAGAGCTGATCCTCTCCTTGTTCCTCACACCAGGCCAAACACTCGTTGAACTATTCCCCTTTGGTATTAACCCACAACACTATACCCCTTACAAGACACTTGCTGTTTTGCGTAACTTGAAATATATAGCTTGGAAAAACATGAAATTAGAAAATACTGTAGGACATCCGGATAGACTTCCACAGTTTGGAGGTATAAATCATTTGCCTGAGCAACAAAGAACAGAAATTTTAGATGCAAAGGAAGTTCCTAAACATTTATGCTGTGATAACCCATTTTGGCTATATCGAATTTACCAAGATACAATAGTAGATAATGTGTCATTAAAGAAACTTCTGGAAGAGATTAAAAGTAATTCATTCATTTCTGCCAGAGGCCCCAAAATATTTCCAGATCAAGTGAGGGAGCCATCCTGCACAGTGAAATCAGGAACTAATGGAACTTCTATGTTAGAATTCAAATGGCAGCAGCCTATTAATGAGAAATTCATCCATGGACTGAAATATCAGGTGATAATCCAAAAAGGCCAAAGTGATGAAGTTTCAGCCTATGAGCTTCAGGAAACTGAATTAAAGCTTGATAATCAATTGACTGATTTGACTTACAAGGCATGGATCAGATGTAGCTTTGATGGAGGTTTTGGTCCATTGTCTGGTACTATTACATGCCTTTGATTCCTTGATACAATGGCCAAAAGAGGTATAGGATTCTGATCTCCAAGACACCCAAACTGGAATGTCTGTAGAGCGTGCACAAGATATTGGGCACCTAAGAACTTATTCAGCTTTTCATCTGGGTAGTGCAGTCACAGGTAAACAAAAGATCTCTTGTTTAAACCAATTATCTATGGAGTCTCAACTTGCATGCACAAAATGCAAACTTTCTAGTCTTGAAAGGTAACAGTGGCTTTTGTAATAAAAACTTTACTTTCAGTTTTAAAACTTGCAAGATTTTGACTGGGTGAGTCAGAAAAAACATGGGGTGTTTGATGGACTGTGACATTGCATTTAGTTACCTGATTCTCATGAACTAAATTTTTCCACACAGCCAAGAATCTAACTTTGATCATAAACCTTTCCCCATCAAAATCAGTCATTTGGTGCATTTGTTAAAAAGTTTTCTAATGCATGCTTCTTTGTCTTGTGAAGAGGTTTTTTCAAGCAGATCAATACTCTGTAAATCGCAGAGGGACTTCTTGCAGATAACACTTTTTCCTATATAAGACATGGCTCACCCCCCTCGCACCAGGTCTTTTCAGTTATTTGAGCTGTGCAGAAAGACCCAAAAACAAAGGACTCTAACTCTGAGTCTTTGTCATTCGGGTCTTTCTATCTACATCTACATCTACCAGGTACTGTCTGCCTTCTACAGAGAAGATTCTGACAGGGTGACAGCCAGAGTGGATAGTAAGCAAATACTTGGAAAAATTTGGGAAGTATGATTGGCACTATGATTCGGGTAAATCAGCCCGTTATGTTGAAGGAAGTGCCCATGAGCATCAACAGTGCATAATCAGTTAAATGTATCACATACTTTCCACCCTGGATGTCACAGCTAAAAAAAATAAATATATAAAATTGTTTATCGAATTTATAAGGAGTTTTCTAAAAAGAATTTTCATAAAAAGATGTCCTTATGAATTTAAATTTCTGGCATACGTGGCACACAACTATATTCAATGAGGCTCACTCTATCTCTAAAATAGTCAATACTTTGACTTGCGATTACATTTACCGGTAAGAGGTTCCATTCCCGTATTGTTCGTGGGAAGAATGCATATTTACGGTAGTTTCCAGATCCGTGTAAAGTGTGGAACGCTAGCTGGTGTGAGAATCGTGTGTGTCTTTGCTGAAGTCGTAGGCAGTCTGCAGGAATGGCTATTAAATTGTAATGAATCTTGTATAGCATGCAGAGTCTAGCATCTCTTCGTCTATATTGAAGGCTGCGCCAATTTAGTTTTTGAAGCATATCGGTTACACTGGAAGTGTTATAATAGCTGTTATGCACATACCTTGCAGCTCTGCGCTGTACTCTTTCTAGCTGATCGATGTTCTTTTTAGTATAGGGGTCCCACACGGTGGACGCATACTCAACAGTTGGTCTGACTAATTTTTTGTAGGCTTGTGACTTTAACTGCTGGTTATTCACTTGCAAGTTCCGTCTCAAGAATCCTAGGGTTCTGTTAGCTTTGCTTGTAATAGTGCTAATGTGTTCATCCCATGTGAGTTTGTTGTTAAAAGTCACCCCCAAATACTTTGCACTGGTGACATGTTCCAATTTGTGTCCGTGTAGAGTGTATTCAAACTTAATGGGACTTTTGCTGCGACTTATTGAGAGAACTTTGCATTTATCAGGATGAATCTCCATACTCCATCTTTGCTCCCAATGTGCAAGTACCTGAAGGTCATCTTGCAACTGCTTGGCATCCGCATTTGATTTCACTGTGAGGTATGATATGGTATCATCTGCAAATAATCTACAGGTCGAGTTGAGTCCATCTGGAATGTCATTTATATAGAGTAAGAACAAAGCTGGGCCAAGGACCGAGCCTTGGGGTACACCTGATTCCAAGGGAACATAACTAGAACTTTCCCCTTCAACTACTACACATTGTTTACGATTGAAGAGAAAACCTCTTATCCAGCCATTGATTTTGCCTCTGATTCCATACTTTTTAAGCTTATAGCATAGCAGACTATGATCCACTTTGTCAAAGGCTTTTGAGAAATCCATTATTAGAATGTCTGTCTGACTATTGTTGTTGAGGTTTTTAGATACATCATCAGTGAATGAAAGGAGCTGTGATTCACAGGATCTTGATGAACGGAAACCATGTTGAAGAGAATACAGTATGTTGTTCTTGTCCGCATGGTCCATGATGCAACTTAGGACAATATGCTCCATGAGTTTGCTACTGATACACGTCAGGGAAACAGGTCGGTAGTTAGATGTTGTGTACCGTGTACCTTTTTTGAAAATTGGCGTAACATTTGCAGTTCTCCAGTCTTCGGGTACATCTTCTGTATCAAGTGATTTTTTGAATATTGCTGTTAGAGCTGGAGCAATTGTGGAAGCAGTCTCTTTCATAACTAATGGTTTAATATTATCTGGCCCTGGGGCTTTATGTGGCTTGAGATTTTGAAGCAGCTTGGTAACACCATTGACTGTAATGTCTAATTTTGATAAAACAGAGTATTTGTAATTATCCAAGTTATTGTTCATTATGATGTTCTCGGTACTTTGTTGAAGTGTAAGAGGCTTTTGCTTTGAAAACACTGACTGAAATTGAGTATTTAGTGCTGCTGCTCTGTCAATAGCTGATGTTACGAGTTTTCCAGCTACTTTAAGTGGTGCTACACCTCCACTATCAGTTTTTTTTATGTTGATATAAGACCAAAAGCGTTTCATCCCTCATACTCATTAGAATTTTGATCAGGAGTTATGATATCCTCAATATATGACCAATAAGCTTGTCTGACTCCTCTTTGGATTTCATGTTTCAGTTTTCTGTATTTTTCTTGTATATCTTTGCTGCCAGATTTTCTGTAGCTTTTATATAGCCTGTCCCTTTTCCTCATTAGCTTCTTTATATTTGCTGTTATCCATGGTTGACCATTTTTTACTTTGGCTGTTTTATGTGGAATGTATAGTTTGACACCTTCTTCCATACCAACACAGAAATGCTTCCACATTTTATGCACATTCCATTTATCTTCATTATTGATAATTTCATCCGAGAGTCCCTGGCAATGGTGATCGAGTCTTTCCCAGTCAGCTTTTTTATAGAGAGGGATCTTTCTTGGTTTTTGCACATTTTTTTGGGGGCTCACATCAATCTCTGTGCATACTACATCATGGTCTGATATTCCAGGTAGGACTTGAGTTCTGTTAATCAAAGTTGGGTTGTTTGTGAAAAGGAGATCCAAAGTGTTAGTTTCTCTTGTAGGTTCTTTAACTAGTTGTGTCAGGTTGTTATCACAAAATATTTCTTTGAATCTATTGTGAATATCAACTTGAGAGCAATTTGGTTTGATTGTTTCAGATGCCCAATCCCAGCCTGGTAGATTAAAATCACCTCCAAGCACAATAGTACCTGTTACAAATGAGCTTAACTTGTTGATAGAATTTTCAAATTGATTCATGCTTTCATAGTTCTCTGTGTGTGGGTGGTAGTATGAACCTATATAAATACATTTTGACCCAAGGATCTCAAGTTTGGCCCAAACCAATTCACATTCTGATTCAAGTTCTGTTACCTGTGATGAGATGAACTGACTACGAATTGCTACAAAATCACCACCTCCTCTCTGCCCTTCTGGTCTGTCTCTGCGAAAGATCTTAAAGTTTTCTGGGAAGCATTCATTATTCTTCACCGATGGATCCAACCATGATTCAGTTCCTATAATTACATCAGGTTGAATACTGTCAATCAAATTCTGAAACGAAGCTATCTTGTTTTTTAATGACTGACAATTTACATTAAGAACTCGTAAAGGACGATTAGCAGGTTTATTCCAACCCAAGTGGGCTTTTGGTGAGGATGCATGCAAAGGTGTTGGCTCAGAAGAGCAGCTGTTGTTTTTGTTTATCTTTTTGTCAGGAGTTTGACCATCTGAGGATGGAGACAATATGCATTATCTTAACGACTGAAACGACCCAGAGTGAACTAGGCATAACTTTTTCAGTGTTTCGTCTTAATATTATGGGTACCCGCAACTCTGGCATGGCTAAAATGTTGAGGGGGCTTGGTCAAGGATTCCATCAGTTTGCTAGACTCCCATACTGGGTCTTACCATGGGTCGCAGGAAACGAAGTAATTGTTAAAAATGTAACCGCAAACATACTCTTGGCTTTCCTTTGCTTCCCTGCCTCAGTTCAATCCATTGATTCGAGTCTGCAATAGCCTAATTCAGTTTCTCTGCAAAGGCAGGGAAGCAAAGGAAAGCCAAGAAAGGCACAAGAGACCACGATAAAGACACAGTTTACATTTACGTTGCATTTTTAACAATTACTTCGTTTCCTTCGACCCATGGTTTTACGAAGAAAATCTTTTTTAACAAATGCATTAAGAGATCGATTTCATTGGGGATTGGTTTATGATCTTCGTTAGACTCTTGGCCGAATTGAAAAAATTGGTTCATGATGATCGAGCTGCTCAATCTGAGGCGCAGCCCGATAAAGGCTCCATGTTTTTCCGAACTCACCGGGCAGTTATGTAGATCGTGGTATTGTGAATTTTCCAAAGTTATGTGCACAGCTAGGTCACAATGTTGCCTAAGTCTAGTATACGAATGGCTTTCACAAACTCCATAAACGCAGCCATCAATCCCTTAAAAACATTTGGCAGGTATAAAAACCTGGAGCACTATGGCTTTTCCCCGGCGTTTTATGTCTCTTGAGTGAAGGAGGGCGAGCGAAAGAGAAGCAAGAATTATTGTTAGCCTTATGAATAACTAAAAAGCTCATTGCTCACAGAAAATGCTTGACTAATACTGGTCAAAGTGGGTACATTGCAATGACACCATTTTCATCATTTGTGTTATTGAAATTTGGGACAAATAACAAGAGCCTTTGTACCGAAGATCAGATATATGAAATTACAAAATGTAGTCTGTTCTTACATGCTCTCTCTTCTTTCTGTTTGTTTCATTCTGAAGCCTGTCCACAGGCAAGCCGTTTTCACTCGTTTTTGAAGGTTTTCGGAAGGGGTCTCTGCAGAGCTCCTTTATTGATGGGAGGGAATGGCTGATAAAAGCCAGGTAAACCAGTGATAACTGGACATATCGGGGACAAAGCAAGACAGTTTTCAATTATTGCTTTGACATTCAGGGAGTAGCATTTTTTGCAAATACATGACGCTTTTATTGAATAACCCGGTGCAATCTACCATTTTTATTAGGCTTCCTATTTTTTGACGCTTTGGGTTTTAGAAACACAGGAGAGAGCACCATGAAAGATTATTTATGATCACGTATTATTGCTAGATTGAACCAGAGTTCTTTTTCAATAGACTCTGATTGAACCTGCAATCAATTGTGATCTGGTAATTTTGTTTTAATGACCATTCTTTTTAAATGACAAGTCCGGGGTTGAACTGGTGATTATTCAAGAGCTTACACTGTTGCGAATGGTGTGTAGTACTTTTTTCAATTTATCTCTTTTAATCTGCGAAACTACATATTCGTCCCTTCACGTTGACCTGAACGAGGCTGCCGAATGTATCGATATTTTACCACTCATATTGCTAGCCTCCTTATCGCGCCTTCACACACTCGTACAAAATGCAAAATAAATGGCGACAAAATTTGGCCTAACTTACAAAGATTCATCAACCAATTTATGAAAGTTGGAGGCATCAAACCTTGGAAAGAACTCATGATTGGTGTTCAGCAGTTGGTATGGTTGCTTTTTAACATTGATTTTATTAACCCCGGACTTGTCATTTAAGACAGGCGAGATTATTTAGCTTTAAAAATAAGCATTTTCATCTCACATATTTCGCTGCCCATCAGCAATCTCATCAGTTAACAACGTTTAATGTAAAAGATAAATATATTGCGCGTGTATTTAAAAGAACGATCACCAAAACAAAATGACCACATTACAACTTTTCGTAAAAGACACGGGATCAACTGAAAAATTCAGGAAACAAAATGTCACAACGATACTGTAATCCATATTTTACAATTCAACATGCATTTTGTTTTGTCACCAAGCTGTTGCTGGAGATTATCAGACTGCAAGATGGTCTTAGCCGAAACGAGAACACGACTAGTACCCCCATTCACACTGGCAAGCTAAACCAGTTTAAACAAGACCAGGTTATCGAATGAGCCCTCTGATTGGTCAATCCAACGAATCGAATACATTTGATTGGTCGAAATCTAACCTCGCTTGGACAAAGCTGGTTTAGCTTGCCAGTGTGAATGGGGTATAAGCATCATATTTACTGTACTTTGATCAAATCCTAGCATTTCTTTAATTATTAATATTCAATACAAACAAAACAAAGATTATAAATGGTAGGCAGTGGTATCCTGAAAAATTCCTGGTGAGTTCGTAGAGAATTCATCATGGTTTGTAGCCACAGGTTCTGTTCCGTTTACACAAAAATCATAGTGAATATCATTTAGAGGTCCCTCGCATGAGAAATTCCTGCCTGTTGTATCGAGTTCAATACGGGCCGAGCTGTGAAAATATCGCTTATTCTGCTTTGCTTTCACATGAATTGTCAACATGGGCTAACCCGGAATACAACAATTTGAAAATTTTCAGTTTTTGCCGTTTACAAATAAATTCTCAAAAATTTCAGCCCGTACTGAAATATTTGCAAAGACTGTGTTGCCGAGTCGTGTTGAACCCGCTCAAAATTTTCACTTGGACTCTTCCCTGTGTGAAGGGCTTACAACTTCAAGTGAGTTACAACTCAGGCTCGCGTTCCAAACATCGTTCCGGTCCTAAAAATGGAAACACTCAGGGGTTGCGCCCACACGGGAAGAATTCAATGCGGAAAGTGTAACGATACGCGATCGTTCCGTTCCGTTCCTGAAAGAAAAGGCAAACAGATGTAGAATAAAACCGTTCCAAAAGACGGAACAATAAGATTTGTACTCTAAGCACACGATTGATTGCTGTTATTGCTAGAAATAGACAGAACTAAGAAAACAACAGTGGACTGAACGATTAAACTGGGGGTCAGCCAGTGTTGGACTGAGCACGGGTGAGACGTCTTTTGTAAAAGGCCCCTTCACCCCTTATACAACACAACTAAATCAACATAACACTCCCCTGAATTCAGCTGACGGAAGGGAACCATGGCCTTGAACACAAATAAGTTTACTATAAACAGTCTTCCATTGGTTCTGGGTCATTCATCTTCTCATAAAGTTTAGCTGGTAACAAATCCTGTGGTATTTCACCATCCTCTGGATATGCCTCAGCTAACATTGCATTTGGAATATAACGAAGTCCATTGAATTCATCAAAATGTTTTCCAATGTCAGGATGTGGAATTGGTCGTCCAAATGACCCACTCTTGTTTATTGGCACCAGGTTTTCTATCCAAAAGAGAAAGATATATTTACAGCTGAAGCCTGTTCTCCTAGGGAGGCCCGCTATTGCCAAGTAACGGGGTCATCAGACATTCTTGGTTCTGAAAATGCCGTCATTGTATATTTTTGCTGGCAGTGACTGCTGGTCATTGCTCCTCCAAAACTCTGTTACCGTTTTTTCGAAACTGGTAGTAAGATACCAAAAACATCAAGAAACTCAGTACTAAATTTGAGACGTATTAGGAAATCTTTAAAAGTTAAATGCAAGGATATCATAGCAAATGTATCGTTGAGCCTTTATTCTTGAGTAACATAAAACACTTCAATGAAGCAGCCTCGTTTGGGAAATTTGTCAAAATTTCTTCCTGTTGTTCATATGAAAATTTAAATCCCAGATTCGCATTTCGCACCCAATCTTTAGTCTAATTACATGTTTTTAAACTGCTGGCCTTTGTGATGTTGATTTTATGACAAAGTAATGTTCACAGATTTATAAGGGACTTGACCGTGAAAAATCGTTCAGGGTGAAATCCCTTATAGATTTTCAAACCTTAAATCCCCATAGAATTAACATTACAACCGCTGGCAACATGAAAACTCACAATTAGACAAAATCCGTTTGTTTGGGTGCTAAATCTGAATTTGGCCTCTAAAATTTCATATGAAAGAATTTGGATCATTTCCAAAACGAGACTGTTAAGTGAAGTGGTATATTAACTCCCATCACTAATATTAAAATGGAAATCCCCTGGATTACAAGAAGTAACTTTTGTGAATTAACTTTATTTGTTAAACAAAATTGTCTTTAATCAAACATGTGCAATTCCAACTTTTTGAAACAATTGTAGACTAAAGAAAAATGCTTCTTCAGGAAAAGACTGAATTTGATTACGAAGTTATTCTAGTATTTCCCCGCTGGATGTCTTATCATGACTTAGATTATATTTATTACATTTGAAGTCATAAAGCTAGTTATTTTTTTATATATATTCATCTAAAATTTACAATATACTAACAACGAACAAATAACATTACAAGACGATAGTACAAGGAGCATGACACAATACATTTGCAACCCTGCAACTATTACACTTAACATCACATTACGTTGTTACACTACTCACTAATAACATACTGACATAAATCCTACTTAACATATGTGATAATAATACTGATACTAATAAACATGCTACAGATACTAACACACATAAAAGAAAATAATCTAACAGGAACTACACGAAGAAAAAAAGAACCGCAACAGTGACCACTCCACACAACGAACCGTCAGAGAACTCGTGAATGAATTGGATCGTCGTTAAACAAGGGGTCTGAGAACTGAGAACTAGTTTGCAAGGGCTTATGTCCCTAGAAAATGGGTTAGCAAAGCTAGTTATGGATGGTTTAGCTTGTGAAAGTTTATTTGGGTCACCTGGTAGCTTTTCAGTGTTCAAAACACTTTCGGATGCTGGGTAGAAATGAATAGACCTTGCCAATTCTTAGAAAGAGGTTTGGATCGTGGGTCCAAATCTGGCAAATTTGTGAAGGAAAACAAAAGCATGACCCCCGTTCTCGGTTTAACGATGCTAGCTGTGGCAAGACGTTGCTTTGGATTTCAGAACAACTTTCAGAGAGTTTATTGTCGAAAAATTTACGATTAAGTGATTTAGTAATGGTTCAGTTTACACAGGGGCAAGTATTTACGGTCTTTTGCTTTGTTTCTTGTTATTTTCATTCATTGTTAGCTAAATTTCTTTCAACCGAGTACCGAGTAACAACGGTTGAAAATAGCAAACTTCATTTTGCAGCTCGCAAAGTGAAACCCTTTTTTCGCATGTTTGAGCTGAAACTGTTACAACACGAAATCATCTAAAAATTAATGAAAATAGTGAGAAAGAAACCCAAAAGGCAAATAAAAATTGCCAGTGTTTTAACTGAATCATTCCTACTCGCTTTGTGTACAAACATCTTTGATTAAATTTCTGAAAAGTGTTCTGAAATCTGAAGCAATTTTCTGCCACTGCGAGCATCGTCGTAACAAGAACAATGCTATGCTTTTGTTTTCCTTCACAAATTTACAAGCTTTGGACGCTCGATCCAAACCTCTTCTTTAAGAAGTACAATGGCCTATAGAAAATATCGTCATACCTTGCGAGGCATATCTGCAGCTTTCATCATCAGCAAGTACATTGTAAAATGGTTGTTCAGCACCATTAGTTAGATTATAGACACCCATTTGAAGTCGCCAGCTCTCTTCCATATTGCAGTGTGGATCCCAACCATATATCACACAGAAGTAATGATACCTATGTATAAAACCAACATTTATTGTTACTTGTCACAATCGAATTTCAAATGATTCCAAGACACATAAGCAATTGACACCAAAATAATTTACCAGAAATGTACATCAAATAGAAAAAAATGAGAAGTGCAAATGCCATTATTTGGTCATATATGTAGAAAAGAGAGATTGAAACATTCAGCCAGAACAGGAAAGTTGGAGGGAAAAAGCTCAAGGAGCTGGCAAAGACAAAGCGATGTTGCGTGCACGAAGAATGGGAAAATCTTGGACAGAGAACAAGATCATTTGTATTAGTTGAGATGCAATTAATAATGCATTTTCAAGCCATTTTCTGGATGTTATGCAAGACAACTTCTGAATCTTCAAATGCTTATGTGTCATTCTAGCAAATGTAAACAGAATAAGTTAACAGGATTAACAATACTGGCAACCTTGAGGGTAAAACGGGTATGGCAAAAATGTGGAACACTGATTCATAGATTTTCTCCAGAAAACTATTTTGCCCTTGCCAATCCAAGTCTACCACATGGCGAAGAAAAGTTTGCTTTGATAATTACAGCGCATTATTACCTGACTGAAGTTTGAAAACGAGGCAATACGTACAGAATCCCTCATCTCCTATTGGTAAGTCACATATCACTCGCGAGTTTCCCGTAGCCTTGTAATACAATACAAAGACGCGTTTTTGTTGCCACAGCAACCGTTTTAGGCCTGTGAGATTGACATGCAACTCAAACGATATGACAGTAACAAAATGTATTTGACTAAATGATACGAGTCAAAATTAGAAGCTTTATCAGGTAATAAAGCTCATAGTAGCCCTCGGCAAATATGAAGCCCTCGGTCTTAATGCACAGACCTCGCAAGCTCGCTCTGTACTTTTAAGACCTCGGGGTTTATATTTTCCTGTACAACACAAAACCGGTTAGTATGCCCATAAGCAAATTGGCTGCAATGGTTTTTCGAACAGGAGGACATTTTGAGTCACCCGCTATTGAAATAAATCTTCGGATAATCAGATTTCAACACGTACCTTCTATGATGCATGACCATACCAATTCGATATTGAACATCAGCATTTTGTGGGTCACTGCGATATTTCTGAAATATAGAAAACAAGGGTCATATGTTGACACTTTATCAAAGCAATCTTATGATTGAGCTCATATAAAACTAACCAAATTGTGGTACTAAACAGTTGAATCACCCTATTTTTGTTCTATAAACATACTAACCACCGTATTAGCAATACCAATTATTTGGTCATGTACAGTAGCATATAGATAGATGGATAGATAGTATGAAATCAACAATATTTTATTGTTATTTAACCAATTTTTAAGTTCAATTTCTTGTATATTCCCATCAAATCTTATGTGCTAATCTAATATCAAAGATGATAGAAACTAAACCCTATTAAATGGATTAACAAGTAAATGTGTATGGAAAATCGATCTAACTAACATTGCTGAAGATGGCAGCTCAAAAATAACCAATTTGCAATTCACAGTATCGTTAATAGCAACAACAACAGTCAGAGAGCGATGCGTTGTTGGTTACTCACAAAACTTGTTGTCGAAATTTGCATAATCGTGGTCAATAGCAACTTGTGCAGGAAATGCCCATTTGTGAGAATACATCGATCGTAGTTTCCATACAGCGCATGCGTTAACATCTATGTTGACCGGAGGGATATCACTTCGTGCAGACCGAACCGATTTCAAATTTAATTGAGTAAAGGTATATTGCTGCTTCGAAGCAACAGAGGATCCACAGTTTTTGGTATAATATTCATATAAGCAGTTTTCGGCACTCTGCTTGGAACAAAGGTGACATTTCTAAATCATTAAGGAGGCAGTTACCCAAATAAATTCTGGAGGTGGATTGTGATAAAATGATCTGTAAGATTTTAACAGTTTCCTCAATCAAAGTAAAATTTTGACTGTTTGCAAAGTAGGCATTCATTTATGAGAAACTGAATTTAGTTGATAATTTGGGGTAATGGTTGCCATGGAAACCTACCATTCATAGGGGGCATTTTTTTCGTTTAGGTACATTTTTCTCCAAATTTATACTCCTGATATTCAAAATTCCTCAAGAATCCTTCTAGTATAAAAGTTCTCTTCAAAATGAATTACCAGTTTCTCCCTAGCAACAACTGTTGTTTGGGTAGCCCCCAAAACCCTAGTTTCCATGGTAACAAACCCTTAACACAACATATTGAATTTTTGATAATTCATATGTTTCCTCAGTCTATTTGCAGTCATCTCTGAAGACTTGATGTAAACTGGGCACAGGGTTCAGAAATAAAATGTTCCTGAAGATAACACACCCTTGGAAAGTTACTTTTGAGAAAACTGTACTTAAAGTTTGGCATGTCTATTTTCACAAGCATTGATATTATTTAGCACCAGAAAACATACCTCAGAACAAAACGTAATGTTTCAACATTTCCTAGCCTTTGTTCTCTCTACCTTTAGTAGTATTCCAAGTGTCCCTTCTTCTACAAAAGTTATCTTTGGAGCTGAAATGTGCTCCTCTACACTTTCCATGCTCTTCTTCCTTTTCTGTTTCTTGTTTTGGTTTCTAGCATTTCTTCTGCTATCTTGAAGATTGCTTTTTGATTTTCCCTTAGAGTTTTTACTCATAGTTTCTGGTTCTGTACCAGTACCAAAGCTACCAGATTTATAGCTTATTTGCTTTGCTGCCTTATTTTCCATTTTACCAAACCTTAACTTCTTTCTGCACATTCTATATTTGTCAGATGTTCTTCTAGCAGCCGCATGAATGCGAACCTTGTCTTCATACCTAAGAGCCTCATACATGTTCTTTCCTGGTGACATCCCCATTCCTTGTATCATCGTGGCTTTAGATGCAGCTCCAGTATTGGCAACACAAATTGTCTCACACACTCCAATGGTCACCTTTGCTAATCCACAAAACATAGTTTTTGGGATCTGAGACCAAAGAATACCATTGATGCTTTCATTCTGGTTTTGTGTGAGACCCATTAAGCATCGACTTAGCAGCTCATTGTGACTTAATCTTTCAAAGATGGGCTTGAGATCTTTCAAGAAAGCATTGGGTAGCCTTCCATTTTCTGAATATGTTTGCTGATTTGTTGCTCTGTCTCTCCAGAACCTACACCAGCTGTCTGGACCTTGTGGGCAGTGGCAATGTTGATCTTCTAATGACTCATTTGGGTTCTGAACAATATGATGCAATATACTGTAGCTCTAACAGCTCTTCTCATTCCCTCTAGATTTCCAGAATTCTGTCTGATTGCAAAACCATAATAGTTCTGAATCTTCTTAATCATTTCCAGTGTCAATCTTCCAGCACCCCCTACTCCTTTGCCATCCAGCAATTTTGTTCCCTTCATTTCCTTTTTGTACTTTGTGAGGGCAGCACCCATTCGTTTCTGCACATGCCCTACACATTCTTCTTTGATAACAGTATATGATGCAATGAACTTTGTTCGCATTGCCTCAGCTACAGAACCATAGCAGCTGCTATCACCATCGCCCACAAACTGACTGTACTTCAACTTTCTTTTATCAATGCTATCAGAAAACAGGTCAATTGCCCCTTTTGTTTCCATACGACCAGATGAGCCAGTGTGATTTATCTGACATTGGCTCCTGTGTTCTTTGAACCATGTTTTATAATCATCTGAATCTCTATCTAAATGCCTGTGTGCAATGCATGCATGACAAACATGACTCAAAACTTTGTAATCAAGAACTTCCCCTGTTCTGACTGACAAAATAAAAACAACACCTATTTTAGAGGTGTGCCCACGTTTTTGCCATGTGCCATCAACAGTGACAGCTACACTAGCAATGGTATTTCCAGCTTCATCTATTGTTATGTTTTCTGGCTCTTCAGTTTCAATTATACCTCTCAAATGTGATGCAGCTGCATTCATTTTGTCTTCTGCCTGCTCAACAAGCACTTTCTTTATTGCTTTGATGTGATTGTTATATGACTTTTTGGTCACTGGAGATGGAAGGTTCATCTTGGCGCAGAATTTACTCAAATTCTTCCTTCCAACTGATGCTATTACTGATCGCCTATTCACTTCAAAAGAGCCTCGTTTACCAGGCAGAGCTTTACTTGACCCGAAGTCTGTCTTAAATCCACAATTCAAACATCTTACAAACAAGGACTCTGCAAGGCCATTTTTCCTTTTATTGCACTGAAAAATTTTAAGCTTTGACTTTTGACTCATACAAGATCTGCAAACAGCCACTTCTTCCAGACAGGTACTCAAAATGGAGAAATCTTGGAGCTTCATTCCATGGGCAGGCTCCACTGAAAGCTTTGCATGTAGAGCAAACTTTCTTGAAAGACTCCTTGTTATAATCCTGCCCTGAGTCAGCTTGTTAAAGTCGCTATTTCTGAGCTTTTCCGCCGACATATTCTTGAGCTTTCTCGGTTGTGCAGCTAACCTGGGCCGAGCCACGGGAGTTGTGTCAATATTAGGCCTATCGTTTCTGGCTTGGGCTTCACGCCTGTTTACAGCCGTTACTGGATCTTTTTTTGCAGTTTCCCATGATTTCTTCCCATGGAATACCCTTTGCCGCTTTCTTACTTTCAGTCTTGGCATATTTGAATCACAAATTCAGCGATACAGCTCTGTGTTTGTACGAATTTCTATCACGGCTAACGATTGCTGGCTCCGTCCTCCAATCTAATGGCAATTTTTCAATTCAAGTCAATGTGATTCACCCAAAATGAGTTGAATTGAACTCAAGGGGGCTCCCTCACAATTTCTAGTCGAAATGGAACTTGTACAATTTTGCTGGGGCTAAAAAAGGCCCCTAGCAACCAAGATAAATAAAGGTGGAACATGGTTGTTAGGGAATCACATTGAGAGTACTAACTATTAAAATCATTTTTCTGAAGAAATTGTAGCAATAAGGCACAAAAAATTTATGCCAAAGGACTCTTTAGAGAACGAGGAATCGTAATTTACAAAAAAGAAAAAATGCTCAAAAAATTGTTTTCAAGAAAACTTTTTTGGGTAACTGCCTCCTTAAGCCTTTGGGGCTTACAACTCTCAATCAACTTGTCCCAAGATCTTAAACCTGGAGTAACATAAACACTCACTGGAACTATTGCAGCTTCTCCTTCCTCCTCTCGTCGCTCGATTGCATATCCAAGCAACGACGCAAGCAGTCCAGTTTGTATACTACCACGTGTAGATGAAGACAGCTGGCGAAGATTTTCGACAACCTAAACCAAAGCAAAGGAGAATCAAAATCTGTCAGCCTCGTTATACAGCTATTCATAAACTCCTACAGACTCTTTAACCCTATTTTGGTTGGGGGGGGCAAATTTGCCCCCCTAGTAGATTTTGTTTAATAACTCTGCTAGGAAGATATTTATAGCCATGAAACTTCTTGACATTTTGCAACTACTTATTGTACAACTTCTCAAAAAGTTTCATTAAAATATTTTGAAAAATGAGGGGGCGGGAGACAATTTTCTGGGACTGACCCTGGAAAAATCGCAAATTCTCAAATCTCAATTATCGCGAAAAAAGGAACGTAAGTTGAATATTTTGCAAATGTCTTTTGTAGTGTAGTGTTATTTGATGGATTCTATCACAATTATCATGGTTGGGTGGAAAATGTGCTCCAAATTTAATTTTATTGCGATTTTCCTGATTTTAGTCAATTTTGCAGATTTTCTTGACCACACAAAGGAAAATGCTGACGTGAGCAAAAATGAGGGCCAATCTTAGGTTAATTTTTACATTTTCAGACAGTACATGCCTGAGGCTATTAGCACACAAAATTTGGTCACTCTACCTATTACCAGTCAAGAGTTAGGTAGGGGGGGGGCTGTTTTGCCCCCCCAACCAAAATAGGACTATCAAATAGCCCAACCACTTTTAGGTTAACTATCTGAGCGAAAAGATGGATAGCCTGATAACAATCTTTAGAGTAATGGGTTGGTTATTAGGCTACGAGATGGTTAGATCAAACTTCTGTGGTGTGGTGATAAGTAATGACTAGATTTTGTCAAAGGTTTTTTAACTGTTTTGAAAAATTTGAGAAGAAGCATTATAATAAAATCATTTGCAATACGTGATCCAAACGGCCGATTCTGATAAACCAAATTTTCTCATCTTACGTAAAATGTTAGCTACAAAGGTATCATATTTTGTAGGAATCTGAAAAATGTTTTGAATGCTGCACGCTTTCCGAAGTCTGTAAGTTTTCAATTCAGACTCAGATTGCGTTCACCTGATGCCGGCAAAATTTGAAACCGGTAAAAAATGTGACGGATGTGTTGGGAAAACCCACATGCTTGCTGTTACAAACATTCCAAGTCGGTTAGCAACTAAAAATAAGTACATCATTTACCAGTATTTTTATGTTCATTGATTCGAACGGCAACTTTATTTATTTACTTTATGAGTCAAAGTATTTTTCTTACCATTGTTGTAACTTACTTATATGCGTAAGAGCCTCGGCTTGGAACTGAGATTCGGAAACTGACTAAGGATACAGTACCTTTAATGGCTAGGTGTGACGTCAAACTATTGTATTAAGAGATAAGTCACTTTTCCTGTTATTGTCAATTCTGATTGGCTAGAAAGTTTTACGAGTTCCTTATTGGCTAAGTACAGATGATTTGTATAAGTTAGTATCATTCAGTAATGAGTTGACTATGTTACATGAGACATGATGTCTGTAAGAATGATGGTAACATGATGTACGAAAAAACCAAGATCGCCTTTTTCATTGGAGTCATCCTGTGAATTCGAAATTTAGCCTAAAACTAGCGAGGAGAGTGTGATATTCTCCACAGGATGGGCCTCCCATTCACACGAAAATAGTACATTTTTGCCAGCATATTTTGAAAGCGGTAGATTTTGAAAACAGTACTCTAACCGGCACATTTTAAAAACAGTATCGTTTGAATACTTGGAAATGATGAAAACGGAAAATTTTTCAACGCTTTCAAAACGAGACTGATCGATCCTTCAGGTGTGGCTACATTTCCGCAATATCAAATTCTTGTGGAGTTTGCAATGTGTTCGTTGCGGTCAAACTTCCTACTATTTTAAAAAATTCTTCCCGTTAGCTAAAATTTTGCTACGTCATATTTTTCACCGTTTTCAAAATTTGCCGGTATCGTGTGAATATACTCTAATTTACAAAACAGCTAACAGGTATCGTCAATTAGTTAAAAGTCATGTTACCTCGTCGAGGTTAATTGCATGATGTAAATATATCCGGGACAACATCAGCCGGTTCTCTTCATCGTCCGGGTTCAAGAGCAGCATCAGCTCAAGAGCTCCACGAAGTTTGTCAAGGGATCTGAAGAAAGACAAAGACAACATGAATCTATTTCTATCGGCACCTGATAATCATCTTGCTCGATTTACCTGGTTCTGTGCGTAACTTTCCTCGCCTTGCAGACTACACCGACTACACCAATGTACATAGGCGTAGGAGACAGGGGGGCTGGGGGGCTGCAGCCCTCCCGACTTTGGAAAAATTTGCAAAAATCAGCAATGATCGGGTAGAAAATCGGCCTAAAGTTGGGCAAAACTTACGTAAACAATGGATCTTCTATCGGGCAGCCCCCCTGAATTTTATTTCCCCCTACGCTTATGCCAATGTACATTGAAAGCAACAGTTGCTCTATACGGCATGAGTTATACTATTTACCATCACAGTTTATTTCATCTCCTACGATATAATTTTTCTCATAGGTTACCTTGAACGCTGATCTTCTATATCATCAAAATTTCATTACAGTGGAGCTTCCGTATGGCGGACACCTTTGGGACCAATTTTATTGTTCGTTATAGAGAGGTGTAATCATTTGTCAATAGTGTAATTTGGGACGAAAATATTTGTCCGTTGTTCAGAGGTGTCCGGTGTGTAGAGGTGTTCGTTAATAGCAAGATGGCCGCAATGTTAAGAAACTGTAGCACTATGTATGAAGTTAGACCTTTAGCAAGTTAAATGCAACGGATATCAACTTTCAAATGCAAGCTTGGCAACTATGTCGTTGAGCCTTGATTCTTGAGTAATACCAAGCGACAGTTTTTGTTTTGAACATAAAAGAACACTGTTTATTCCTACATGATGTTTTAAACCTCGAGGAAAATATCTGAAGCAATGCTGAGACCAAAGTTACAAGTCATACGTTTGAAAAGTAAGAAAAAATCAAGAAACTTTCAGTACTAAGATGCAAAAATTGTTGAATCATTTTGACTTATGAAACGTTTAGTACTGTTACCAGATCCAAATTTCTCACAAAGAAAAAGCGTACAAAATATTAGTAGTAGTACGTTATTATTCAATCTCTTGCATGTTACATACAGTGGAGTAATTTCTCATTTGAGAATCGGTTGAAAATATCAAAAACAAGAAATTGCTAACAGTATTGGACATATTTTACCATGGATGAGGATATGTGCTTAGCATTTTTTTGAAAAATGAGAAGATAAGAACACTTTGTCATTTTCCAAAAAAGACAGCTATAAAACACTCTTTCCCAGGGAAGAAATATTAATGCTCACAAATTCTATTTTCTGACAATGGGCTGCCGTTTCTTGTCATTCCGGCCACTTCACCATGAACTGGACGGCATGCTAGAAAGTTTGGATGAAAGGGAAGGGAAACAGCGATCCATGAGGCTGCTACCTCTTCAATTTTCACGTTTTCGAGTATGCATGCAGGCAACCGTTACTAGAGAGGCTTAAACATCCTACTGCAGCACTTAAAAGCAAAGTTCAACTAAAATACCATTGAGTTTGCAAGGGAGCAATTGTAATGCTATATCATGAAATCACGATCCAAGAAAAGTGTGTCATTTTTACCAAATTGCAATTCTGAAGCTCTGGGCAAAACGTTTCTTTGTTCCCGCTGTAATGTTTGACGAAACATCTTTGATTGCAACAACCTCGTATACCAAGAATGAATCTGATTTTCTGATTCTTTCGACTCATGGAACTAGACTCCGAGGAGGCAGCAGTGTCAGAGGACCACTTGTTCAAAACTTGCTGCCGACTATGACCGATCTTCCCACCCCTTTATGATTCAGGCCTCTTCTTAATGAAAATATAACGCGTTTGTATCCTTGGCAACATCGACGACTGAGGCCCAGCCTTCCAATGCCAAATAAATTCTACTTGGAAATGAATGTTTGAAAGGTCGCTAAAAAACAAAAAAAAACTTGCTCCGAAAAGGAATTCCCAATTTTGCTGGTTTGCCCACTGACAGAATGAAAAACATTGCTCAAATCATTTGTGCATACCAGTTCTTGCGCATTACCCATTCAAACTGACGTCTAATTATTACAAACCACTCACTCGTAATTACTCACCTGCCATCAATGTTATTAGAAGATCGATAAGTATTGATCATGTTTGCAACCATTCGAATGAATACCTTAAATTTGAAAGATTCAATGTGTGTTCAAGTGTGAATGAATTTCATATGAGGCTATTTCTGTAATTACGATCACACAAAAACAAGATGTTAAAGGCAGTCTGTCCTACATTTGATTGGGTGATAATGACAATACAAAGAATAGGAAATCTGAATGGCTGCTCATCTTCTGACTTTCTACGACTGCAGAAAGTCAAGACGATTAGCCCTCTTTTGTTTCAAACGCACAGATTCACAAAGAAATCCGTTGTGTTGAGCTCTGACTGCTGAGGCTATCAGATACGTGACAGACTGCCTTAAACTGATCGACACTAACTTTGGCCCCAATCAGCAGGCGACAAATTTGAAAAATCAGTAAGTTGAAAACCTACGAGTTTGTTCGAAATTAACCTTAAAATGTTACTTGAATTATCAATAGGTAACGTGATGATAGAGATGGAGTAAAAACCATCAAAATACTGTATGCGGTGAGTCAAAGAAGTCTTCACACCAATTTGGAGACAAAAAATGCAATGCTTAAATGAGAGTATAACTTTATGCGCGATTCCAAATGCATTATCTCAGTTTCAATGAAGAATAGCACTACCGAATGATGGAAACTCATATCAAAATTTTTTGATACCTTGTTTCGTTTTCTTTGCATAAAGTGAAGAAAGTATACACGGCTGACTATGCTTCAAAAGATAAATCGAATAAAAAAAACTTGTTTCAATCAGCATGCCTTTCCAAATATCACACAAACTCATGAGACAACACACATTTAATTTGTGCAGCTAAGCTGCAAAATTCTTGGCACCTGTTACCTTCCGAAGACAAGATACAGCTATATTTCCTTATCGAAACCACGTACTTTGCAAACAAAGCGATGTCATCAGTCACTGCCAGAAATCAGTGAATGACTTCAAAACGAGGTGAGATATCAAAAAATATAAACGCAATCTTTTATCATTCAACAGAGGTATTCATCTGGAACAATGAAAATTTCGCTTCAGGCAACTTAAAAAATGTAGGATGATGTTTTCTTAAAAAGAATCTTAAAACAAAGACTCTTAAAAGGTTATCATTCTTCTCTATCAAAAGAGTCTAAATCTACACAATCGTGAAACAACCGTTTTTAGTTGTCCTTGGGCAAGTCAAGAAATACGAGGTGTCCCATAAAAAGGATAAGCGTTTGAACAGTTACTGCGAAGGAGCCTTGTGTTCAAAAGTGTTTGTTTCTGTTAATCAAATAAATGAGGTCTCAACTTAGATTTTGCGACCTGGCATGTCCAAATCGGATTTGTACTCGCAGAGCAATTCACTGAAACAGGAAAAATTTGTGAGGTGATACAGTTATTATTTGCACGTGATTTGGAAAAGCTTTGGGACAGCTCAACAATAAGTTATTTTTGGCAATTTGTTGAGCTATGAGAGTGAAGTTTACTCTTCATAAATTCAGAAGCCAAATATGAATGAACAATCTCAACAGTAAAGAAACTTGGCTGAGAAAGATCCTTTGGTATAAGAACACAGCTTGACACTGTTCCCGTTCCTTCAGTCCTAAAAAAGTTGCGCTCTGAACTGTTAACGTGTACATGTATCTGTCCTCAAAATTTTCCGCGAATCGATATGATAGTTTAATTGATCAGGGAAGTTTTAAGAATAGAAATTTTACTCAAAATTCTTGATTAAAATCAAAATTTTGAGCGAACTCAAAATTCTCTTTCAATGCCACATTGACGTAGCATGAAGCATAATTCAATAACCAACTGTCTTAGGCTGTCCTAGAATACAAATCTGATATTAACGTGCAAGGTCGAAAAGTCTCAGCTGAAATCTCATTTATACCACAAACTAAAAAAACCTTTTCATTCTAAAGCTCATTCACAGGAAACTATTCAAACACCCGTACTTTTTGGGACATCCGGTACGACTTGCAGTCAATGCCCATTTCAGTAGGAAATAATGCACCTAAAACAACGAGAAAAACCTTCAAGATTATGTTGAAGCCTCACTGAGATGAGGAAATTTAAAATTTACAAGCTGGTTACATGGGTCATCCTGTGCGATTTTTCAACTAATTGATACATTTTGCTGAACCACCCAGTACAAGAATTTTTTGAAATTTCCAAATATAGATAAAAGCAGGTAAAAACCTTCATAAAATTTCTGGTCAGAAAGGAAGGGGAATGAGGGGGGGGGGGAGCTTCTTTAGAGCATCACATCAATAGTACGTCGCATGAAATGCTCCAATAACGGTGATATTAAAGTCTGTCTCAAACAAGCAATAATAGTAGTTAGGAAGTGCTGCATACTGATTTTTTGCATAATTTGTTATGGAAATGTATACGATTGTGGTCAGTAGCTAAATGTGCAAGCAATGCCCTCATGTAAGAATCCTCTGAAGTCCAAGAATCATAAACTCCACAAATAGCTACAGTTGCTTGACAAATTTTGAAAGGTCAGTTTATCATGAAAATAACGCAGCTTTCGCTATGAAAAATAGGATGACGTCATCATACTTTCCATATTGCCCACATTCTAATTTTTACAGCTAACCGCAATGAAATCATCTGACAGTCATGAAAAGGCCCGCAAAAATTGTTGAAAACAGACAGACAGACAAACAAACAGAATCGAAAAACGAAGCTATTCCGCAAGAATATTACGCTGCTTCGCATTCACTTTGCAGCAATTAGATGTCACATGAAAACGCTCACGAACCGCCACAACTGGAAAGCTATGCATAAGCAATTTGCATCATAGTGAATGTAGGGTGACATTAGATTTATGACGATGAGTCCCTTGTATCCCTGCGGTAAACCTTGCTCAAGAGGGACTCATCATGAAACAGTGAAAAACCCGGCCCTATCTCCTGCATTCGATCATGACTCGATCGATCGAATCAGGATCGAACGACTGCCGTAGCTCTGTTCAACGGTCACTCCTCGGAACGAAAATGCAATAAAAACCGCATTAAGCAGGCGTTTAATCAAAGAAACTTGGTATAAATCTGAAGGAGGATGTTTACTTTACCTGGTAAATCCAAAATGAGTCTTTCAACACTACATTTTCCATGTTTTTAAGACCAAAACAAACCAGAGAAAACTTCAGCCACCTGCCGTAGCGACTTTGTTCAAAATCAAGTCAACTGCATCATTCGAATCGAGAATTCGACATCGTTGTTCTCTGCTGAATCTCGCAATCTGATTGGTACGTTAGGAATTGCGAAGTTTGGGCCTAAAAAGGGCCAAGTTTTTCATAGTAATACTATGAGTCTCTATTGCCTGAAGCGCCATCATCAAGTCAAAGAGCACAGGGCAACAAGAGACTCATCGTCATCAGTCTAGGGTGACATCTAATTCGAGACGGATTTAGTGATAATTTCACTAGCAGAGCTGCAGATGTCTGATTTAGGTTTTCTGGCGATTTTGCAAATTCTCAAATTCATTTCAATAAGCTAAAGTAATTTGAGTGTTATAAAGTTCAGAATGAATTACCTGCTTTGGAGTAGCAGTTGGAAACAGGGTTTTTCTTGGAAGAGCGCTACGGCTCTCATAAGGAAGAATTTGAATACAATCATGTTCCTCCATGATCTTACCACCGTTGAAAGCATCGATGTATTTATGGTTTTTTTCATTGCTAGAAGTACAGAGAATGCAATTACTTTATCATGAGTGCTGATTAAGGAGAACAACGTTCAAGCAGCACGCATTCTAAAGATAAAGAAATTAAGAGAATAACATTTCGATGCGTTAGGTAAAACTTCTAAGACATTTGTCGCAAAAGCTTAATAGTTCTCGGCAAAAAGGTTTGGTTGCACACTTTGAAAATTCCGTAAGTAAGGTAAGTTTGATAAAAGATTCATGTTACCCAAGCATAGGTGTATTACAAACACTTAAAGAGCTTAGTTAAACAATTACAAAATTTCTCGCGTGGTAATTTTACAAATTTACCAGATTTGAACCTTGGATCTAAACTTCTTTCTTAAGAAGGGCTGTTGCCAACTCATGCCTCTATCATACGGCTGGACAGCTATAACTGAATGGCTAAACGAAAGTTAAGTCCTATTCGTCCTATCGGGCCTATCACATCAGTAATGACGTTGCAAATTCATGGCAAGCTATCATAATAACAATAACAGTTAAGTTTAGAAGTTTTTCTTGGATACAAAGCATGATATACCTTGAGCAGTATCTCAGTAAGAAATGAGTTGGAAAATTAACCTAAAAGAAAAGAAAAACATCCCATATATCAGAGAGTCTGCGTCTGCGTAGGGGTAGACATGAGAGCTGAACGATAAAGAGCAACGAATATCTAAGGTGCAACGTATTGTCTTGCCTTGAAATACAGTCTTTGGCTTCGCCAGCAAGTACGCAGTCACAGTTGTGAAGTTGATCTGCAGACGTGAGCTTGTCAAGCTTGCACGACGGATGCATCAATTTCCCAGAGAAATAACCGAGATTTTTAAGAGAAAAAAGGATTTCAAGACATTTCTGCAGGAATTCATTCTTCTACTCAGCGGTATGCACAGAGGAGGGTCATATTTGTCAATCTGCTGCAAATGACAGTGATGATTGACTTTGTCGCTAAGTATTACGCGAAAGGAATACAAAAAGGAAGGAGAGCTCCCTCTTCCATATCCCCTCCACAGCAGATATAGCAGAAATTACTTTCAGTGGGCCCATCTGCTTCATCTTTTATAGAATCAAGATTTAAGGTTGTAATTAATTTTAAGGGTGCTCTAAACAAGCAAAGCATTGAGTTAAAGACATGTCTGATATGGAAAATATTCTGGTTTACAAAACAGTGCATTCCAAACTAAATGCCACACATTTGCCACAACTTCGTTCAAACAGGTGTAGTCAGGGACTTGCCATCTACGTGATGTCTTCAACAGAAATCACCGCTTACTCTAAAAAAATTGTCAAATTTTCGAAGTAAATTATTAAAGGTAGAAAAGGAGGCTCTCTATCTTCTATGTGCAGAATTGACGTTAGTTATGAATGAATAAACTCGACTGGAGAATCTTCTTACCGGTTCAAGATGAATTCCAAAACTCTGAGCAACAGCAGCAAAAACAATGGATAGTGTTATTGGTATCCCTGTGCGCAATTCCAGAACCTGCGGAAAGGAAGAACCTTAAAAATGTCGTGGGAAATATCTCGATATCCATGTTCATAGAATATACTGGAGGCCCCAGAACAGATGATAAAAGATAAGCACAACATGTTTTAACAGTTGTGGCGTATTCTATAAAAACCATGAAAGAAACAATTTGCACAAACTCTGCAATCAATTGGCACTGAATATCCTTTGTTGTTCCTTTGTAGTTTGCAAGTTTGTATGGAATGTGCGTAAATTTGTATCCAAAAGAACTCTTGTAAACTGATTCATGTTTACGTGGAGCTTTATAAAAACCCTTGCAACATTAAATTCTCTTTACCAACAATTTACAAACTCATCTGCTAAAACAAACTTTGTGTAAATTTGCTGCAAACTAAATGCAAACCTAATCTGTTTTCTAGGGAAATATTGATACGGAATTACTGAGGTTACTTAAAATCACTGGGTTACTTACAAAGTTCCTCAAATGCCTTGAAATATTTCATTGTAAGGTAACTTTTAATATTCGCTCTATTTGTAGCCTGCTACATCAAAGTATCCATGGGATCAATCAATTGATCGATCAATCGACCAGTTTGACATACTTCGGAAGAAAGCAAGGATATCTTTTCTGATATACCTCTTCCACAATCATTATGCTGCAAACGTTCATTGAGATTGATTTAGGTTGTAGTTGGCGTATAGTGATTAGTTTACAAGTATTCTTCGTTTCTTTTTTGTGTATTGCCCTAGTAGTGTTCACTGTTTTTTGTTATATATAAGAACATGGGGTAGCCATGCAATTTTGCTCCCCATGTTTATTGTCCCTGTAATGTTGTGCAGTTGTATAGTATTCATATGCAGAGTAGATAAACATGTATTGTAAGAATTCTATATGGATAAAAAAATCAATGGGATCCTTTCTATGCTATCGGGTAACCCACGAAAACTTCACGAGCTAGATCATAAGTAAGTCTCTAAAATAGAATCTATTGATAAATGCTTTATGTCACAGCAAAGTTAGTCACAGTTTAGCAGAAAAGCATGGTCCATGGTTGTCTTTGAGATCCTGCATGATCATTTTCAGTAATGATTAATGATTACAAAACCAGACTGAGGAAAATTTGAATGCTATCGGGTGCGCTAAAATAGACTATGCACTTTTGACAGGCCAAGATAAATCGGATATTGGACCGATTTAGAAGATTCATGAGTTAATCTAAAGATACTCAATTGCATGCTAATAATTTGTGTAAAGTTTTAGTCTTCTATTCATGGAGCTATAAGCGAGTTTCTTGGCAGTTTCGATTGCTAGAATCATTAAAAGCGGTCGAAAAACGCTGATCAAATTTTCTAAAGACTCAACACAAAGAGAGCATATTTCCGTGGTGATTTAGGAATCTAGGCATTACTGTATTCCAATCACGTTCTCCTGAGCAGATTTTGAATTTATTTTTCTTCATATCTTCCAAAACATGGAGTGGAAAAGAACGGGAAAATCCGAGAAATTACCATGTCTTTGAAATATGACTTTAGCAGGAAGGCTATACAAGTTGAGCCAGAAAAAAATTCCCACGTTTTTGTTAAATCAACAGCATCAAGAGCATTGGATGAATCGCAATGAAGCAATATTTGCTTGACACCTATGACATCGAAGTATTTTTGTGATTTTTCTCGCCTTCTTACGAGCACTAGGAAAGGCCGAAAATACTTGATCGAATCATGATGGACAGATCACCCAGGATAACAAATAAAACGGCAATTTCTCATGGTCGATTTAGATCGTCTGGACATTTGTTGCAATGGGATTGAGAATCTTTAGTATTTCCTTGAAAATCTATGTCTTATAACTCTCAAGAGAAACGAAACGCCTGCGTGTGTTGTCTTTCAGGCCCCTTTTCAGCCATTTTGCAACCATGAAATATTTCTAATGTTGAATTGACCCAATTTCCTGTACTCATAAGAAGGTGAGAAAATCACAAAAGTATTTCTATCTTTCTGCTTTTAACTACAGTTTGAATCAATCAAATTCGTGCATTACTCTTAGTGCTATGAATTTTCGAAAGTGGGAACTGTTTTCGGGCTCACCCGGTAGCTTAAACTGACAAAAAAACGCCTCAGAATATAGATAAAGCCCCTCAGCTACATGCTGAGACATTGTCTGTCTTCACATTTGCTTCAAGGAAGCTAAAAGTGATCTAGCTCGAGAGACTTCGTTAGATTCGATCGGTAATCAAATAAGGAAAATGTTTTAAGATATTGCATTAATGGGAAAGGTCTTTCGATACTCTAGGCTCAAAGATATATAAACAGGCTGACTTACTTTATCAATAAATGAATTGTTCACATCATAATATGATCGGTTATTTCCTTTATATCCAAGATCTTCAAACAGGACTTGTCGAATTGCTTCCAATATGATGGCATCCTGCTTAGAAGCTTCTGACTTACTTGCATCATGTTCTTGTAGTTTAGCCACTGTATCAAATTTGAACATACCGAATGAGTAAGAAAAGCTGCATATCTTAGAGACTGCAGCAACTGATCTAATTGGCCAATTTCAACGATTACTACTGCTATATCTGGACAGGGAGGTGATTCAGCTCCAATTTCAGTTCCCCTTGCTATCTTTGTCGGTTAGCCCCTGAGCTTCTAAGGTTTGGCGACATTTATAAATATTTGCTCAGCATCAAAATATCTCATTTCATTTTGGCAATACAACTAAATACACTGAAAAATGGTGACATTTCCCCATGTTCTTCGTGTAGGAAATTTTGGGGAAACGGACATTTTCCTACCAGTTTCCGAGGAGGGAAATGGAAATTTCCGCTTCCCTCCAATTTCCAAGAGAAAACTGTCCGTTTATCCTTAATTTCCAAGCAAAAGCTATTGGGAAATTTAAATATTTCTTGCTGTAATGGTAGTTTCCAAAACTCACACTTTTTCACGGTCAAACACTAAGAACTTCAAATGAAAATGAATTTTTGACATAAGTAAGATAGTGGAACTGAATTTACTTGCTACGTTATTTCAAGTTATGATGTAACTGATGATGCCATTGCTACTGTATGATAAGTCAACTATCCTGGAGGAGCAAAAATTGCCCCGTCCAAACAGGACTAGCATACGAATGAAATCTTTCAATAGCGCACAAGCAATTCCCTAACTGATCCAATTTCATGCTAATTAGCCAATGAGATTTTCGGATTCTGATTAAATGACAGAAAATAAGCAAATGGTAAAATACAGTGAAAAGCCGCGCATAAGAATCTAGTGATTAAGAACCTACAGGCTGAAATTTTGAAATTTGACACCCATTACATAAGAATTCATTCAGCCTGAAATTTGAACTAGGTTCTAATTTGTAGACAGGGCTCAAAAAACGAAATAGCGTTGTAGTGGCGCCACCAGGATGGTAGCTGAAATGCTCAAATTTCCCAGGAAGGAAGGGGGGGAAAGGAAAAAGAAACGGAAGGAAGGAAAATAGAAGAGAAAAGGAGGGGAGGAAGATGAAAGAAAGAAAGAGAGAATGGTAACGGGACAGAATGGGGTGGTATACTGGGAAAAAAGAAGAAAGTTTGTAAGAAGAAGTGAAGGTACTTGGCTTGCTACCAGGAAGAAAAATATTTTTTGGACCTTGTTTGTAGAGATCATCAAATTAAATCAAAAGTCCAGTTGACCATATGTGGATATTGCTGAGAACTCTAAAAACTTGCTTTGAAAGCTTTTAATTGTATTCCATAAAATTTGTGATTCTTGTGATGTGAACTGACAGTTAAAAATAGGCTTCAAGTTTCAATCTGAAGAAAAAGAATTTTTAAAAGCCCTGAAGAGAAAAAGAACCAATTTAAGAACCTCAACAGCCTTATTTTCAACTCAATACATGAAAACCTAGTCCGCTTGACATGCAAAATTGTAGGATATAACCTGGGTTATACGCGGGTTTTTACTGTAAACAAAAAATGAGCTGATTCTACTTCGAATTGATCCTGGACCCCATAACACCGAAATACATTCCTTCGAATATTGGCCTCCATTCAAATACCTTTTTGGAACGCTACAATGATATCGTCGTTGGTGCTCATAACCTTTTTTGAGAGGCTAAACGAGCAAATAGAGGTAATGGGGAACCCAGATAGCATGGTCAAGTTGATTCAAAACTTCAAATTTGATCAACTACTAGATACCAAACCTGGGATATAACAAGGCTCCATCAACAAACCTTACAATTCCACAATTCATATGACATTGAAACAACGCTGATCCAACTTTTACATTTGAGACAAAAAATTTCATTTTGAATGTTTCATCAACATTTCATCAACTATTAATTAAATTAACGCTGTTTTCAACGCCCTCTTGAAATTTATGGTTATGGGTCACATTACTCCATACAATTATGTACAGTGAAGCTTTGTGAAGTGAGAGTACTTTGAAGAAACTCTACAGCAGAAAAACGTCACTTTCACAAGTGTGCTCCAAAGAGTAAACTTTTTCTCTGTAACGCCCATCAATTTCACATGCCCAGGATTTAAAATCTCTCCAACACATATAGCTTCTAGGACTACATTGGTAAAACATTTGAAAAGCCTCTTTTATGAAATGCCTCTGTTAAAAACTGGAAAACTTTGTTTCCACACGTTGTTTCCAACTTTGTTTTCTCAAGAAAAATGAGCTGCCGCGTTCATACCCCGTTTTATGCACGTGCAAAGTTTATCAATGAGGAGACTAAACATTTCCCAGATGCAGCCTTTTCAGACTTACGTTTATTTTTGACCAAAGAAACAATTTCCGCCAATTTGCCATGAATCTGAGTCTCACTTATATCACGTCCACACCACTGAGCAATCAACATTGCACCTACGGTAAGTGATAAAAAGCAGGAATGAATATACAAAAAATTGCATTTCGAGCCATATAATCAACCAACAACATACCACAGTTTACATTAAGAACAATGACCGCTAATTTTCAAGCTTAAAATCCCGGGGGGGGGGTAACTTGAGTTTCCAAGATAAGGGGTTGTGCCATTCAAATCGTAAAAGTACCACCCATAAATCCGGAAAACTTTCTCAAAAATATACCCATAGATCCGGAGAAATTTCTCAAAAGTATACCCATAAATCTGGAGAATTTCTGAAAATCATACCCATAAATCTGGGAATGCCAAAAAAACTCACCAATAACTGAATTCTTATAGAAAACAATACCCATAAATCCGGAAGATGCAACGAATTGTTGAAAACCATACCCATAAATCCGGAAACTATCATGAAAAAGGTACCCTAAAAAATGGCACAACCCCGTACCATAGACAAGTTAAGTTACCCCCCCCCCCGGGCTTAAAATGTGCAGATTGTACGTTTGTTCTATTGGTGCAACTTCCGAAAACGGTCGACTTCGTAGACTCCGAAGTTTTGTTTGACCACCAGCAGGTTGGGAAGGCTTTCCGAGATTTCTGCTCCTACAGGCAGGTTTGGCAGCCTTTGCAGAAATTCATTGGGAAACCCTGACAGTGAATTGAATTCGGAACCTATCGTTGCAAGAATTACGCATTTGAATGGAACTTACATTTCTGTCACCACCAATACTGCATTCAAACGGTGCCAGCACATTTTGAAAAAGGTGCAAAATGTGATGCATAAGCCTTCCGTTCACACGAAAACAGCACATTTTGCTGGCAGAATTTGAAAACGGTAGATTTGAAAACGGAACTCTGACTAGCACATTTTGAAAACGGCATCGTGTGAATTCTCGAAAATGATGAAAATGGTACATTTTTCGACGCTTTCAAAAAGGGGCTGATCGATTGTTCAGGTAGTATTACGCTTCTTTGTGGGAAAACTCCAACGAGTTTGTAACCGTCATATTTCCTACCGCTTTCACATTGTTCCGGTATTGTGTGAGCACTAGCTTAGTTCTTTTTACCGTCACATTTTTCACCGTTTTCAAAATGTGCCGGCATCGTGTGAACATAATCCAAATCAACGGTTTTCTGAATTTTGTAGGTTTTGAATTATCAATCGAACACACCCTTCATATAGATGTAGATAATAAGGTATTAAAGCTTTTAGGCAAATCGATGCTGGAAGCCAGGGGGCATAACATGCTAAGGGTACGGGTATGTGCCGCGCATATGGGTGGGTTTTTGGGTTCAAACTTCTCTAAAGAAGGGTCCTTTTTTCGGCAGATTTTCCTTAAACATGGGTGGGTTTCAGAGAAATTGGCAGAAAATTGTCAAAAATGGGTATTTTTCCGCCAAAATTCACCATAAAAGTGGGTATGATGGCAACTGTCGGAAATTAGAAGAGGGCAGCTTTTTGAAAACCGGGCGGCAGATCCCCGTCCATCCGAAAGTCATGCACCTGCCCTCTGAATGGGGGGGGGGGGCTGAAAGCAAGTAAAGATTTTAGCATGTTTGTTTAGAGTATTATAAATATGCTTCAATCCAGGGGCGGCGAGAGCTTTGAGAATGTAGGGTGGACAAGAGGTAAAATTTATTACCAAAAGGTAAACATAATGTTTTTTTATATCGTTTTTGTTTTGGAATAAATGCTAACCTGAAGAAAGTGGGGTGGACATGTCCACCCCAGTCGACGCCGTGGCGCCGCCCTTGCTTCAATCTATATAGCAGTTGCTTAAGTCTAAAACTTCTAGAATATATGGTACATTGGTCATTGCTGACAGCAAGATATTACTTAAAGGAAAGAAACATTCATTATTTGGTAAAAACGGAAAATATTTGGAAATAACTTTCACGAATCCGCCAAACTGGCAAATGTCGAAGGAATAAACTTCGCAAACTAGGCATCCTGTCAAGTGCTGTAATGCCTCAGCATAGTTCAACAAAGTTTGTTGTTAAACAAGATAATATAGGATAATAAGAAGAGGAATATCAGTTTTCAATGAAACAAATATTTTATATTTGACACCATATTGTAGGAGATTTCGCGGGAAAAACTTTCACGAATTTTGGCCGAAAAGGCGAAAACGTGAAAGTTTCTTCTTGTGAAAGCTTCTTCCCTTAAAGCACTCGTTTTAAATTGATACTGTAAGTCATATGAAAAGTTATTTATACAAGCAAAGAATACAGCCCTAAGTGAGAGACGTTTTCATCTAAACTATTTTTGGAAAAGTTCTGGCACAAAGCAACCACAATAGCCCAAACCTTAATCCTTCAGAGAAGGTCATTTTAAATGCAAAAGTCTACACGCCACAGTCTCTCAAAATGGCACTCAATATTTTCATCACATTAAGGTAGAAGAAACTGCAGAGATTTCATTGGAGTTTTTAGTCACTTGGCAAGGGGTTCCATAAAATGAAACAATTTCAAATGAAGTTGAGATAGTATATGATACCTTTTATCACCTTCTGATCCTGTTCACGTTTGCACAAAAATGAGCACCATTCCTTTGTCAACAGATGCTGCTTCACAAAAGTGTAGATTTTCCTTGCATAATATTTGAGCGTTAAATCCTTGAACCTTCAAAGAAACAAAATTAAAAGATACAAAATAGCCACCAAAGTTTAAGTAGTCTTGGGTCAAATTTGTTCAGAGTTTGCAAGTTTGTAAAGGTTTGGTGCAAATTTTGTATGTTTACATGAGGCTTCACATAAACCGCTGCGTTGGAAACTGGTTCAGGTTGCTGCTATAAGCAGCCTCATGCGAAATTCAAACTTTTAACAAATAATTCAAATTAAAAGGTCTTGTTGCCTTTGAAATCTGAAACATTATTGTCTCAGTAACATTCTGTTCAGTACAGTACAGCTCAGGTCGAAGGAAGATGCAAAGTAGACTGCATCTACCAAAACTTCAAGAATCTGCTAACTTGTGGTTCTTGATGGCACATCTGATTGGCTAATGTTTGTGTGAACTTATCACATGAGCCTCATTGCATGATAGCAGGTCCTTTTTGTTTGTTATGAGTGATAACTGATATTTATCATGTTGGTCACACACAGCAAAGCTGGTCTATTTATCATGACTCAATGATTTTAATTCTAAATTTCATTTGCATAAAAAATTTTTAAAAATACAGCAGATGACAAAAGTAAATGACAACTTTTACAATAGGAGTGCATTGGGATTTTTTATGGAGACGAATTTCTGAAGGAGAAGCTCTCTCAATAGGTAAAGAATAATCAAGGAGAGAGCATCCGATAAACCAAAAACCTAATTCAAATCATGAAATCTTTTTAAGTGTTTAGGTTGATCAAGTTTCTTTCAAAATGCTTATAAGTTATGTAACTGCAAAACCCCAGTTTTTACTGTATAATAAGGGTTGCCTAATAATGGCTGTATTAATCGATACAGACTTTATATCTATAGTAATTCACCTGTTGGTTGACAAGATCTCCTCAAAAGTATTTTCAACATGTTTGATGTCTTCCACTTCATGACCATCACAGAATTCTGCAAACATTTTCAGATCTTTATTCTGGAGACACTCTTTCTTGTATGACCTTTTTATCACTGCTGTTATCTCCTTCAGTAGCTCTCTATCACATTTTATTCTTCTTTTGAAAGTATCTTTCCAGTCACCATCAATGTTCGTTTTATGTTTCCACGTGGCCCATCTGCATGGCACAGATAAGAAGATTATAAATCAAAATTTACCAGCTTCAAAAGTCATTCCTTCCCATGGATATCGAAGCCCATAAGAAAAAGTTCAGCATTCAGCAAGCTTGTACAAGCTTAGAAGGAGCATGATTTTGGCTTGAAGGAGCTTGAAATGAGTATGTTGACAAAATTTTGGCCAGCTTGCATGTATGATTGGAGCTTGATTAAGTTTGACAACAATCACATGCTAAATTCATTCTCAAACGTACTCAATCAAGCTTGATTGAGTTTGCCTTCCAGTTCAAAATATACATGCTGCAAGCTAGCACAAGCGGTGCAAACTTCTCACTTGAATCATGGTCTCAAACATGCCTAAATCATACTCAAAACAAGTTACTATCACGCTTGAAGCATGCTGCTCTAAACATATTAATCACCTGGCTAAGAGAGGCTTTCTGAAGGCCCCTTTTCAAACCCTTTAAAAAGGAGTTAAAGTGACAATCAAATTTCTTTGGGTTTCTTTCCTAACAACAAAACTTACATGCAGCATGTAAGGTAGGTAGGAAGGTATTTGTATTTAACGTGGCTAGCCTGCGAAAGTCTGAGAGACTTATTTCCAGCAGGGGCCACGGATGTTTTACCATCACTCCGCCGCAGCTACCCGCCACAGCTACCAGATTTCCCTCACATGGCTCTGGTCGACAAGAGCTAGTGTAACGGACAGCGACCAAACTGTCCAGCATGGGATTTGAACCTACGGCCGTTCTGACCTTTGGCTTACTAGTCACATGCCTTAACCACTCGGCCACATGCTCACTAATATGCCCCTTGGGTGGATGCCTGGGGGATGGAATTCCCAGAATAAGTTTCTCACATGAGAGGAAAGACTTTTCATTACTGCTAAGAAAAATACATTTGTGCTGAAGGGTGTTCCTGGAAATTTAAAAAAACAATGATTGCTCTGAGATATTCACAAAGGAACAGGAAGTGAACCCAAAGAATGTTATAAAACTTTTCAGAAACTCGCAAGATACTCCAAGTACTCAAAATCTGACAATTCTAAGAAAATTTCAGCACTGGGCCAAACAGTTAATTTCTTATAAAAAGGAATGCGTATAAGCACAGTTTTGATCTGTCACAAAGCTGTTATGATTCAAGACCATTTACATTGCTTCAGGGCAAAACCTTTCTATAGGAGGAGTAACATGAAGTAGTAGTGTAGGATCAGACATCTAAATGGAAAGTTGATCGGTGGATCCAAATCTAAAATTTGCACTTTTCACTCTGTCAATGGAGTAAGTAGGAAAATACTTCCGTTTAGGCTCACAACTTCCAAAAGACTGTAAGACATGCAACATGGTTTGGGGTAAGTTTCACAGCAAATTTATTTGGCCTTTGTTGGAAGTTTGGAAGAAATTTCTCATCTTTTGATTACAGTGATAACTGAGTCCAATAAACTTGTGAGAAACTGCCTTTTTTGTCAATGATTCTTAAGGAGTAAAGAGCTCCTCTAGACATCAATGATCATCACACTGCTTGTTGCTTCAGAAGGTCAGTCTTTTTGTCTTCAAGCAAATAGTGGTGAAGGGCATGTCCTTTGACACTTTTGACACACCAATGATGTACCTTCCTGGCTAATTTGCTCAGATTTGCAAAAAATCAAATTTTCCTTTGTCTAAAGTAGGACTATTAGAAAAATTTGGTTGTGATTTTGGGGCATTTTCAACATTTATCAAAGCAACTCTATTTGAGAAATCCCAAACACAACAGGCTTTGTAACGTCTGAATGAAGTGATCAATTTTAGCCTGGAAAAATTCTAGAAATAATTTAACAAGGTGGCTGCTCAGTCAGATAGTGCAGAAAATGGTTGCTTGATATCTATGGAGCAGGAGCGATGTCCAGTTTTGATTATCTAGGTATCCAGAACTGCAGAAAGGGAATTGCTTAGTTAGCATCATGGCATAGGCCTAAAAATCTTAGGCTATTCCATTTTTTAACCATACAGGGGGATGGAAGTAAGATTTTAGTCATATGTGCAGCCCTTGGAAAAGAGTCATTAGTTTAGGAGCCACCCCCTAAGAAACAGCAATTTGAACTGAGGATCCCTTGGAAATGATGGACAGCATGAATGTGAAAAGGGGATAGTTTCTATAGCCTCCCTGGAGATCTTTGTCAAGGTGCATTAGCCCCTAGAAAATATTTTTTTAAATATTTGTTACCCCCAGAAAAGCATATTTAAGAATTTTTCACCCCTTGAAATTCCTTTTGAAGGACCCCCCGGAATTTTACTTCCATCCCCCTACTATAGTAAAAATGGAATAATGTTTTTGGTAACAATCAGAGACCTAAATGGCAGATTTTCAACTTTGTTCGTCCTATTGCCAGGAGATTGGTCGTTTCCCTTTAATTTGATTATCATTTTCTGGGCGTATGCGGAGTAACCTGACCATCCCGCCGGTCACCTTCACCCACAAATCGTTGGGCCCACCTGGCCAGAAAAAACTTATCACCTTTGATTGCACTTTACACGCCATACTTCTCTGCTGTTTGCAATCGTATTGAATCTGCGGCATGTTCTAGATAGCCTACAAATGTCTTTATAGCTCAAAAGCTCTAATTTGAGGATATGGACAATGTGTTCGTTCGCAAGCGCCACGAACTGCCCTTCCACTTGAACTTCCACATCTTCTTGATTAACAACCGCTGCCATCTTGTGCGAATGTTTTGATCAACTACCAAAGCACAGGGATTCAAGGTAGTCAGATTAGGTGCCCCCATTGAACGGGTGCCCCATGATCAGCCCATTCCTCTTTTCGCTGGACGTGGTCTATTTCTATTTCTTTTCTTCATGGCCAAAATATGTAACTCCAAAGATTTGGAATTGACATCGAATTTGGCCTTATGAAGGGTAATTGATAGATAAATAAAGATTCACAGGATATGATCGATTTTGTAGCTCCGAAAGTGGCATAGGCGTATTTTTGTTTCATAAGAAACTGCTTACAAGGAAATCAAATCTCAGATCGCCAAAAAAGTAAGGAACTCCAATGCTGGGAAGATATAGCTTAAGAACTATTAATTTTGATGATGGAAATACTCTTCAAATTTGTACTCCATATCTATATCCACTTGTTTCCTGTTTTAAATTACTCTAAAACTACTTGAATAATGTTTAAACTTTGGAAAGGCTTAAAAAATTGTTTTGAAATGTTCAGGATGACACTTGCTTGAAGTGAACATGAAGTTTTCACTTGCCCTTTAAGAAACTCGTAGAGAAACTCCGAGTGCTCAAAACCTGATAATTAACTCATTCGGCGAAAAGATAGACTTGCTCTAAGTCTATTTCTTTTCTTCATCAGTATCTTCAGAGGAAATAATTTTATGGAAGGAAATGCCTTGGCGCGAAATTTGGAGTTTCCCTCCATAAAATTATTTTCTTTACTTTTATTTTATTAAAATTATGATTATTAATTTTGGGGCTACACAATTGATCATCTCCTGTGAAAATTTATTTATCTATCAATCCTTAATAATGCCAAATTTAGTGTCAATTCCAAAGCTTTGAAGTTACGTATTTTGATTTTTGGCCTTCCCTGTTCCCTCCTTGCCCTACTTCCCTATCAACAGTGGGTCTATTCCAAAAAACTATCATCATTGCATTGTGGATATCCCGGGATGCTACCAAGATGCTTCAAACCGACAAAAGGTGTCTTAGCATTTCATCTGTTATACGCACTTTTCAAAAGAAATTCTTCATACGAAACTCGACTCCTAGATTGCCAAAAAATTAAGAAACTCCCAAGAAATTGTACCGAGGAAAAATATTTGTAGGCACTATTCATTTTGATTAACGAAAAGTTCAGCATATCTTACTTTAGTTTCACTTGTTTTTGGACTGATTGCATAGTTGTAGTTATCGCTATTGATGAACTGGTGGACGCTCACTGAAGCGACAACAACCATATAAATTGTGCTGTGCGGCTAACTTGTTTCCAGCAACACGTTATCCCTAAGGTACTTGAAAACTGTACAGCTGTGTAAGCATTCGAAAGGCTTCCAATACTTCGCTTGGAATGCTCAGGAAGGCAAAGATGGCAGACATGAAGATTCCTATGGAACTCGTAAGAAGCTCGTCAGCCAAAATCTGAAGAAAATCTTACGAAAGTTTCCCTTAAAAATTGTACCCCAAACAAGGGAATAATTGCACAGTGATCTTGTAGTAGTCATGTCTTCAAACTTTCATAAATTCATAATTTGAAAATATATATACGCCTACGACTCGATACGAGTATAACACAAAACAACGACGAGTAATTAAGTCCAAAATACACAACTAAAAAGTTCGAGAAGACTACCATGGTTCTTGCCTATCTTCTTTGGTGTCGCTTCTCCCTCATCCGTTCGTTATTAGCTCTCCGCTTCTCATCTATTCCATTACACACTTCATGGGTCAACTTGCGCCATTCAGGTCGATTGTCCACACTTTCTGTCCAAGAATCAAGAACTTCACCTCTTTTGAGAACATCTTTGATGGTATCTTTTAATCTGAGCATAGGTCGTCCTACTTTTCTCTTCCCTTCTGCAAGCTCACCGTAAAGATGAGCCTTAACTGCTCTTGTCTCTGGCATACGAGCAACATGACCCAACCAACGCAATCTGTTCTTGTTAAGAAGAAGTTCTATATCATCTGCCTTTGCGAGACACAGGACTTCATCGTTTGTGACAAAGTCGTCCCATTTGATTTTCAAGATAAATCGTAGGTGACGTTGCTGGATAGTTCTAAGCTGTCTAACTTGTTTTCGGTAAAGTGTCCAAGTCTCACTTCCATACATTAACAACGGAATCACACACTGATTGTACACTTTAAGTTTTGTCTCCGTTGTAAGGTCCCGACAGTCAAACACTCTGTTCCTTAGCCTACCAACAGCACATGAAGCAACCTGGATACGTGCCTTAATCTCGTCATCCATTTTACAGTCTCTGGTGATATAGCTGCCTAGGTATTTAAAGCGATCCACTTTAGCTAGCATTTTTCCATCGATGTTAAATTCCGCACAAGTGCCAATGCTCATAGTTTCAGTTTTCTTTATGTTGATACTTAAGCCCATTTTTGTGGATAATGCATTGAAAGCAGACAGAAGAAGTTGGAGACCTTCTGCGCTGTTACAAAAGATAGCAATGTCATCTGCATATTGGGCTTCTTTAATAAATAAGGTGAGAGTTTTCGTTTTTGATTTTAATCTGCGAAGATCAAAGATATCAACATCACACCTGAAGCGAACCTTGATGCTGTATACGTTATTGGTATTTCTGAATGCTAGCAGGAGAAGAGCAGCTGCATAGATTCCAAAAAGGGTAGGAGAAAGCTTACAACCTTGTTTTACGCCACTGTTGTATTTAATTGGCTTCGATAGTTCTCCATCTATAATCAATCTAGCATGCACGTCGGAGTAAAGACTTTTGATGATACTAACAAATTTTGATGGACATCCAAGCTTACCTAAGATTTTGAAGAGGAGCTCACGATTCACACAATCAAAGGCCTTGGAAAAGTCAATAAAGGCAATATGCAAATCCCTTTGTTGTTCTCTGCATTTCTCCATAATCTGTCGTAATGTGAAGATTCCACTACCATCTCTATAACCTGACTGGGACTCTGGATAGTATATATCTGCTAGAGACTTGAGACGTTGTAGTATGATGTCAGAAAAGATTTTCCCTGCGACACTTAGCAAGGAAATTCCGCGGTAATTTGAAAATAAGATAGCTATAAAAATGCAATCTGATATCCCATTCACATTTGCAAGTAAAACCAGTTTGAACTAAACCAGGTTATGGAATGGAGCCTTCTGATTGGACAATGCAACGAATCGAGTGCATTTGATTGGCTAGAATTTAAACTGGTTTAGATAAAGCTAGTTTTGTGAATGCGGTATGAGATACAACACTTACAAACAGTATTAAACGGTTTGACGATGTCAATTTTTTCATGAGGTTAGAGAGCTTTCAGAAGATACCAACATTACAAGTTTTACTTGATCTGCCATTGCAACTTCAAGCCGTAGGAATTGCTTTTGTATAATTTTCGTACTTTGCAACTAATAAGCATACCGTAAATTTCTAACATGCTGCAATTTTCGCAAAGAACAAGAGCTGGTGAAATGGACGCAGGAAAAATATCAATCATTAACAGAAGAATGATCTGCAATGAACGTTTGGCGAGAAAAGTCAATATCTATCTGCAGCAGGTAACTTTAAACAATGAAAACATTTCTTCCTGTGCTTTTAGTGTCTACTTTCTTGGTATGCAGCTGATTGGCCTTGGAGAGTACTTCAGTGTGACCGTGATTAGACCACAGGGAAACCAGTTTTCTGGTTTGAGATTGTTGCTTTTGTCTTTTGGACGCTATCATTGGGACGCTGCGTAGGTTCTCTGACGCTGCTGCGTAGTTTCTCTGTTGCCAGGGTGGTGGCTGGTGCTGCTAGCTTTAAAAGCATACGACAAAATGCAACATACTCAAACCAGAAAACTGTTTTCCTTGTGATTAGACATGCATCTTTTTTCGGGATACTGTCAGTAAAAGATACTTTCACATTTCTCCAGAAGACCAGACGCCTTTCCAAGCAATTTGGAGTCTGCGCAGTATCGATCTCAGAGTCATCGCCCTTCCTTTTTGAATTTGCGCATGCTCCAAAACGCTTCCTTCGTGCCCCTGATCAGCGAGCCAATAAGAATTAACATCTTTCCTGTGTGGTTTACAAAGGGAGAAATTCGCAGTGTCCCGAGTAAATCTGAACTTTGACAAAAGGAATATTTCTGTGACAGAATATTCAAAAATTCAGAACCAGAACCATTTGCATAAATATCAGTACGTTTGCAGCCTGTGTGTACGAATTTTGTTGATTTGACGAGGTGATAATCTGCATACCAACCCTACTGACTTCTTTTTAAAGCTACGAGGCGAGTTCTATTCAAGTTTCCTCAGATTTTCCTGGCTTGTCTTTATTTGTCGTTGTTGCTACCCAGACCGTCATCCTTTCTCGACTTTATCCTTTCCGAAGCAAAATACAAGATGTTCAGTTGTTTGGTGTGACTCATTAATAAGATAGTTCTGGGAAACCTATCCTCTACCAGAATTAAGGTTAGAAGAAGACCCATATATAGGGAATTACAGATGAAAGAGCCCATCAATATGAGCTCCACGTCCAGTATTACTTAACAATAAAGCATTCCCCCTATCGGGCTGAATAGGTGCTTGGAGATACTCCGGACACACTGACAACAGACAGGTTACCGTGACGGTGAAGTTGGAGTATTTAAAGCCAAGCGCTGGAGTCACCAAAATAGCTAAGCGCTAATCTAGTCCGCAACCTCTTTCCATGACCCTGGGGCTCTAACTGGAATTGAGCCCGGTACGCCTGACTGTGCCCGTTGAACAATTAGAGGATTACACTGTTCAGCTATTGTAACTTTAAAAACGGATTTTACTGGAATTTGTGCTTTTACGAGCAACCTCGTCTTGACGCATTCCTCAACAACAAAAGAGATGATTATCTACCACTTAAGGGGCCTCCATCTCCAAATTCGGTCAAATGGTGATTTTGCAAGTTTTTCCATGGGCATTGAGAAACGTGGAATGTGCTTTATGAGGTGATGTATTATTGTAAAGCACCAGAAGGAATAGGCCTACTTTTGTGTATTATCTGTGCATCGATAATATCTTCTCTTGTCTTGATTTGAATGTTCAGATGGCTGCTTTTCCAAATCGAGTTCACTTGCACAGCGCCATTTAAAATAAGTTGTTGTGTTGTTCCAGCTCCTTAAGAGGAGAGAGTGCGGAGCGACCACACAACAAAACAACTTATTTCAATATGGCGCTGTGCAAATGTGCAAATGAAGTCGATTTGGGAAAGCAGCCATCTGAACATTCAAAATCAAGACGAGTGAAGATATCATCGATGCACAGATGATGCACAAAGGTAGGCTAGGTATTATACTTCTAATGCATTACAACAATACATACTAACCCAATTAAACACATTCCACGTGTCCCAATACCCATGGAGTTTCATAAGCAATTTAAGAATTTTCCTTTTTTCAAAGTGAAAGCAAGACTTTGAAGACAAATCCAATCCCTTCATAGAGCAACAAACCAAACATTCATATATTTTATGACTACTCCGATATATAGCGGATTCTTAACGGTCCACTTCTCTGTGACGTGTGGGAAGCCACCATACAAACAGCAGTGGACAACAGACAATGGTATTTACAGATTTGTGGACGACGCAGTGGACAACGTGCCTAAAACAATGGTAATACAGATTTGTTAACAGTATGGCGAAGAAGCCCCTTTAAATTGGTTTCTTGCTTCCTCTTCTTCTTCTTCTTATTTCTTATTTAATCACGACATCCATTCAGTATAAAAAAGTATAACAAAAAATAGTATGCTTAATCAAACCTTCCTTGCGCTTCCTTGACCAAACATTTGTAGCAGATGGTTTTGAAGCACTCTGGAGGTTCAGAGAGTACACAGTAGACATTTAGGCATTCAGAAAATAGTTATAAGCTAGCAGGATTAGAATGAAAAAGGTATCACAATCTGATGATAAATCAAAGATACAATTGGGTCCTAGTAATCACTACCACCCACCCTCCTCTACCATACTGGTATGCGCGAGTAGGGTGAGTGGGTGGTAGTGATTACTAGTAATAAGTCTTAAACCTTTATCAGGCAAAGATGCCATATGGCAACAAAATATTTTCTTCTTGTTCCAAGCTGCTAGTCTGAATTTTAGTGCTAAGTGGTGTAACCTCGCATTCAAATAAAGTATGTTCTATCCAATTCAATTGGCTTTGGTCGATTCATGGTGATTGGGTTGTCAAAGATTTGGAAGTGAAAAGGTAAGGTATTTGCTTCTGTTGAGCCGTAATGTTTGGCAGTAATTGTAGAAGGGTGAACAAATTGATAGGATGGGGTACTTGGCATATTTGTTTGTAAAATGGTTGAAGTTAATCATGCTTATCTCAGTTTTTGTCAACCTATGCCCATCATTGAACTTTTGGTGTTGAATTTATTAAGTTGCCATATGGCAACTATGCCCGTTGAGGGTCACAAATAATGTGAACACGGAACTTGGCCTAAGCTGAAAGCCACTGCATTTATGTGACTACTTGAAGGGGAAAGAGCATGATGGGCAAGATTGTGTTTACAAGGGCCAGGGGGTTTGCTTTTGGTTGTGTTTGGGAGTGGTTTGGTGTGGTCACACGCTCTGCTGGCCAACATCAGTGTATGGATAGGATTTGATTGTTTGGTCATTTATGATTCATTTAATCTTTGACTGAGGAAAGTTATGTCTCAATTGATCACAGTCTTTAATGCTTTCATGAATTGGAAAATCATTAATTTTCTCTCTTTTCACAGTGATTACACCATGGAGCGGAGGAAGAAAACGAGGTATGATGTTGAAGAGGCTGTGTGCTTTGTTTTAGATCCAGGGTCTGACTCTGAATTATCTGATTTAGAGAGTGATGAAGATGATGATTTTGATGACAGATTCCTGAACAGAGACATTGAAGAGAAAATGGAAAGTTTAGATTCTGTGGATGAAGGTGACTCATTTGACAATAAGGAAGAAGCCAAAAGTCAGGATGAAAGTGATAATGATGGTGAGCATGAAGCAATAAACAATGAGCAAAAGAAGACCAACAACAAGCAAAGGCGTACTTATCGTTGGCGCAACCGTGAGCCACCAGTCGTTAATGACACATTCTCTGGGCAAGCTTTCAGTCTGCCACCAGAAAGTTTTCATGAACTGACACCCATGTGGTATTTTAAGCAGTTCTGGGATGAAGATATGATGAATAATCTTGTTGAACAAACAAACCTGTACAGTGTACAGAAGACAGGCACCACCGTAGAAACAACCCTGGAAGAGATGGAACAGCTGATTGGAATTCAAATGAAGATGGCACTGGTCAAAATGCCAAAAGTTGATAACTACTGGGCAGAAGAGACAAGATATCCACCTGTAGCAGATGTTATGAGCTTGAAACGGTATAAGAAATTGAGACAATTTTTGCATGCTAATGACAATTCTTTGAAGGACACCAATGAGAACAAAGGGAATAAACTCTACAAAGTGCAGCCAATCCTTGATGCATTGAGAAACAACTGCCAAAAAATTGAACAAGAAGAATTCATGTCAATAGATGAGCAAATTGTGCCTGCAAAAACAAAGTTTAGTGGCATTCGTCAGTACAACCCTAAAAAGCCCAATAAATGGGGCTTCAAAAACTTTGTGAGAGCTGGACAAAGTGGCCTTATTTATGATTTCTTTTTCTACACTGGTGCAAAAAGTGCTGGAAAGGAGAAGTGTACTGCTAAGGATGTAGTCTTGAAGCTGTGCTCAAACATTGAGAGAGGATGCAACTTCAAGCTGTTTTATGACAACTGGTTTGCAACATTAGACCTGGGATTGGAGTTGAAAGAGCAAGGTATTCTGACAGTTGCAACCATCAGATCAAATCGATTGTCAGGATGCAACCTAAGATCAGAGAAAGAGCTGAAGAAGCAAGGTAGAGGAAGTTTTTCATATATGACCGATCAAAACAGTGGAATCACTGTCATAAAGTGGTGTGACAACAAATGTGTTCATCTTGTTTCTACCTACATTGGCATCAATTCAGTAGGAACAGTGAAGAGATGGAATCCAGCCACCAAAACCTACATTGATGTCCAGTGCCCAGAAATGGTAAAGGTCTACAACAAATCAATGGGTGGGGTTGATTTGGTGGATATGCTGATTGCTCTTTATCGTTGCAAAGTTAAAACAAAACGGTGGCACTTGTTGTTAATCTTCCATTGTGTTGATATTGCCAAAGTCAATGCATGGCTTCTCTACAGAAGGTTTTGCAATCAGCTAAGCATTCCAGCAAAGCAGCAGATGCCTCTCCTGAAATTCGTCAGCAAGCTCTCCAATGCCTTGATCAAAGCAGGCAAGCTTGGTACCAACACAGCACGTGCTGGTAGGCCCTCAAAACGAAGATCAGTAGGATCTGACTCAGAAGCACCCAAAAAAGGAAGAGCACCAGTTGTTGCCCTGCCCACTCAAGATTCAAGGTATGATCAGTGCCACCATTGGCCAGAGCATAAGGAACAAAAGAACAGATGCCGCCTCTGCAAGACAGGATATAGCCGTGTGTATTGTGAGAAGTGCCATATTTCTTTATGCCTGACATCAAACAGAAATTGCTTCAGGGACTTTCATACCAAATAAGATGGCATTAAAATTAAAGAGGCAATGAAGAAGAATGACTTAAGTAATCAGGTGTCACCGAAGCCTTTCAAACATATATTTTCATTAGAGAGTCTTTCAAACATTTATCATTACAAACATGCATTACAAATATCAACATATCATGTAAAAAGGGACAGAACTTGTGACAATCTGTAATGTTTGCTTAATTTTATGATTGGTTGTTTTCCAGGTTTGTCTTGTGATGGTTTAGATGATTTTTATTGGAACTGCTTGCAGAAAAATGTTTCCATTTTTCTACCCTTAATGGGCATAGTTGCCATATGGCAATAAATTGTAAACAATAGAAAAAGGTGTTAATTAATGGTAAGAACTTGATTTTGTAAACTTTAGGACCTATTTGATGAAAAAAACATGAAAAATAATTTTTCTATTGGGTATTTCATAATTGGACCTATAAAGGGTTAAGATACAACCCTAATTTCTACCATGCAGATACAATCTTAATTTCTACCATACTGTTTTTCAATATCCTATGCCTTTATGTACACCTCCCATTCCTGTGTCAATCAGTGATGACATCAATGCTGGCACCATTTAATTGATTTCAAGTCGATGCCTTCTTGTACCATCTCCCATAATGGACTAAAACAAAGACAATTTCCAGTCGTAAAATCTTGCTTATTAACTTAGCACATGACCTGCTATCTACCCCGCAGAGATACATGGTATCCAAACAATATAGCTGATTTGCTGGGCCCTTTAAGAAGTTAGCTTGAATTAACCATAAATCGTTCTTAAAACGTTCCTCTATAGCTAAAGGGAATCTAAGCATTTATCAGCCTTCGATCAAATAGTCGTGAAAAGATTATAGGCCATCACAAGTACCGCACCATATTAGGGTTACATAACTACAAACGCGATGTTTTGAGGAATAGACCTTTTAGCTATTCAGCAAAAGAGCCTGGATCGAGCGTTATTTTTATACATTTCTATACACGAGATTCGATCGAGTGGCGATAGAGCTTCTATCACAATTGTGCACATTCGAAAATTCTACAAAATGTAGCAAAGTATTGTTCGATTGAGATTCTTTTCAGAATAGCTAAAAGGTCTATTTCTTTGATTGACATATGGCAGAAGCTCCGAAATTGGGAATCTAAAAACCGAAAAAGTGTGGATTGTATCAACATATCGAGTCACCAAGAAACATCTCTATTTCAAAATGAAATTTATGAACAGTAGCCCGTAAGACTGAGCCTTTTTAGTTAAAAACCTTAGCCATGGGTAGTTGTTATGCATCTATGGATGTATCGCGTCCGTATTGCTTCTGGGAGAAATGACGCAAAATTAATTTCCTTTAACCCGAAACCGACTTGACTGAGTCACCAGTGCCTGTATCAAATTCTTGAGTCCCGGCAAAACAGGTACGAGTGTTTGACTTTTAGAAGCATTTGACTTTTGCTTGTACAGGGATGTTTTCTAGGGTTTTCAAATCACAAGATATCGTTTAAAAATTTAATGGCATTCGTAGGGCATTACTTTGAAAAAGCACGAAAAGTTTCTTGTTGCAAGCAAAGCAATTGTTTCGATGCCTTATCTTGAGGGGCGACCAAACGGACAAATGTTTCACATGAACAGTAAATCTCATATGTTTGCAAACAGCGCTTGCTCGTTTCGCAGGGGCTTTCATTTTCAAGTGAGGCAGTCTAACTTCTTATAAATCTGATGGGTACCTACACACAAAACCTAGGTAATCTTATACCTTAACAAAAACTGGCAAGTTGAAATAGCTTAAACAAATCAGAATGTGAAATGTTATGTTCTAACAGATCAATCCAATTCATCGATTCAAATTGATTCCTTCAATTGGCTGAATGTAACCTGATTCAGCCTGTTAACGCTTGTTTATTTTGTGCCCGCGTGAATAGGGTATAGAGTCAGAAAACACCTCCTTTATTTTGCAGCCTGAAATGTAGTTCAGACCAGCAAGTTCTCTTAACAAATAATGGCTCTTGCACGTATAGCAGCACTCAAGAAACCCCAGCAGCATATTCAAAAATACCTACCTCATTTCACGAAGTTTCAAAGTATTTTCGACACATTGTTTAATCGTGAAATCCACTTCTTCTTTGGTAGTGAAACGACCAATGCCAAACCTGAGGAGGCAAAAAGAATGTTGAACAGAAGGGGAAGAATCGATATTTACAAGAAGGAATCTCAGAATTAGTTGAGAACAAAACCATCAATGTGCGAAAAGCTATACGAAGTACCAAGGGGGTAAATATTTCTTCACTTTCTCAATCAAGCCTTGGGTGAATTTATTCAAACAAGTTCGAACTCAATTGTATTCCAGGAAAGAAGGGAAGAGTAGTGGACAGTATAGAGGAGAAAAAGTAGCGATGAATTAAATAAAGGAAAGGATACTTTATTACAAAGAAGGAACAAGAAACATCCAGAGATGCCGATACACCCTGTATTCTAACGGGTTAATCATACAAAATTTGAGGATTTCGCCAATTTCCATTGATGAAAGTTTACTTCGCAAATCGTTCCTTTAAAATTTATTGCATAGAAGAAACGCTAACTTAAATGAGGAAATTTGCTTAGTTGAAACCGGTCTTTCGTTCCATAATAACGAGAGATTTAAGTAAAATGCTGTTTCACACTATTCTTAAAATAGACCTTCAATTAGATTCAATATCATACCAGTGTGAGCCTCTAAACCATGACAAACATTCTGTTTAACAAATTGAAATAAGGCATCTATTGTGTTACACCACAAAAAGAGGATCATTGTAATCTATTTTTCATCCCTTGGTGGCTAGTTATTCACATGTCATTTGAGGCAAAAGCGTTCTATGCTAGCAAAGCGTTCTATGCTGGCAATGCTTTTCACGAAAATGGCTACACCACAAAATCGAAAGTACTGGGTGAGTCAATAAGAAGTCCCGACGTTTGAAAAGAACTAGTCCCTGAATATGAAGGCAACGATATTGAAAACTGTCTGGTTCATTCCCGATATGTCCGATTGTGTTCAGCAATTTACCAGGCCTTAATAGCCATTCCTTCTTGTGGAAATAGGAGATTTTCTGCGGACAACTTCTTCCGAAAACCTGCAAAAACCTGCAAAAATCGAGTGAGAACAGCAAACAAGATTTCCTTGTGTTCTCCTTCCTGGCAATAATGATATTTGTATGCGTTCGTGTATTTTTTCCACTTGGGAGAAAGGAATCCCCAGAATAAAATATTCATAGTAGGTGGAAGACTTTTTCTTCCCCCAAAAGGACAGCACGTGCTAAAGCCTGCCCAAGTCATCGCTATGACATAAACATACTACGGAAATTGGTTGATGATTTAGCACGAAGGTTTCTCAAAGCGATTTTTTAGAAAATACCTTGCAAAATCTGAACGGAGAGACCGATTCCAGCCTGGAAAAATTCTGAAATAATTGAGCATATTAGCTATTCAGTCAGAAAATGCAAAGTATCATTGCTTATATACTCAGGGCGCAGCAACCTTTCAAACGCCGGACGTTTCTAATTGACCCATCCAATAGATATGGGTAAAAATTACCGATTTCAGCAAACTAAATTTCAATAGATAATTCAATCTTTCGTCTGCAAAATAAAACTTCAACACAGCCGAATATAACAAGACTTACCTCAGAGATGAATGTGCCAAATCTTCTTCTGCTCCAATTGCACGTAGAACATAAGACGGTTCCAATGATGCTGACGTGCATGCACTGTGAGGTAAAGTGATACATTGATAGTCTCTTTTTAATAAAGAGTTTGTACAGCTCATTTAACCTGTGGCGTGGTAAATACTTGGAGAGGTATTTGATCATACCTTTTATGATGTCTAGGTCATGATTTATGTCGGAAGCAGCAGCGTTTGGTAGTCTCTTTTTAATAAAGAGAACCAAAAATAAATAAATAAATGATGATGATGATGATGATGATGATGATGATGATGATGATGATGATGATGATGATGATGATGATAATGATGATGATGATGATGATGATGATGATGATGATGATCTATATCGTTCTCTACCGTAAAAGTTGGTTTTAAAGTATCAGGAATCATGGTGGTCAATCTTTTAGCAGTGTCAAAAATACTGATTCATTCAATCTATGAAGCTGGTCGATTCGAACGAAGTCTAGGGTCTTTTGGTTCTTTACCCTATCCCTTCATAAGCTAGCCAGAAGTTAAGTTGTTTTGTAACGAGTTAGTAGGAATTTCCTTCTATCTTTGTCGTTCTTTAGTAATTATATGGTAGAAGTTTCTACCTTATTGGCCGCCTGGTAGACATATCATTTACAACCCATGATGCCGCTTTAATAGCATAGTATAGTAATTTGCATGTAGTGTGGTTCGAAAAAATGCACTGTAACATTTATTGGAATATTGGAATGTCATGAATATACTGGGGAGTCAAAGAAAGTTTACATGACAGGCGGGCTGTGCAATAAAAGTATGTGGACGATGTTCAAAACTAAAACTTTAATCTATCAGTCAAAGGTTAACTTAGATGTGGAAAATTTTGTTTGGCAGAATCACTCATCCTTCAAGCCCATAGTTTAGGAAAATCCGGGTAAGGGGTAACTATGAGAACGAGAATTCCACGCTCCATTCCAGTTCATAATTTACAGTAAAACCCCGCAAACAAGAACATAGCAAATTAAGAACCTGCAGACTGATTTTGTGAAAAAATACACCTAAAGATAAGAACCAAAAACAGACTGATTTACTCCAATTTTCTTATGAGATGGTACACTTAATTATGAAATTTCATCATATCAGTGTAAACATACTCCCAACTATTGACAACTGAACACCTCTAACAGTTTCCAGGGATATGCAAATTGTTTTATCAAGCTGTAAGATATAAACTGATTTGTCAAAAACAAAAATACCATACTCTCTAATATTTAAATGCCGTCATTATAGCCTCAAGTTTATTTAACACATTGTATACTGTAGCTATATATTCATCATAGTCACAAGTGTTCTTGCAATAAGAAACACACCCTGAAAATTTCATAAGTACCTCATTTATAAGAACCTAGCCAGTCTGTTTTTTAGAAAAGTATGTTCTTGTTTGCGGGGTTTTACTGTACTTGGCATTGAAAGACCGGGTGATCCAGAAAAAAGCTACCGCTTCACTTGTGAAGATTCATATCACCAAGAGCAGTTCACAGATTTGAATGATTCAAAATCCTGTTACAAGCCAAAAGATTGACGTAATTTTATGATTTTTTTCACTATCATACCAGCATAGCAGTATCGGTAAATTCAACTTTTTAAAAAATTTCATGGTTGCAAATGACTGTAAAAGAGCCTAAATTTCATTGATCACGTACGGACTCTCTTTACACAGAACAATATGCAATTGGCGTTTCACCTCTTTCACGAGTTATAAGGCATCAATTTTCAAACAAATACGGAAGGTCTTCAGTCCCGTGTCAATGAGAGTGCAGTGTATATCTCCCAACCATGAGAAATCGCATTTTCTTTATTGTTCTGTGTGAGGAGAACATGGTGATTTGATCAATGTCTAAGGCTCTTTCTCAGTAATTTACAAAGTTGAATTTACCGATACTTCTAGTGCTGGTATGACAGCGAGAAAAGTCACAAAAATACTTCGTTACAGTAAGGCCCCGCATTTAAGAAACTACTTTTTCACACCGTAGCCTAAAATGTTTCTTATATCTCTGATACTTCTCATGTTTTAGGCTCAAGCTTCTTAAGTTTCTAATTTAATTTCTTTGAAGTCCTAGGCAAATAAGTTAAACTAAAATGGGACCGTCTATGGGTATATCATCCATATTCAGCCATACATGTATGTCAACAATGATTGTCAAGGACATGAATTAAAATTTAGGCAAAAATCTGTTAAATCCAAAATATCTCGCTAGTATTACATGGTGAATCATGTATAAAGTGTAATGCTCTCACTCTATCAGACCAGCAATTAATGTTACTCAAAATACAAGAAACTTTTTTTTGGGTGCGAGCCTCAAGAGCTTCTTATAGGCAGGGGGGCTGATCATTTTTCAGTAGCCTAAAAGTTTCTTTTAGGTGGTTTCTTAAATGCGGGGCCTTACTGTATTTCGGTTTTAACTGGAATTGGAATCATTCAAATCTGTGCGGTACTCTTCATGCTATAAATTTTCAACAGAGGAAACTTTTTTCTGGCTCACCCGGTATGAATTCACACAATTGTCAGTTTCAGAAAGAGAATCTTAATTTCAACAGCAAGCAAATCATAGAGCACAATGTAAGGCGGAAATTTCATTCCCATACGACCCATACCAGACATTTTTCTCTAGCTTTTGGGCCTTGAAGTAACGGGACTTTACCAAACAAAAATTTTCACAGCAGAGTTAGCCTTTGATTGAAAGACAGTTTAGTCTTCAATATGGGCCACAAACATTTACTGAAGGTGAAGTTCCGTTTTTCAGCACCGAACGCTGGGATCGCAGAATAGAACGGACCTAATCGAGTCCGCGATCCATTGTCATTACGTTCAAGTGGTGACGTCCTACTGAGTATAGAACCCACTCCACCTGACTGTTCTGGCTGCAAAGTCAGTGGATTACACCACTGCGCCACAAAACCTTCAAACGTGTGAATTGTTTGACTCAAACGGTAAATAAAAACGTTTGCATACCTTCCTGACGACAAAGCAATATCTTTCAATGCCATGAGTAAACTTTCACCTTCAACATATGCAAAGGACAGATTAATGCAACCAGGATACGTTTGATCTGGGTCCCCATTTCGAATCACATGACTCAATTGACTTGTAATTCCATCAAGCAACCGATCGGACAATTCCTTTATGTGTTTGTGGTCATACTAAAAAAGAAAAAAATCAAGTCGCTTAATCGCAAAGAAAATTTTCTACCTGAATCCAAAACTGCGCTGCAAGGGTTTGCAGTTCTTATCTCCTGCAAAGGGCTTTATGACTCATCCCACGTCCCGACGTAGCTGGTTCCAAGCCTCTATGATCACACGGCTTTTTGAAGAAGTGCCCTTTTTCAAAACCCCTAAGCCCACCCTTTGCACCCCAAAGATAAAGAATGTTACTGTCATCGATTCGCCATAGTTTAAAGTTGTAAATTTAAAAAAATTGCATTCGCCTTCATCTGACCATTAAAACTTAGTGTTAGCCTTCTCCTCCAGGATTGTAAAATTTGAATTCACAAAGCCAGTAATGATTTAGCTGGTGAAGTTTTTTTTCGAGTCACCATCCGGTAGAACAAAGAAAAAACTCGGACACGGCAATGTGTCTTTGGCCATGCCGTGTCTGGGTCTTTTCTTTGTTCTACCGGATGGTGGCTAAAAAAACACTTCACCAGCTAAATCATAACTAGCCATTGGTGCACGTGCAACATCAACTTGAATAGGATATTTTTAGATCATTTTTCTCTTCATAGAAGCCAGCTTCTAATTTTGCACAAACCCTTAAAGGACAAGTCCGGGGTTGTTTTAATTGTTGATTATTCAAGGGATTACATTGTTATGAATGGCGTGCAGTGCCTTTTTTCAATTTTGTTCTCTTTTAATCTGCGAATCTACATATTTCAATCTGCTGAAAAGTGCCAAATAACATCATTTTATAAGACGTCACATCACTTTGACCTGAACGAGGCTGCCAAATGTGTTGATATTGATATTATACCACTCACATTGCTAGCCTCCTTATCGCCCTTTGGCACCCTCGTACAAAATACAAAATGGCGACGATATTTGGCCTAACTTACGAAAATTCATCAACCAATTTATGAAAGTTGGAGGCATCCAAAATTGGAAAGAACTCACGATTAACGTTCGACAGTTGGTAATGTTGCTTTTTAACAATAAATTTATCAAGCCCGGGCTTGTCCTTTAAATTAATCACGACAGAATTTTAATAGTGAATGAAAGTTCACCTCCATTTCTTGCAATGCAATTTCACAAGCAGAACCTAAACCAACAGCAAGTGGGGCAGGTACTGTTCCACTCCTGAATCCCCTCTCTTGTCCACCACCGTTCATTTGTGGCTCAAGTCTCACTCTTGGTCTTCTTCTCACATACAAGGCTCCAACACCTGGCAAAGAGGACATGAAAAACTCGTAAGACTGAAGCAGTAAGGTTAAGAGCATTACATACAGTGAAGTCGCACCTTCAACAAACTAATTTACATTCACAAGTGTTATAGATGTTTATTTGTTTCCAGTACTTCGAGAATATAGCAAACTTCAGACGCCGTTTATACTGTACGAGTACAACTTTGGATATGAAACAAAGTTTAACAAATCAGCCTCTTTTTACACTGATCCTAAAGCTCAAATCTTTGAAAAGGTGGGCAGAAGAGTCTATTTCATGTTTCTTTTGATTTAATGACTTGAAGAAATTTACTGTATTTTGTGGTAAATTTGCCATCAAATTGAAGGAATTTATCATAATTGTAGGTGTGACGTCATCAAATTTCTAAATCCAAAACTGCAAGAGCAGCAGGATTTTTTCATGGCACAATGTTGTAGATCTTTACAAACTATGGTCATCCTGAAGATTTTATCAATATTCCTCAATTTGTTTTGGATGTGCAATAATTTTCATGTCATCAAAGTTTTCCATCAGTTCTTAGATCGATTGCATGGCCGTAGTTATCACTATTGAAAGGCTGCCGGACGCTCCTCACTACGACTCACAATCAAACGCCATTACTTTGAAATGATTATATCTGCCTCGTTTCCATAAGAGCTCAGAAAAACAACACAAACACTCGGATTTTCAAAATGAAACATGTGGATAGTAAATGCTTAACGAAGGCAACAAAATGGTACCTACGTACATTATGATTCCCAGTATAAGCGGTCTCGTTTTGGTGAAGTAGTCTCGTTTTGAGTAGCAATTACTAGGATTCATCGTAATCATCTAATGAATTCGTTCAGAAAAATAAAAAACGCCACCATTTTGAAAACAATTAAGATAAATATAAATTTTCATGGCAGATTCATAGGCAAATACCCCCAAGTTCCTTTCAAGCAATTCAATTAAAGACAAATGCAAAAGGATTTTCCCGGGGTAACTCGAATCTCGGGATGACAGGGGCGTGCTGCACAACGTTGAAGGGAAAGACCCATGTCTTAAGGATTCGATCGATTTTCAAACCCATTTTTGAGAAATTTTTGGGAGAAAACACCTGTTGGCTCTTTCCAGAGATCAAGTTTCACTTCACTTCAAATGTACAATATGAAGGCAAAGTTGCCTACTAAAATAGTTTCAGAGCTAAACGATAAAAATCTAGACAAGTCCAATAAAGATCCAACGTTGCATTGCAAAACTCGACAACCTGTTCGTTGCAAGTCAGAAAGCTACTCATTTCTAATGGAAAATTTAAAATTTTGATTTCTGAGAACCATATTTAAGGATCTTCGATCTTCTAACCCCATCCTTATGGGCTGCATGTACCCGTAGCTCCATATATGGAATTTACGATCCCAGTAGAATTTTACACCCAGTTTTTAAAAAATTTGAAAGATTGGAGTCCAAATGTTCTCGAAAATTTGTGGCATTTTTCTTCTTTCAAAATGAATAATAAGTTTGTCCTGGAGAAGTGAAAATGCACTCGAACCGTAAAAAATTTGCAATGGATCCAAACAGTACCAGTACAGTGTAAATGTGGTCTCAGTTTTAGGAGAAGAGGTTCACAAATGTATTTGGAAATGTTTTTGTGAAAGCTGAATTGCTTGGTTTTTACTTAATGAAATAGAGATAACCTTCAAGAAATTTATCATCTGCTCAGTCCAAGTGAAAGATTTGGTTTTCCTGCCATTGCCAGGGGTAGATTTATAAAAATAGGTCACTTTGCCTCCACAAAAATTCCCAAACTCTATAAGAAACTTTGGCGAAACAAGTTTTCCACATTTTGTGTCGGTTGAAATTAAATCAAATCAAGCAAAACTTGATATTTTGAAGATTTGATAAGTAAACTTTTCGGCAGCTAAAACGAAATTTCCGACCGGTTTAGCGACAAAATGAAATGTCAAACATATTCAAAAACTTGCAGAATATTTATGGCACATCAGTCAGGTATTCATCGGCTTACATTCACTAACGTTCTATAAATCGAATGAGAATCGTAGATACTTTAAATGGATATGTAAATTTTTCGGCCGCAAAAGGAATTTCGGAACAGTTTTGCGAAAACATAAAATGCCACAAAAAATGAACACCTGTTGTTTAAACTCGTCAATTCACGTAGCAAATGGGATGTGCCTTCTTGCAAACAAAGATAATGGAATATCCCATTATCTTTGTTACAAATCAATTGCTTATCAACAATTAATTAGCTTCAACTTGACCTGTTGCATTTTAGAAACAAGAAAATTTGTTTTTGAGACTCTGTCTCCCTTACTGTTTCTTTAATTAACAACGAGTAGTACTGTTTCCGTTCTCGCAAAATTAGACATACTTTTGTTATGGCTGTGAAGAATAACACAGGAATATCCCAAATCTTGTCTTAAAGTGGGGAACGAGCCAGCAAGACTTATGACGATGAGATCCTTGTATCCCTGCGGTAAACCTTGCTCAACAGGGACTCATAATGAAATAGTGAAAAGCTGGCCCTATTTTCTGCAATCATCAATGTAATTATTATGGAATCACGGCTTCAAATCTCAATCCCGTGGGAGCCTTTTCAATTCTTCAATCGAATCGAAAATTCTATCACATTTACACCGTAAAAATAATAATTCACAAATCTCGCAATCTGATTGGTACTCAAGGAATCGCGGAGTTTGGCGCTAAATAAGGGCAAGGCTTTTGAGCCCCTGTTAACCGAAGCACCATCATCAACTCAAAGAGCGCAGAGAAACCTGAGACTGATCGTCATAAGTGTAGAAGCCAACCGGGATGCGAATGTGTAACTGCCCCCCCAATCATGTTCTTTGCGTTTGAGACTGTTCCTTGCCTAAACAATAAATTGCGGCGGGCAGGGAGCGGAGCACTAAGATCTTACGGAGCAGATCCGGCTTTCAAGCGGGCAGGGGGGAATGGAGAAATGACCCCTCAATTCAGACCATAATAATCTTGATGGTGTAGAGAAGCTGCGGTATTGATGATGATGATGATGATGATGATGATGATGATGATGATGATGATGATGATGATGATGATGATGATGATGATGATGATGATGATGATAATAATGATGATGATGATGATGATGATGATGATAATGAGGATGATGATGATGATGATGATGATGACGATGATGATGATGACGATGAAGTAGCTACGTGCTAATCGAGTCCGCGATCCCTTTTTGTGACGCTCAAATGTCATGACAAGTCGAGTATCGAACCCTGACTACCTTACTGTTCTAGCCGCAAAATCAGAGGTTACACCACCGCACAAGAACAACGTCAAATGGCCTATGTTTCGACACATGGGCAGGCTCAAGTAATTACAAACTTGTAAGCTGAGCCAACTTTATCTTATAGAATAGTGATCTTCATAACAGATACCCATGCTCCGGGTCAATGCTGTCTACAGCTGAACTACAGACAGAGCATCGATCCATGGAGTATGTCTAACGTAAGTCACAACAAAGAGACAATACGTTAAGCAAATTGATATGTTCCGTTAAATTGCTTTCCTCCAAAACCTTCGATCAAAGGGGCTGTGATCTCATGAAAAATTTTAAGGGGAATATGGTCTCCAGGCCTCCCTAACTGTGCCCAAGAATTTAGACATATGACGGTTCCTTGCATTCGTTCAATATTTTTAATGTGATTTTTAAGCCTTTTCAGCGATAAGACTAAGACTTAAGTAATGAGTCTACCCAAGAATAGGCTTGAGGGCCCAAACAGTTTGCTGGGATGGAATAACGTTTCAGGGAAAGCATCTCTATGGATAATCAACCACCAGAACTTGACAGTAAGAATGCTCAGTGATATAAATATGCTACTTTGCTGCAAGGAGACCTGTCCTTCTAGCCAACGCCACTTAATAGTCTTTGAATAGCTCATATCAAATATATACCCGTTGATTAACTGTGATAATCAAATGAAGAAATCTAATCATCCTTATTTGTGACAAGTTATTATGTAGCTACCTGATAACATCATTCATTCCGCTTGATATATTATTTCATCTCTAATACACTCTTGCATAATTATTCATCCTAAATACCGCCATTGGTCAGTTGTTGGACCAGTTACAACAGGACATCAGAAGCAAGGAAGTCACTGGAAGGTACAGAAGGCCCACTCCTTGGTATGGCAAAAGTTTTGCGGTAATCGTACATTTCATGTATCAGTTATGTGTTTTGGCGTGCAATTTCATTAATGCATCGATTTTCGCTTCCATGTTTCTTTCAGTGTAAAGCCCCGTTAAAACGCTCTCAATACTGTACTGAACATCGCTCAACATTTGCAGAGCGTTGTTCGGTGGTTTTCAGTTGGCATGTTAAAACGCTCTCAACAATTAGACTCAACATTTGTTTGGTCATTGAACACGAGTGCATAGTACATACGATTCTGGATTAACACTTGGCGCAGAAAATAATCCTAGTGCGCTTGCGTTGACTGAATATTGCTGGGTGGGGTGTTAAAACGCTCTCAACATCCCTCAGCAACACAAAGGACAATAGAAATGTTGAGTCGACCCGACGGGGCTTAAGGCTCAAATAAGCATTCAGTACTCGGAAGGAAATCGCAGTCTCGCGATAAATCCCCGGGGGGGGGGTTACTTAGTATATTTGTCCGACGGGGATATGCCGTTTTCAGGGTATCGTTTTCGCCTAGTTTTTCTAGAACAGGGCATCAAAAGAAGGCAAATTTTCTGGAGCAGGTTGTCAAAACATGTCAAAAGAGGAAATTTTGTTACAACGGGTTATTATTTAGTCAAATTTTTGTGTTTTTGAGTATACTTTTTACCGAATTTTTCTAGAAAGGGTATCATTTGAGGCAAAAATTCTGGAGCAGGGTGAAAAAATTTTATTTCGTGGGCACATCCCCGTACAAATTTAGGTCAAGTCCCCCTTCCGGGGATAAATCGGAGGGCAAACACGACGACAAAATACACTCAGCACATCTTTTCTGTCAGTCCATTTTCAAAGAATATAATGGTATAACTACAGTAAATGCCCGCTTACCAGAACCTACTTTTTTTTAGATAGAGGCTGAAATAGGCTTTTATTTCAAAGGCACTACCACTAATTTGAAGGTATGGAGGTTCTTATTTGAAGGACACCTTTAGTGGGTCTTTTCAAAGTCTTACGAAAGATGATTAGCTCCATTATCTGTCCTGGAAGGGTTTTATGGACCTAATAACTAATTGAGGAGGTGAATCACACTTTCACAACCAATTGGCACCAAAATGAACGTCATAGCAACAATCAAAAATCAACTTTGCTACCCCTGCAATAAGAACCTAAGCTTCACCATACTGAAACAGATTCTTAATTGCAAGGTGCATAATTTGGGAAAAACAGCCTCTAGGTTCTTATTTTGGTAGGTTCTTATATGCAGGAATTTACTGTAAGACGATCGACTAATCCAATGTAATTAAGACATTTGATAAATCTAAGTGATGTAATTTTATTAGTAAGAACGTTTCGGATCCATTCCGAGATCCATCATCAGCGTGTAAAATAGGACATAAACAGCCAATAAATAGGGCAGTAACAAAGGGAAGCAAACAAAGACAGAAAACTTGCAAAAACAACGAGTGATAGGGGGAAATTGATCAAACTGATAATTAATAAAATCAAGTCCTAATTACTGTGAAATTTTTTAAGTCTGCATTCCCTCTTTCTTTTTTCACAAAACTAAATACAGCGAAGACGCTGCCTTACCCTAGTGTATGCCGAACCTACTTCTGGATGGTTCTGCCGCCCCTCTGGCAGTCAGGTGTAGTAAGGCGTTTGAACAGTCCAGGACATTCGAAAATTTCACTAATTTTAATTTTCTCTTTGACATGTTTGGGGCGATGTTGATCATCCCAGCCATGGCTTCACAAGAGTGCAATTCAGAATTTTTGCAATCCGACTGGTTTTGATGCAACAACGAAATTGTGTGGAACTGAGTAGAGATAGTTACCCTTGTCAGGCTTTGACTTCACAACTCCTGAAATCAAATCTGCATTCCCTTTTTCCTTGTTTCAAACAACTAAATACAGCGAAGACGCTGCCTTACCCTAGTGTGTGCCGACTTCTGGATGGCTCTGCCGCCCCTCTGGCTCTCAGTGTAGTAAGGCGTTTGAGCAGTCAAGGATATTCGAAAATTGCACTAAGTTTAATTTTCTCTTTGACATGTTTAGGGCGATGTTGATTATTCCAGCCATGGCTTCACAAGAGTGAAATTCAGAATATTAGCAATCTGACTGGTTTTGATGCAACAACGAACTTGTGTAGAACTTCGAAGAGATAGTTACTCCTCGTCAGCCAACTCCCCGCCTTTGGCTCCACAACTGCTGAAATCAGCGCGGAAAGTTTGGTTCTTAAGGCCATTAGATGACACAACGCGGCCTGCTCTAAGCTGATCTTCCATCCCTGCCATTATATTTCGTTGCATCACACTTCATATTTCCAAAACGGCAGATCAGATCAAGAGAAATCTATTGCAAATATGAAAGAAATTCTCCCAGCGTAAGTAAAATCTAGAAATAGCTTCTTTTTAATCAGCTTGCACTGAGCGCATGCGGAATAGAGCAGAAACTATGAGTGGTTGCACGAAACGGGAAGGAGCGGAAACTGCGACTGCATGCAGGAAAAATCGCTACTTTCAGCATCCCCTTCTCCAGCCCCCTGCAACAGATGCGCTCGTAAGGCAAATTTAGATGTTTCTTTCTTGGACCTTTAGCTATTCGTTTCTTGTTTGAAAAGCTCCTACGGTCAGTCCGAATGCACGATCACATCATTTACGCAGTTTCTGCTCTGCCAAAGGCCGGTGGAAGTGGGAACGAATGAACGTATGCAAGCTAATAAACTCAAGAATAACGGTAAAAAAGAGCCTGAAATTTCATCAATGGCTTTCTTAAATCTCGGCCCTTAACTACCACTTTCCGCTAATAAGAGCGCCTTTACATGAGAAACTCAACCCGGGCGGAAATGTCGCCCCGGGTTGGGTTTTGCTGGGTTTTGCAAATTCGGCTGGCGTTTACATGGGATTTTCAACCCGGGGCGAGTTTCCATTCTCAAGTGTTGCAATCACTGTTGCCATTGCTTTCATGATTTTGTTGCCCTGTTAATTTGACAAGATGCCGCCAAGCATTGCATCGCGAATAAATTTCATACTTCAGCATCATGTTTTGAAGCAGGAGATTTACCTACAATAGAGTTGGAGAATCTTGCATAAATCTAAAAACTTTGATCAAACATTTTTACAAAACGCATGATATGCTCACGGATACACATGCCAAATTTGAAGTCAAAAGCTTGGCCACATTTTCCACAATAAAATTCCAAAGTTTGGTAGCATACTTGACAACAAACGCAAGAAGATCTGGTCAGTCGATCACCATTGGCAACTGCGAAAGAATCAGTAAAACGCTTGCAAGCACGTGTGGAAACAAGTCGGCAGTCTTTCGAGACTGACAGTGCATATCTATCTTTTTTCATACAAATCTGTTGTGCTTGAACGTGCTATGGGTACCTTTTTTGGGTCCTGGGGCGAGGAAAAGGAAAGAGGTTTGCAAACGTTGTGTGACAGAAAAGGAAGGAGCAGCCGGTTTCTACTTTCGTGATTGCATCATGTTGCATTTAAGAAACCACCAAAAAGAAACTTTTAGACTACTGAAAAATCATCAGCTCCCTTACGTATAAGAAACTCTTGAGGCTCGCACCGAAAATAAAGTTTCTCGCACATTGATTGACATCAAGTCCTGATCTGATGGCCTGGGAACATTTCAATTTCATGCAGAGTTCAATATTCTTCAGGTTAAACAGCTTTTTGCCCAAATTTTAATCGATATTGATGACAATCATTGATAGCTTGCACATATGGCTAATATATCAATAAAAACCCAATGCCATTCCAACTTATTTTGCCAGGACTTTCCACAAAATAGATTAAACACTTAAGAAACTTGAGTCTAAAAATGAAAAGTATCATAGAATATAAGAGACATTTTAGGCTAGGGTATGAAAAAGTGGTTTCCTAAATCCGGCGCCTTACTATGTGCTGTAATCTGACAAAATATTTCACGATTTCTGGAAAGTCCAACAGTAGGGTTATAGCAAAGTGGCTACGGTATAATGTTTTGCGCCAATTTAAAGATTTTAAGCTTATGCAATAAGTCAGTCCTTCCAGTAATCAGGAATCTTCTCCTGCATAGTCTCTTTTAACTGTACGAAACTTACGACCAGAGGATTTAAGAAAGCGGTCATCTTTACTCCTGGGTACCAGGGCGGAGGATTTTTGGCAGAGGTATGAAACTTTTTCCTCTATTTTCTAGGGGTTCCACAGTACTAAGAGCAATTTCATAGGGTACAAAACTGTTTAGCTTAAAAAAATTTTGGATGAAATCCATTGATCAAAAGTTGAAAGAAAAATTAACAGACACCTTGAAAAGATGAATCAGTTATACGTTATAAAAATTGCCTGGCACAACGTGCTATCTTTCCATAGATCTATGTTTTATACGCAAAGACTTCTGGACGGGGTACTAAACCATTTTTCAGAAAGATGGCGGGGTACGAAAACTGTTTCTTTGTTCAAGATGGGGTATGAAATTGCTCTTATTGTGCAAAATTACCTTCCGCCCTGGTACCTAGGGTTGAAAGTGACTGCACCCTAAGACTAAATAAATGCAGCTTCGTTCAAATTCTACAACAGAGTGATGACAACATGACTCTAATTTTTGCTCCATCGAATTGCACTGTTATTCATCATGCATTTGCAATCGGGTGCAACTTCCCAATTTCTTTTCCACAGAGTTCTGCTGCTGTTGATTGTTGCAGTCAGAGGCAGAATACTCCGACTTGGTTGCCTTCAATATGCTAATTTTGATGTCATTTACAGTAACGGGGTACTACAAGGCTCTGTCATTGCGACATTTGCTGGCTTATCAAGCCAGCAATGTGAAGAAGAATGTATCGCTGAACGTGAATGTAAATCCATCAACAGTGAAAACAATGGTGCAAGAGCTTGTGAGCTGAACAGTAAGTCTACAGCTGATCCCTTGGATGGAGTTTCACTGAATTCTAAGGAAGGATGGACTTATAAGTCTACAAGCTATAACGATAGATTGGTAAGTACTTTAGGGACAAGGAGAAACTTTCGCGACTTGGAAAAGCTTGACACTTCTGGAATTACCTTTCGCGAATCGGCCAAATTTCAAATTTCGCAGGAAAAAACTTTTGCGTTTTGAGAAAATAACATGATCTGCGGGAATGAGGACTCACGAATTTCAAATCTTAGTGCACCTCGCAGGAGTTATAGTTGGTGAACTGAATATACCAGGAAACTTCATGGAGACAAACTTTCGCAAATTTCACGTTTTCGGAAATCTCGCAGAATAAACTCTCGCGAATTTCGCCCAAAAATGCGAAAAATGCGATGGTTTCCGTCCTTAAAGTTACTGAAATAAGGTACAGAGGGTCATGGAGTGCCAATTAAAAATCCCCATTGTACATCTTTATATCATTTCTTCCCTGCTGTCCAGATTCAGCACTGCAGTGCCTAGACTGATTGCATATTCGTGGTTATCGCTATCGATAGTCTGATGGACGCTCACAATACGACTCATGGACTTTCACATTGAAAATTAGGACGAAGCTTTCCCCTAGATTTCATGTCCGCATATGAAAGTCATAGCAACAAGCTAAGCGCTCGCGGCCTAAGGCCTGATTTCCACTAGGAGGAATATTCCGCTTGCACAGACCTCTTCCAGCCATCTGATTGGCTTGCGGAAAAGCGACGTCGCTCAAAAGTAGAAACCCATTCAACTTTCGAGCGGAATCGTATTTGCAAACACAGGAAGATTTTTGCAAGAGGAATTTTCCGCCTAGTGAAAAGTAGCCTTAAGTTGCCGGCTGGAACCTCCGATGCTAAAAACCACAAATTTTGGCAATAGCGTAGTCATTGTCTTTCGCTCTCCATGGTATCGTCCTGTAGTGTTGTACAGAAATTAGAAGCGTATGGCAGAATGTAGGATATGTTGTAATATTTTTAATGAATAAAAAATCCTTGAATTCAAGTTTTCCGTGATACTAGAGATGAAAAAGGCAGCAAGTGTCCAGATGAATGTTTCCTTGACCCAAGAATCAACAAACCTTTCAATGTGAAACGGGACTTCCTCATTTTTAGGCCAATCAGCTACCATGAGCTTCACCACAGGAATGAGAATTTCTGACTGTTGAGGGTTGCTAGCCTCTCTTCTGAGAATACGCCTGAGCCTCGACCCTGAGTTCACTAATAAATCTCTTCATTTCCCTTTTCCAATTCTTAGCACCAATTTAGATGATTGGAATTCTAGTCAGAAGCCAAGTGACTGAAGTATTTTTGTGATTTTTCTCGCTGTATCTTACAAGCACTCAAAGTATCGGTGAATCTAACTACATAAATATTTTGCAAAATGCGTGAAAAGAGCCTAAAATAATGATCAAATTGTAACAACTCTCCTTGCACAGAACAATACGCAATTCAAACAGATACTACAGAGTTTCAGTCCCATGGCAATAAATGTGCAGTGGTGTGCAGTGCAAATGGCCCACCCATGAACAATTGCATTTTGTTCACTGATCTGTGTGAGGGGTCTATTATGATTTGATCGATGCATGCTAGTTTAGGCAAATCTTGTGCGCTTTTTCGAAAGCCTTATACTTCTCTCACTTAAGATTGGCAGGGCCGCCGAGAGCTTTTGGAAGCCGAGGGACAAAACTGCCAAACGAGGCAGCCTGGGAGCGAAACGAGGACCCTTGCGAGCGAAGCGAGCAGACGATTTTTCCAGCATGCCCTTTAAATTGGCTTAAAATGCATTTCAAAGCATGTCCTCCTGTCAGAATGTTAAAAATCTTCAATTACCAGGTATCTTAGATCCCGAGGCCAGGGGGCAAATTGTCCTTCCTGTCCCCCCTCTCAGCAGCACTGCAGACTGGGAGTAAGAACTGAAAGTAACTAAAAGTAAAGAAAGAAAGTACTAAAGTTCTTCTCCACTTATAGGTTGGCAGACTTTGCAAAAAGCTGAATCCTTGTGAATTCGATCAGCTCTGTACTGATACCTGTTATTGCCCGGGTTATTCATGCCATCCTTGTGATGGTATCGAGGACAGCTTGCCTTGTCAGCGAAAAGGTATGGAGAACTGCTACTTGTTGTTTTATCGAATGTGACCTACCGGATGAGTAAAAAAAACGCCCGGTGTTTGAAAGGGTACTGCTCCCTGAATATACAGCAAAACCCCGCAAACAAGAACATAGCAAAATAAGAACCTGCAGACTGATTTTGTGGAAAAGACGCCCAAATATAAGAACCAAATACAGACTGATTTAGTTCAATGTTCTTATGAGATGGTACACTTGATTAAGAAATTTCATCAAATCAGTAAACAATTTATTGACAACTGAACATCTCCAACAGTTTCAGGAATACGCAAATTCTTTTATCTAGCTGTATGATTTAAATTGCTTTGTCAATAACAAAAATACCATATATACCTTTTGATCTTGAAATGAAGTCATTATACCCTTAAGTGTATTTAGCACATATTGTACAGGGTGTCTCAAAAAAATTGTTCGACGTTTGATAAAATATTGAAAAATAACGACAACGTGAACAAGCTCATGGAAAGATAAACGTGTTCCTAAGGTTATGAAATAATTTTAGAGACTAAAATCGTGCAAATCGGTTGAAAATTCACTGAGTTACGAGCTCTCGAAGATCAAAAATATGCGATAGCTGAAACCAGAGACCCCCCCAGATCACTGGTATTGCAAAAAGCTCGAAGACGGAGGTAAGGGAAGCTTATCCAATGTCATACCTCTCTTTGATATCTGAGCAAACCAAATAGGACTTCTAAAGTAAATTATTTCTTGCGATCATTCTCTGAATTTCCTTACATTGCATAAGTCAAAAAACAGTAATTCAGAACATAATCGGCGAGAGACTGAATCTGTTTCCTCAAAGCATCTATATGCTTAACAGCTAGGTTATCGAAAACCTGTTTGAATCCAACTTGGTTCGCCCTGAAACAATTGAGAAATAACAGAAACGACAGCCTATGGAGCTTTTACCAACAATGCCATTTCGAGGCCTCTGGTTTCAGCATTCGCACAGATTTGAACTTCAAATGCTTGTAACTCCATGAATTTTCAGCGGATTTGCAAGATTATTGTGTCAAAAATTAATCTAAAATCTCAGAAAAAGGGTGACTTATCCAAAGGTACATTCAGCGTATCGTTATTTTTTAGTATTTAATCAAACGTGGAAAAATTTTTTTGAGACACCCGGTATACTGTAGCTTTATATTCATCATAGTCATAACTGTCCTTGTGATAAGAACCAAACCCTGTAAATGTCATAAGTACCTCATTTATAAGAACCTAGCCAGTCTGTCTTTTAGAAAAGTATGTTCTTGTTTGCGGGGTTCTACTGTATAAGCAATGATACTTTGCAATATCTGATTAAACAGCTAACATGTTCAATTATTTTTAGAAATTTTCCTGGCTAACATCGGTCACTCCGTTCAGACTCTGTAGGCAATTTCCTAAAATGAATCCCTTTGAGAAACCTTAAAAAACGTGCTAAAATTACAAGCAAAAAACCTTAATGTGTTTACCTCACAGCGATGACTTTCAGCACCCTTTAGCGAGTGCTTTCGTTTGGCGGGTTGAAAAGTCTTCCCCCCTAGTGTGAATAACTTATTCAGGGGGATTCCAGTCTCCCATTAGGACAAAATACATGAGCACATCCAAGAGTCATTATTGCTAGGAAGGAGAACAAAGGGAAATTTCGCTTGCTGTTTTCGCTCGTTTTTGCAGGTTTTCGAAAGGAGCTTTCTGCAGAGAATCTCCTATTTTGACGGAAGGAATGAGTGATTAAAGCCGGGTAATTACTGAACCTAATTTGACATATCGGTTCAGGGAGCAGGATTATTTCAAACGCCGGTCGTTTTTATTGACTTACCCGGTACAAGGTGAACTATAAGTGTAGTTCCCCAAACGTTTGAAAAGTCTACAAAAGATATTTTTAAGGGGAAAATCCTCCAAAAGTCGGGAAAACCTGGTATACAATCGACCTTTATTAGGCAGCCCCCCCCCCACCTTATATGTCCTCTAACAATGAGGAAATGAAGCCTGTGTTCCAGACCTCTAAAAACACTTGCTTTTGTCAGTGCAAACACTGCAAGTATAAAATATGGTTAAACTAATCAGGATGTACCAAAAATCACTCGCTATCTGAAGGGCTGCTCCGGAGGAGCTGTGATTTTAGTTGTCTCTCCCTGCAGGCTCTTGACAGAAAAAGTCTCAACTTGGAGTTTTAGGCATAGTTTGAGCAAATCTGACATGGAATGATAAAAGAAAGCAGAAAGAAAACATGGTTGTGTCAGATCAAATGTCATGTGAAAATTCCAATCCCCTGCCCTGAGACTTGGCATATTCTTGGTCAAGTAAAATGGAAACTTACGAAAAGGACCCGAAACATTTTCGCATCCCAAAAATATTGCTCCAAGAGGAAATATTTCAACGTTTTAAGTTCAAAGAAAACGAAAAACTATTTTTAACTGGCGTCCTAAAAACCAGTGGCGGATTTAGGGGGTGCAGTTGGGGGTAACTGCCGCCCCCTTCGTGATGAAAACTTAGCTTGGCACCCTATTTTCGGCAAGAAGGGCGCCCCCTTTCCTGACCCAAATGCACTTTTTTATCGTGTTTCGTTCTGAATGTGGGAGACATATGAAGTAAGGCGTTGCTCGATTGAAAAACCAGAGAATTTTTCCTGAATAAGGGTCCAAAAATTTCTGCGCGCTTTCGACGCACTTACTCTTCCCTATATTTTTTGCGCCCACTCTACAAATTGCCCCCCCCCTTCAGCTTCGGGCTAGATCCGCCTCTGCTAAAAAGTATCCAGAAATTTGTGTTTCACTGTGAGAGAATGTCTTTTCTTAAACACAGATCTCAACTAGGCGGAAAAATGTCGAGAAGCGAAAAGTAGAAAGTATTCCTACTGCTCGCGGCTCGACATTTTGCCGCGGCGACAATTCGATCAGCCAATTGGAATGTCGGAAACTTTTCCGCCTCGACGTTCTTCCGCCTAGTGTCGTGTAGTTTTACTTCATCTCTGAAAAATCTCAGATTTTCAGAAACAAACGTATTTTCTGAATAAAAGAATGCCTTGCAAAAAGGTGGTTAGACTTCTCATATGATTATTTGTCTATGATTGATTGCTCCTAAACGCCCCCTCCCCCAATACCAAACCACTGAGCATTTTATAATGATGAATAACAATTCAATTGAATGAAGAAAACTTTGGGCAAATATTGTGAGATTCGTATCATTGGTTGTATTTGGTTGGTAATTCCTAACCTGCAAAATTCTGATAACGGTAAACTTTGTAGAGACCGAAGCACATGTCTCAGTCAAACGATAAGTTCATCAAAATGGCAGGCTTCAGATTCATTCTGGTGAAAACGAGGTTTCAAGCTAAAAAGCTCGATTACGAAGGCTACATGCACACGATGGCGCCAAAATTTGAAAACGGTGGAAATGTGACGGTAGCAAAATTTGGGCCAGCGTTCACACGATACCGGCTGAGATCCCAGGGGCGTAACTTCAATAGCCGGGTGTGTGCCATTTGACGTCTGAAATCACACTCTAAAATTCATAAATTTTCCTGCAAACGATACCCCAAAATTTACTGGCCATTGAAAAATGTAAACCCTAAAATTTTGACAACTATAATTATAACCATGTAATTTAGTTAAGAGTTATTTTATTTTTCTAAAATGAGACGATAAAATTTAACACTCCTTGTGATTTTACCAAAAATGATACCTCAAAATTTATTTTCTTCTCGAAAAAGGCACCCCAAAAAATGGCACATACCATATCAGCATATAACTAACTTGGTGAAGTTGCAGACCTCCAGGAATCCCCAAAAAGGGCTCCAATAGCATACGTGGTAACGATTTATGTGAATGACCTATTGTACAAATTAGCTTGCTCGTTGAGAACAAGAGAGCCTTAAAAAATGCGCCTTTTTCATCATTCTCCAGTCTTCACACGATGGCTATTTTAAAACGTGCTGGTTAGAGTTCCGTTGTCAAAATTTTACCTTCTTCAAAATCTGCTGGAAAAAATTTGCCGTCTTCGTGTGAACGGGAAGTCTATCCGACACATATTTCACCGCTTTTGAAATGTGGTAGCATCGTGTGGACGCAGAAAATTGACCTATTTTTCAGAGTTTTGAAAATGAAAACGATAATCTCTCCACTGGCTGCCAAACCTTCTGCAAGGAGCAGTGGTTCGGCAGGCCTTCCAAACCTGATAAACCTGCCAAACCTGCCGTTTTAGGAATTTGACAGCCAATCAAAGTACATTCTGAGTCTTTCATGTCTACCGCTTTCAGAATTGGTAGCAATCGAGAACACCAATTATATCATCATTATCAGCCGTTCGGTTTCAAAACACCTTTTCAACTAAGCGGCCTCGTTTTGGAATTTTCAAATTTCTGCAGCTTGCATTATATGAAATCTCTGACCCCATATTCACATTCAGCACCCCCATCTTAATCTATATGCAAATTTCCATGATCTTAGTGTTGGCGAAATAAATTTCATGAGGATAAAAATTTGAAAATTTATAAGCAAAGGGATTTGACAGTGAATAACGACTGAGGATGTAAAGTTACATCCCCATCCCAACGATTTTGGCGGTCAAATCCCATATAAATTCTTAGATTCATTATTTCCATAAAATCGAAATTGCATACGCCAGGAATATGAAAATTTACAATTAGACTAAGCTTGGGGGTACTCAATCCAAATCCATGGTCAGAAATCTCGTATCAAGAAATGTTCAAAGATTTCCAAAACGAGGCCGTTAGTTGAAAAGATGTATTTCAGTTTCAACAGGCAGAAAGCAAATCAATTTCTAATTACTGCAGGAAATATAGCGTTGGGAAAGCAAACATGGCAGTCGAGCACCTATAGAGATTACACAGCTAGTGATAAAGCGGTGGATGGGAATCGAAAAAACAATATGACTAAATACCAATCATGTGCTTGCACGATGAAAGACAGACCTTCTCGGTGGAAGGTGGATCTTGTTCAGCCATCAAGGGTAGTTAGTGTTAAAATAACCAACAGGCTTTCAACTCCATCCAGACTGGGAGGTTTCACCATAAGAGTTGGATATAGTCGTGACATGCGTGTTTGGAATGCAGTCTGCATATACAATGCAAAACATATAACGGGAGACACGAAGGAATTCAAGTGCACGACTCCAATAACTGGGCGCTTTCTTTCCATCGAGCTGGTGAAACACGACGAGCATTTGACAATTTGCGAGGTTGAAGTTTTTTCGTTGTAGGAAATGTAGACTGACTATAGACTGATGAAAATCGTCGTAGTTTCGATCTTCGATAGGCTGATAATGTTGCCGCGGAGTACCATCATCCAATTAGATAAACAAAGCGAAAACTAGGAATGAAGTACTTAGTCTAGACTGACTACACGTGGAACTCCGTTGTTTGAAAATGGTAGTGTGTGGAGTAACTACAGGATGTCTCAAAAAATGACGATTGTTGCGGAGCAGCCGATCAGCTTATTTTCGAAAGTTTTGATGGTTGCTTTCCGATCTTCCTTCCTTTGATATTTCGACAGAAGAGATGCCAACCTAGAGTTTGAGGCTTTGTTTGCGTAAATGATATGAGTAGCTGGTGAATTATGAAGCAAGAAAGTGAAAACCACTGGTAAATTACTGGTTTCCTCAACATCAAAAGATTTAACTGAGGCGAAAGTGAAGGTGAAGTTGCCTCTTTCAGCGCCAAGCGCTGGGATCGTAAAAATAAAGCACACCTAAAGGCCAATCTCCAGTCAGCTGAAATTTCCGAGCGGGCGGAATTTTAGACAATCAAATGTTGCTCAGCCGTAACAATCTATTCAATTTCAGAGCGACATTTTCTCTCGTAAACAAAAGAATTTCCGCCCGCTCGGAAAATTCCGCTGACTGGAAATTAGCCTTAAGACGTAATCGAGTCCGCGACCCCTTGTCATGACGCTCATGTAAGAGGGTATCGAACCCACTCCACCTGATTGTTCTGTCTGCAAATTAAGATTATTACACCACTGCGTCATAACACCTTCAATATTCCTTAGGGAGCGCTGCGCTCCTTGATAGAGCCCTACTTCTTGAGCGGCATGACAAGGGGTCGCGGATACTACTAGCACGTAGCTACTTCTGTGGTCTCAGCGCTTTGTGTCAAAAACCGCAACTTCGTCTACACTTTTACTAGAAATGTTATGCACCTCGAAAGTACAGCTGTTTGCTTCTCCACAGTAATTTAGACCTGAAGTTTTGCTTTCCAGATACTTCCCAGTAAACGTTCTTAAGCAGTTTGGTCATTTCTTACTCAAAAGTATGATGTTTTTGGTAAAGAAATGTAAATTCAAGGCCAATTTGTTGCTAAAATTCAAGCATTAAGTACAAAGTTAAGATCCTCTGATTTGAGGCAAGCAGTAATTTTGCTCCAGAAATCAGCAAAGACTTGTCAGATTTACTCAAAATTGCCGCCAAACTGCAAGTTAGAGTCTACCTTTTTCATAAATTTGAAAACAGGAATTATATTTTTCTGGCTGCATCATAGTAGTCATTCAATCGGCGCACAGGTTTTTGGGACACCCTTTAGATAAATCTGTACACAAGTCTTAAAGTAATTTTTCCTGCCTTTGTTAACCAATTTATATTTTTCACTATTTTACAACTGAGTATATAAATTAGGGTATCGGAGTGATTGTTAAAGGTAGCACCTTTGTTGAACCTGCCTGCCACACACCCAAATCAAGTTGGGTGTGGGAGGGAACACCGGTCACAAACGATCAGCCTAGCCTTCACATATGGCTCCAAGAAGACAGTTATAGACATTGTAGGCCTTACCCCAGTATCTTCACTCGCCAGTAGTGCTAATTGTTGCTATTGTTGTATCTTTATTTTACATCGATTGAAAAGAATCTAGTCTGCTATGTACATACCGGGTGTCCCAAAAAAAACTTTCCCCGTTTGAACAGTTCCACAACAACCACTGCCTCGTTTTGAGCGATGTAAACGGCAATCTCTTGCTTAAAGGCTCAATTGGATCCATATTATTTTACGCGATTTTTTGCACATCAAAAGACTTTCAAAATATGGATCTTTCGAAGGTGTGAGGGCATACAACCGCTTGTCAATTTCTTAGATTGGTATTCATAGTCGGCAATACGCTAAAGTGCGGACCACAGGACCTTGTCTCTTGTACTATGCTTTTTCTGCGAGCATCAAGCATAATCGTGCTTTTTTACGGACAAAACAGAAAAATATGATTTTTCTTGGATCCTTTTATGGAGTTCAAGTACCGTACTGTTGGAATTTAGTTGAAAAACAAGGTTTCCACAGATTTTAGGTGAAGGTTCAACAATTCTATCGATGAACCGTTTTTAGCTCTTTCTGGAGCATTTCAGGTATTCTGTTTTTCAGGAAAATAATCATAGAAAATCAATGCGCGCAGATACAGAAATGAAACAAATGCTCAAATCTAAGTTGAGCATTGTATGTCAGATTTCTTTTAAAAGCTTTATCAAATTAAACACACATTTACTAAAATAACAGCTCACATAGGGAAAGCTTTTTGTTGGACACTCGCTTTGTAGATGCGAACTAATCAAAATCGATTGATAGAGTATTTAAAATAAATCGAATAATTTTAAACGGTTTGTACATTATTTACAGTAAAACGACAGGCAATGCAGTTGCACGTGAGACTATCCCAGTATATTATTAGCCTTTTGAAAATATCAAGGCTTTCAGCCCATCTTAGCTCATTTGGTAAGCAATTCCAAATCTGCGGTTCTAAGAACTTAAGACTGTGAGTGCCGAAAGTAACTTGGTTTGGTCTGTAATGAGTAACGCTATTAGCATTTCACGATGAATAATTAGAGCATTTAGCTGGAAAAATATATTTCATGAAGAATGGATTCAGACCATTTAGAATCATGAAAATTTCTATGGAGATTACTCTAAGTCGGTAAACATGCATGGTACATGGCCGTGATTTCAGCAGAAGGTCATTAAATGAACTGCCACTGACATGATCATTATGAAGGAACCTAAGTACACGTTCTTGTACCTTCTCAATCTTATGCATTTTGCTGAAGAAAAATGCCATAGGACAGTAATTGAAATAGAACAAACAAAGCTCTGAACAAGGACTTTTATTGCATTAAAACCAGTACAAGATCCAAGCCTCTTTAGAACATTAAGTTGAGTTGCAGCTTTCATACAAAGTACTAAAATTTGTGGATCAAAGTTTAGTTGATAGTCTAGTTCAATCTCGAGAAGTTTGAGAGAAGAACCTGCAGAATTGATTATTTTTACTGGTAGTAGTCTGGTCCGTTTTAATTAGCTACACTAAGTGAATGGCACTGGTTACGGCTGGTGTGTGCTTGGGGCCCCAACCCATAGTGCATGAAGACAGGATCGGCAGTAGAGGCAGACAATTATATTTGATCACTGGTTCGGATGGGGTAACCTGCAAGAAGTGTGACTCGTCATGGAACATAGAGCCGCGGACGAACTGTGTGGCAAGTCACCTCGAAAAGGATCAGGATTATGAGAAGCATTATTCCCGTGTGCTTAGGTAGGAATCCTAGAAAGTGGTAAAATTAATCTAAAAAGAAAGGCCACGATATCAACGTAGCTCGTCAGATACGAGGATGCTTGCGATGACGAGTAAGTGCAAAGCGACCAAGAACAAACACTTAAAACAGAAACACTGCAAAGCGACCAACAACAACAGCAAATATTTGCAAATGAAAAAAAACCTTTTTATACATATGTTACCAATTTTTCGTCCTGCCAGAGAGGACTTCTTCAGGGCTGTTAACAGTAGTAAAACGTGGATGAAGAATCTCACGGAATGGACAAAGCTAAACTCTGAGCAATTCATAAGAGAGGCAAAGATCGTGACTACTGCAGACGACTAACGGCGATTGTTCTACACGAAGCACTCACTCACCAAGTGATTTTGATATATCCTGCTATGCGGTCTTGCTGAGTACTTCGATAGATGTAGATGTAGATGTAGATGTAGATGTAGATGTAGATGTAGATGTAGATGTAGATGTAGATGTAGATGTAGATGTAGATGTAGATGTAGATGTAGATGAAGATGAAGATGAAGATGAAGATGAATGAATGGTTTATCACCAAATTAACATAATTCACTATCGTCCTACGTTGCAAAATTTTATTGTCTTGGGTGATTTGAAACTTACAGGGTGAGGGTCTTCTTTGTGAAAAAAAACATTCATGTAAATTTATGGCAAGAATCTAAAGCTTTGTCAATTCTAAATCAATATACAATAAATAGCCGAATTTTCAAGGAAAAAAAGTTTAGTAAGGCTATTTACCTATTCAGAGCAAACATTGGGTGCAACAATCCATATTTTGCTAAAAGACAGGTCAGATCACAGGCGGTCCAGAAACCTCAATAAAGACCGTAGTTTTGGTTTCTCTGATTCCCTGTGATCCAGATTATGAAAAAACAACAACTTTTTTTAGTCACTAAAAGATTAAATTATAAATTTACAATTTACCCTACTTTTCAAGATTACTATACTATACAGCTATACAAGACTACTGGAACGATACCCCGAGGAGCAAAAGACTATGACTACCCCGGGGCCACACTTGAACATAGAGACTAAAACTAGTGTCTTACTCAAACCTCATGCCACGGGTGTGTGATGGAAGCAAATTATGTGCCTGGATGGATAGTTTAGACATAATCGCAAATATTACGTGGCATCCAATTTGGGACAGACATTGAATATATGAGTAAAAGAATAACAAAATAAAGAATACTAATTAAAAAAATGAACCCAGAAAAGAAAAACATGTTCACTTAAATGGGACATGGTGGTTATGGTTGTGTGGCATAAAACGCAGTGCGAAATTTTCTACTTAAATCAACCAGATTTGTGAATAAATTGTATAGGGTTAGCAGGAGTATATTCTTGTTCAGTTCATCGGGAAAATTTTCATCACCAAACAATAAAATCTGCGTTAGCACATTATTTTGAAGATCTGTAAGTCCAAATGGTCGAAGTAAAGCAAAAATTCCAGCGAGAAGATCTCTGCGTGGTACTACAAGGGAAGAGCAAAGCAACCAAAAGTATTCCGTATCCTCGATACCATCGTTCGGAGGGCACATTGGGTTGACGGTATCCCTAACATTGTACTTGAATTTGTGAGAATCTAATTTACTGAGACCAACCCTGTGTTGAGAGAGATAGGATAAACCTGTTGGATCATGAAGACCAAATGTAGATCTTGCAGGGATTTGATACAGATATCATCATCGTTGCGGTCGGCCTGCCACTGTTAAAGTAGAAAAGAATTTCGTTATGTGAGAGCTCCTATCTCATTGGCTGCAGTTGGAACTCTCAGTTTTTTCAAAACCTGCGCCTAGTAACTTCTACTAAACTTCTATTGTTTTTTCGTGATGCGGGATCACAGGGAACCAAAGAAACCAAAACTATTGTCTTTACTCAACCTCGTCCCCAGGGCCGCCATTGTCTTCCTTAGGTCATCGATGTCAGCCCTGGTACCGGTTGCCGCAAAAGTGGCCATTTGGGCGCCATTTTGTTTTGCATAAATTATCATCTGCAGACTCACTACAAACTCTCTTATTATCTCTATAGTTAAATGAGTTAAACAGCATACACCCTATGCCACCAGACTTTGATGCATAACATACCACGTAATAAGTCCAGAAAAAATTGGAGGAAGTATGAAAATGCGACGAAGAATGACCGATCTTCTTCCACCGACGCAGCAGTATTTACAATTTCTTTGAAGTGAAAATGGGCCTAAGTTTGAGAATTAAAGACCCATTGTCAACCGGCATGCTTTAGGAGGACCAGCAATACCACAATACAATTCTTGACTGTCAAAAACAAACAAACTCTTTAAAACTAATGACTGAAGAGCCCCCCGTGCAAAACAAATACAAAGCCTTTGCTGCAATAAACCCAACACAAACACTAGCCCCCATTATACTGTCTGATCTTTGTCGTGCTCTTTATCTTTCTGTTGAATTTTAAGGAAGTTCTATATTTGAAGCTATACAATTTTTGTGCAACATTTGAAAGCAATTCGTCGCAGCAAATGGCTTTAGATCATATTACGGAAAGGCTTTTATGGGGGCTTTTGTTTGCGCTTGCTTGATCATGGCAACTGATCTCAAAGGCTTTGTTATACTTGCATGCACGGGGCTTCGTCAGTCAAAAGTTTGAAAGAGTTTGTTTTCAGTTGACAGTCAAGAATTGCATTGTGGTATTGCTTGTCCACCCAAAGCATGCCGGTTGACAATGGGTCTTTAAGGAACTTTCACCGCAGCTTCCAAAATTAAATGGCTCGCTATTCTTCGAATTTGAAAATAAATATCAAATCAAAGTTGTGATAGGTAAAGAATGGGGGTTTACGTCGATTTTTGGCATCCTGAAGTTATTTGCCAGGCGCAAAACTAAGTTAGCGCGCAAAAAGGCACGGGCCAAAACTTTACACCATTTTTGGACTCCCTCACGAAGCCACTGGGGGCAGTATCGTACCCCAAATAGCAGCAAAAGACTCCCAGAAGGTCGGTCTCTTGAAATCTTTTTTCCGTCCTTTAATCACTTCGGTAGACATCGAACATCAACTCCAAACGTAACGTCGGGTCGAAAAAAAGTCTTTTTTTCTTTGATCCCATTTATGACGTCATAATGGCCCCCAACTTTCTTGAAACCTCAAAATTCGAAATCTCCATAACCCCTTACCCCTTTTTAACTCCTCACCAGCCCTACACATAATACATAATTTTCTCAATAACCATTTGAAATAGGACCATTTTTGAATGGGAATCAATAGGAATGGTCCCCAAATGACCAAATATAGCTAATTTCTCCCGCATGTGCCGACGGATAGGGCTCAAACCCCGTTAACTGGGGCACATACATGACATTTAAGTATACCAACAATCCTTTTTTCAATCCTTTGTCCTGTTTTCCCGTGACAGCGATCCAAAGTTTACCCATTTCTCTCCAAAGCGAAGCAACAAATCTTAGGAATAATTAGTGAGCCTTTTGTTATCGAATAGCCAATCAAATTGCGGAATTGACCTGGCCGGTACCAGGGTCAGTACTAACGTAGGAAGCTGGCCCTTGGAACCAGGTTGGTCTTTACTGAGGCTCCTGAACCCCTGTGCTTAGATCCGCTTTGTTCAAGCTTTACATCGTAAAAGAAAGATCAAATCAGTCATTAGCGTACGGGAAGAAAAAATCTAAGGGGGCTGCCCTACACAAAGCCCATTGTTTATTAACATTTTTGCCCGACTAAGGGCAAAATTTTGCCCCAGTGGGACTCATTTTCGATAATTCCTCGAAAGTTGGGGGGCTGCCGCCCCCCGGTCCCCCCGCCTCTTACGCTTATGAAATTAGTTATAAGTTATTAGTTATCGATTATCATTAGCTATTTCATTATCCTACTCTGACACCCACTCCTTGAAAGTCAGCAGAAAATTCATGGAAATGATAGCTTTCAAAGATCAAATTTGTGAATGGATTGTTTTGCAGAAAACCTCTCAAAATCGATGTGAAATAAGGTTATCCAATGTCAAACCTTCATTAATAACAGAAAAGCAAACCTAAATGGGAAATCCAAAGTAGTTCAGTTCTTACAATCATCGTCAAAATTAACTCATGAATGAAAACATCCGAGAAAACGGTAAGTGAAAACTTAATCGATGAGAGATTGAGTTGTCGGTATGAAGGTGTTGCGATGCAGTGGTGTAATCCTCTGACTTTGCAGCTAGAAAATTTCAAGTGGAGTGGGTTCGATACCCAGTCCAGCCCCACTACTAGAGCGTCATGACAAGGGGTCGCAGACTCAATTAGCCCTTAGCTACTTCTGTGAACCCAGCGCTTGGCGTTCAAAAATGCAGCTTCGCCTTCACTTTCATTGAGCCATTTGAAACTTTTCACAGTGGAACTCCTCAAAGCACTCATCTCTAAATTCAATATTAGAAAAAATTAGGTTCTTGAAATAGCTGCCTTTCCTTAAAATAGCTGCCTTCATTTGGTTTGCTACGAAATGAGCGACAAACTAACACTGCGTTCGAACGATGCCGGCACATTTTGAAAAACGATGAAAAAAGTGACGGTAGCAAAATTTGAGCTAGTGTTCACACGATACCGGCACAAAAACGGTAGGAAATTCGATGGTAAACAGTCGTTGCAGGACTTTGATGCCAAAAAAAAATACCTACACCTTAAGAATCGACCAGTCCTGATCCAAAAGGGTCGAAAAATGTTCTGTTTACATCATTATCGAGTGTTCAAATGATGCTGTTTCAAATTTATGCTGGTTAGGGTTCCGTTTTCAAAATCTACCGTTTTCAAAATCTGCCAGCAAAAAATGTGCCGTTTTCGTGTGAACGGGAGGCCTATCCGTCACATTTTTAACCGTTTTCAAAATGTGCCGGCATCGTGTGAACACAATCTAAGTAAACGACAGCTCGATGCTACCTTCACCGTGGGTACTATCGAAAAGCCTCTGGTTCAGTTTTCCCAATAACCTGAACTGCAAAAGCTTGTAACTTCGTGTCTAAGATTGATTCAACATCTTAGAGACATGGTTGTCTTGTTGTGGAACCTGATGTACGCAGCAAGATTCAAGGTAGAGTTCAAAATAGTGACTTACCTTTCGGTCCATAAATTTTGTGTCCACTTATCGACATCAAATCAATTTTCATTTCGTTCACATCAATAGGAATTTTTCCAACAGCTTGCGCTGCATCAGTATGAAAATGAATTTTATTCTCTCGACAGAGTTCTCCAATTTCGTGGATCGGTTGTTTCACCCCGATTTCATTATTTACAGTCATTATGGAAACAAGAGAAGTATCAGGTCGAATGGTTTCTCGAAGTTGTTGCAAATCAATGATGCCATTCTCTTTAACTGGCAGATAAGTGACATCAAAGCCTTCCGATTCCAGAACTCTGCATGAATCCAAAACGCATTTATGCTCCTGAAACATGATAGATACATTTGTAGTCTGCCGCGGGAAGGTAAGCCTGTTTGAGAGATCAGTACGAAGATGCGTCAGCAAAATATTTCACCACTTTGTATTATGACGTAAAACAATTCAGACCTTTGTTCTAATGTTTTCATGATATCCGGAGCTCGATGACAATCGATTTCATGACAATCGATATTGTACTGGTCGACGTACAAGCATTTGTCTGCGTCTTCACAAAAATTCCGTTTTCTTGAAGTGCCACACAGGCTTAAAGATTTCGTTGTTTGGAAATTATTGATGTGTAATTGGCTTTGAAATTTTGATTGGGGAATTGTCTACCATGCAGGCTTCAATGAGAAAGCCCTGGTAGGAAGTCCGCCTGAGTATGCAAGGGCAGAGCCAGTGTTCTCGCTGCAAATTGAGCAGGTAGGTTAAGTGAGGCCAAATCATAATTCTAGGAATTAGTATTTCTCTGTTGAATGAAACGAGGAGCTTGGTCTTCCACCCTGCGAGAGTATTTTTCGCTGTCTGTGGTCTCGTGAACATTTCAAAACAAAATTTTAGCAGCCGTTGTAATGTTTTCCTAATGTGATTCAGGCTTCCACTGAAGCGATGAAGCGTGGGCATTCGTTAGCGATAGCTATTTCTAGTATTAAACTTATGTGGCTATTTTTAGTATTAAACTTATGTGGCTATTCCTAGTATTAAACTTATGTGGCTACTTCTAGTATTAAACTTATATGGCTAAGATACACTCATGTCAAGTCATGTGACCATACTCTAGGGAACTTTCGCATCATACTCCATTTGTAGTGACCTTACAAATTTTCATGGCACCAGAAATGTTAAAGAAATCGAAAGCTGTTTTATCAAGGGTTGAATGGATGAATGAATGAAAGAATGAATGAATGAAAGAATGAATGAATGAATAAATGAATAAATGAATGAATGAACGAATGAAGAAAGGAATGAACGAATGAATGAATGAATTAATTAATTAATTAATAACGAATGAATGAATGAACGAATAAATGCATGGGTGAATGAATGCCACTTGCAAAATCCCAGTGAAACGGCATATCTTGCAATGGCATCACTTACCCCAAGCCTAATCTTCGGTGATAAAATTCGGGCGACATGTCGTCTCTACGAATAACATTTGTTGTGACAGATACGACAGGAAATTTTATGGTAAAAAATGACAACATACCGTTTGGGTTGTGATAACATGCTTCTTCTTTCTTCTATTGAATCGTGCTACACCCTAAAGAGCAAAAGTGCGTTCGCTGAGCTGAACGGGGTCTTGAATAACCTGCATGCAGACTCTACTGATTCCCTGAAGAGAAGTGAGGTTCCCTGGAGGAGGAACCTCACCTCTCTTCAGGGAATCAGTAGAGTCTGCACGCAGGCTAGGTCTTGAACATCAGGTGCACCGAAAAACCAGAAATACTAAATCATTAAGTATCGTCTCAAAATGAGATGTCTTTAGATGCCACGTGAAAGCACCCGCGAATAAAGACAACAAAGAATTTTCCAAGAGCAAATCGCAAATCTTATATATGTCACAGAGTTTGAGACAGACCTTAGCTTCCTGAAAAAAATTTTTGAGACCATTTGTATCGTTCTTTAGTTATACAGTAGCTTATATTTTGAGTTGATGAGTCCCTATTTTGGCTATGATCATTATCCCGAATACTGAATTCAAAGACGATTTCGAGTGCTAAATTCCTCATTCAAAGAAATATCGCTATCCTTTAAGGATGTTACTGGTAAAGGCTGCACAAAAATTACATGTTAGAAAATTACGATTCAATGAATGGGCTCAATGGCAATATAACCGTTTGAAAAAATTTAATGTGAACGGAAACTCAACGACCCTAAGACACCAAAAACTGACTCGCTAGGAAAGAACCAGTTTCTACAGAATAGAAATATCAATACGACGGTCTGATATTTATACTGTCATCGAGGTCGACGGTTCTTGCAATAAGTACCCATTTAAAGCAGCTAAATTATCATAATTTACGGGAGCCCGAGCCCTTGACCTTTGTTCCCCTCTACCCTCTGATCGACGGTCCTGGCTATGACTCTAGTGTTTTGAAGTGGAGGTGCTCTAAAACCGCTCTCGACTATTCTGGCTGTAAAGCTACGGGATTACGCCACAGCGGCACAATATCATCACTAGCAAAATTAACAACTCCAGAAAAAAGATCAGAAAGGACAACTCTAGAAAATATTTACTGACCATTGAAACTTAAATTCTATTTCTGACACTGTCAATTAAAAGTGATTTCAATGGCCAGTAGATCAAGAACCAAAATCGAACATGAGCTTCTCGTTTTCATATAGACCTAGACTTATGACGATCAGTCCCGTGCATTCCTGCAGTAACCCTTGCTCAACAGGGACTCATAATGAAACAGTGAAAAACCTGGCCCTATCTCCTGCATTCAATCGATCGAATCAGGATTGAACGACTGCCGTTGCTCCGTTCAACGATCACTACTCGGAAAGAAAATGTGATAAACGCCACGTTCAGCAGACGTTTGATCAAAGGAAATTTGTATAAATCTAAAGAAAGAAGCTCACTTTACCTGGTGGGTGCAAAATAAGTCATTCAACGCTACATTTTTCATGTTTTCAAGAGCAAAACATACCAGAGAAGTCTTCGGCTACCTGCCGCAACAACTTCGTTCAAAATCTAGTCAACTGCATCATTCAAATTGAAAATTTGACAGCATTGTTCTTTGCCAAATCTCGAAATCTAATTGGTTCCATAGGAATCGCAGAGTTCGGGCCTAAATAGGGTCAGGCTTTCAGAGCAATATCATAATGGGTCTCTGCTGACTGAAGCACCATCATTAAGCCAAAGAGCACATGGAAACAAGAGACTCATCATCATTAGTCAAATATAGACCCTTAACAGCATTTTCCTAATTTCTGGGCTTAAAAGATAACCGATTTTACCGAACGGAATTTTAACATCAAAGTCAGCCTTTGGCTGATAGATTATAGGACAAGTCCGGGGTTGATAAAACTATATATTGTTAAATACCAACCTTACCAACAGCTGAGCACCAATCGTGAGTTTTTGTGAATTGGTTGATGAATCTTCGTAAGTTAGGCCAAATATCGTCGCCATTTTGTTTTTGGTACGAGTGTGCGAAGGTGCGATAATGAGGCTAACAATGTGAGTGGTATAATATCAACACATTTGGCAGCCTCGTTCAGGTCAACGTGAAGTGACTTCATATAAAATAGCGTCATTTCGTACTTCTTAGCAGATTGAAATACGTAGTTTCGCAGATTAAAAGAAAACAAAATTGAAAAAAGTGCAACACACCATTCACAACAGTGTAATCTCTTGAATAATCAATAATTTTATCAACCCCGGACTTGTCCTTTAAAATTTCAATTTTGAGCACTGGCCACATGATATTCATTCCACAGCCCCCCCCCCCCAAAAAAAAGTAGTATGACTTGCCCTAATGTCAGTCGCATTACAATTGGGTTCCAACTTTTTTCTATAAATGACAATTTAAAACTAAACAAATACAATACAATATTCTGTGCCGCCCATAGCAGAAATAGGCATGACGTCATCTGGTTCTGGCTATGAACGGCACTTAACAAATCCTTTAACAACAGTCAGAAAAAAGGAAAAAATTAAGAGAAGAAGAAAAGACAAGAACAAAAAAAGCAGAGCAAAACAAAAAAAATTTAAGCACCCTGTGCACCATAACATCATCCCGCCTCCCGCCTTGACAGGCGTTAGCATGAGCTAACCCTGGTACTGAATTCAATATGGAAACATTCCACTTCATCAAATACAGAGTTAGGAATTCAAGATATCTAAATCGTACCAACCTTGACCGCAATGTTATTACTCTCTGTTGCTCCGCTTGTGAAAATAACTTCCTTCGGGTCTGCTCCAATCAAATTGGCAACTTTCTAGAATTATTCCAAAACAAAAAACAAATGAAATAAACACAAAGAAGACTTGCCAAAATAAGAACAAATTGAAAATAGAAAATCCTAAATCATTCAAAAGGTGGAAGAAATGTATTCAAAAGTACTATTTCAATTCGCATTAAAAGTGCTTACATTTCTTTTTATCTGGCTATCTATGAAACTGCATTACACGCAATAAGATTCCTTTCAGAAACATGAAGTGCCATCTTAATCAAAAACCATCTCGTCCTCCAAGAGATCCATTGAAAAAATTGCAATCATTCGTATTTAGGCCATCTCTGTCTGTCTCCTACCCTATTTTCTTCTTATTTACGATGTGTTCAACCCAATTTTCTTATGAAGAAATACACTTTATGCTAGAAATAGCAGCAATCATTAAGTGCAGCGATTTTAACATCTGTACCAACATCCGGCAAATTCGACGATGAACACCTATCTTCAGTGCTTGTCTACACCCGTCTCAAAAAATGGTTCACCTTGTTCACCTGTTACTTTTATAATTGCTCATCTGGAATTGGCAACTTCGGTCACTCGTGGAAACCGTTTAGTGACGAGAAGGACGAAATATATTCTTAAACCTCCGGGGAGCCTTGAAGCGGAAATACTCCTTTTGAGACAAAGCGGAATCAGGCAATGAAATTACATGGCTGCAGCGGCAGACTCCTCTTGGAATGGAGAATAATGGCCAGATTGCCACATTTCCACATTTCTAGGCTTTAGATGTCGAAAGAAATCGGAACTTTACCATTGATCTCGATTAGATTGCGGCAAGCTGCTACCAGAGGTAAGTTCGAGTAAAATTAGGAGATTTCAAGTTTTATTTCACAGAGGAATAACTGAAAAAGTTATGGCCATTTAATGCATTAAAACTCGAAATTTTATTCTGCTTTTATTTGCTAATTTAGAATACTATTGGGTATTTTTGTGAAAAGCTTCGCTGGTATAAGAACTTTTTGCTCCCTGATCATTCCAATCAAACTTATAGTTGCCAAGAGCTACAAACTAAATAAAGCAGTGTTTCTTTTTGTGCTCTAACGCAGGACATACTTCATTTCCATTTGCTAGTAATAAAACAGAATCTTGTTCATTTTTGGAAGTTCACACATGCATGGGTACGAATCTAATGAAAGGTCTACTTTAGAAATTCTGTGAGACACCATTCCACTAAAATCAAACAGATAAGTTGTGCCCCAAAAAAAAGAAACCAATATTAGTCCTTCTTTTTCCATGCAATGAAATATCACGAAATGAATTTAAAAGTAAAATGCATCAATAAAAATTGGCAAAAACCCCACATTTCTTTTGTATACATGGTGTCCCAATAAAATTGTGCCCCGCTTGTGTGGCTACTATGAAGGAGCTGTAGATCCAATCATCTCGGATTTTTACACCGTTACAGAGACTGATTGCATATTTGTAGTTCTCGCTATTGATAGACTGATGGACGCTCAAACTACGACTCGTGTTCTTACGCTGCCAGAAACGGACATGGCCTAAATCACCTACAGTTTTTTCTCAAAAACAACCACCCTAAAATGCCGAAAAAACAATCTTCCTGGAGTGCTACACTGTAAAACAAGCTATCGGTACTTAGATAGATGCTTCTTCGGGCTATTTAAGCAAAAGACTCCTACCTACAAACGCTTGCTTTGGGACGCAAAAGATCTCCTAAATTCGTTCGCTATTGCGAGGTTTAATTCAGGGAGCGCCGATTTTAATTCGGTCGGTACTGCGGTCGTTCAGTCGAACGCGCTATTGTTTGCCTTTGGCGGGAAGTTTAAATTGAGGAATGATCGGCCAATGCGATTCACGTTATTCGTCATCTTCCATTCTGATTGGTTGGAGAACAGATCTGTGCCCCGAAGGAAATTTTCGTCCGTTTTGAAAATAGTTTAGAAATAAGGGCCTGACTGAAGCAACAACAACAACATAAATTCAATTCAATAAGATGAGCGTAAGTTAAGGGCCCGGAGTGAGGCTAACAGTTACATAGATCAACGTTCAAATTCGAGTTTCAGACCTTGTTTGAGTCAATCTGACACGCGGTTGCTGATTTATGGCAGAGAAAAGACAATAGTGGTTGTTTCAAAAACAGCACTTCTGTTGTTCTCCAGCAATATCAGAATAAAGTAAGCTTTCAAAGAAGAGTTCTGGTCACATTAAAACTTTCACTTCATTTTTTAAAAGGAAGAAATTGCTTCTTATGAATAGACAACACTGCTAAGGCTTTAAAAGATTTAGCAAAAACTTTGATACGACGATAATTGAATCTACAGCAGCTCTTCCACAACAGCCAAACAAACGGGGCACAGTTTTTTGAGACATTCTGTATGACCGCTTATGGGGTGCTCCAAACTACTGCAACCATCTTTTTAGACAACCATAAATGATATATTTGCAATATATTGAAGATGGATCATTTCATCTTTATTGAATAACATCCTAAACTATGCTTAGCAATCTTAGCCATTCCTTTCTATGCTCTCGTAACGAAACCGACGGGACAGCCGAAACCAAATGGGGTCGAATTTGACCGCTGGAACCTCTACCCCCCAAACGGTCTGGCCTTTATGCGGCCATTTCAGGGACTGGAAACGAATAGTTTTACGCCAAAATTGGTTTATAGATCACGCAATCATGGAAGAAATCAAAAATTGAAAAACGACACAAATATACGGAGCTAGCTGGAAGGAAGAAAAGCAACTGAAAACAAGACAGTATGTTCAACAAATTGCCAGCCCTGGAGGTTGCAACACCATGGGAAATCACTGTTTGCTATGTTAAATAAAGCAGAAAATATTGCCGTCCCGATTGCCGTTCTGAAAATCGTGTGAATGAATTTGAGATTCCGATGACTGAAAGGTTGTGACATCGTTGTTGAGTCAATGCCTCCACAGATATAATTCGTGGCAAAGGTTGGCCTAAAATTGGCATCAGTTTGTACAGCTTACATAGGGGAATTAACCTGAGGAAAACGATACAGTCCCTGAAAAACTTTACTTGCAAAATTTACTTTGATTTTGATGGCAATAATTCCGTTGTTCCAATACATTACTGTATCGCAGCAACTGATCCTTGTTTAATTCACAACTTCCTTTCGTCAGGATTTCACTTGAATTTTCTTTCATATATGTAAAGTCTAGACCTTTGTACACAAAATGGTGCTATCCAAGTAAACAATTTATTTGGGAGTATATTTGAAATATCATTTAAAGTTAGGATGCTTCTTTGTTTTTGGATTTCTTCTTTTTCCTCTCAGCTAAGTTCATATTTTCAATCAAAGACGTTCACTCCACTTTTTTTCAAGTTTTAATTTCTTCCTTGGTTGCGTGTTCGATAAACAATTTTTTCGATAAACAATTCCCTGACATGGACGAATAACGACTAAAGTGTTTGGTGGTCGAAGGGCCAACGGTCAAACTCGACGCAATTTTGTTTCGGCTGTCTTGAGTCTTTCCTCACGGGAGTGTTTGTGTGGTAAGTAGCTCTTCAAGTTATGGGTGATTTCTTGAGAGCTATCTTTTGGAAAAACGCCCGAATGGATGGTCAGTTTTTGAGAGAAATTAAGACGCTAAGTGCAACGTTCTGATAGCCTGGTTTCTATTAAATTGCAGAGTGTCGCAGATTGTCGCAGAATTCTGGCTTGCTGCATTCTGTAACTCTCTGCGATAGCACGTTTCCATTCATCGCAGAGTGTTTCAGAATTTTCGCATCATGTTTCAATGACAAAAGCATGACCCCCGTTTCCGCTATAAACACTAATAGCTGCGGCACGTTGCTTCGATCTAATTTCAGAACACTTTTCAGAGAGTTTATTATCGACAAATTTGCACACAATGAATTAGCAATGGGCTAGTCTGCACTTTAGCGGATCAGCTTTTAAAACCAGCACGCTATGTGTCATGGCGTGAGGGTTAGGGTGAGGGTTGAGTTTTGGAAAAGGGGCTTTAAGGCAAGATAGGGTTGGTTAGGGTTTGTTAGGGCTAGTTAGGGTAAGTTAGGGTAAGGTAGGGTTAAGTTAGAGCTAGTTGGATTAGGTTAGGGTTAATTCCTGAGAGATAGCTATGACACAAAGCTGGGCCGCTAAAGTGCACTGGTCCTTAGCAATGGTTCAGTTTACACAGAGGCAAGTGTTATTGGACTCTATTGCTTTGTTTCGCCTTATTCTAATTGACTGTTAGCTGACTTTTCCTTGAAATGAATATCAATGCAACAGTTGAAAACAGCAAACTTGGATTTGCAAACTCGCAAAATGAAACCCTTACATGCTCGCACTTTTGAGCAGTAACAAATCAAATGTTACACAACAAATCGGATAAAATGAATGAAAATAACCAGACGCAAGGCCTAAAGGAAATCAAACTTGTCACCGTTTAAACTAAATCATTCTTACTTGCTTTGAGTAAAATCAGCGTTGACTAAATCTCGGAAAAGTGTTCTGAAATCCGAAGGCATTTCCTGCCACGGGAAGCATCCTGGTAGCAAGAATGGGGGTTATGCTTTGCTTTCCTTCACAATTTACGAGATTTGGACTCTCTATCAAAACCTCTCCTTTTAGAAGTGAGTAACGTCTATTGTCATATCAAATCATTCAACATTTTTTGAGACGCAAAGGATTATTGTTAAAATTCCCAGATGCCATCCTTAACAAAATTATCAATCAGTGGCATACCTTTCTTGCATCTTCCACAGCAGTTTCTGATTCCCATCCATAAGCATGGGTCCTTGAGTGTGGGTTGCCATAATATGATATGCTATATGGGAGCATTGCATCCAAGACTCTAGGGTCCTGAGAGAGAACAGATCTGATGAATAATATACAATGGTCTAAAGGTTTCTCTTACCATAATGATAAAAAATTTTTACCATGATGATAAAAATGTACTAGAAGTATTCAAAAACTACTTCCATACCAATGAAAGAAGGCACAACTATGCAACAAGAAATAGCAAAAATTACGAGATCCCAAAAACGCAAAGGAAATGGGGATAAAATATGTTATTAAACAAAGGAGCCCGTTTGTGGAATGACCTTCCTGCTAATTTGAAGAATATAACGCAAATAAAAGAATTTTCAAAACAGTTAAAACATAAAATCATAAATAACTATTGAATTGATTAAGGCTACAATTAATTAACATATAATTCCACCATAACCCAAAATATTTAGCATTGCCATTAAACTTTAATAATGCAATATTGTACCAATACTTTTTCATCTATTTTCTCTATTTGTTAGTGTTTTGTTTCTTTGCTTCTTTAGTTAACGGCCTAGGCTCGATAAGCTCTGCTTCTCCTAGGTCGTATAGAATACACATTTTTTAATGACACTATTGTATTTGGGTGTATTTCTATGAATAAAATTGAATTGAATTCTCCAGATCAGCAATGACCTTCGAAGTATGACATGAAAATTATCTACTAAAAAGGCACATAACATAGGCAGGATTGCAGACATGGCTCAAATCTTCAAAAAAAAAGGTGTGAGATTTATATTACCTTTATCTCTCTATTATCTCTGGATTGAATGGCTTCACAGGAACTTTGGGGGCTTTGCTTTAAATCTTAATATGTCAATTAAATGTTCTCAAAATAATACTGGTGTTTTCTTTTTGGTGAACAAATCTATGACAAGTTTTGAAAAAAATGAATGTTTAAATTCCTAAAGTTGTATTGGAAAAATAATGCCATTCTAGAAAAAATATAGTTTACAAGGGTTTATGATATGATGACTAACAGAAAACTGTCACTCTTCTTGTTCACAATTAAGAAATTTGATAAAAAACAAATGAAATGAAAATGATTAAGATATTTATCAAAGAATGACAGCAAAGTACTGCACCCTGGTACATTACTGTAGTAAAACAAGATTTAGCCATGCTCCCTATGGTAGAAATGCTAAGCAATGCTCCAGGCAGGTTTCCAATTGGTTCTCAAAATTTAAAGTATAAATTCATTGCTTTATGCACAAACAATGTGCCTCTATATCCAGGAGGCCTTTTGCAGTTCCATTAACCCTTGGATAACGTATTTCTGTTTCTGATCCTTTCATACTACCTGATCTTCCTGAAGAGTATCTATTATGCAGCCATACAGTTGAGGCCAGGTGAATTTCATGTAAGTCACGGAAGCCAGGGAAACTATTTTGTTCTCTTGTGAACAATAACTTCAACAAAATCAAATTTCCATGGAATTCACTTTGGATCTGACACCAAGAAAGTGAATTCCACAAAAAGGTGATTCTGCAGAAAATTTTTACCTTTAATTTACTTGAGTGAAATAGAAATAAACAGAAATAAACTGATCATTTTTGCACCCTTACAGTGCAACTATGTGAAACATTGCTTTGGCTTCCTCCCTAACTGGTTTCTTCTGAACCATCAACGTTAGTTAAGCTTACTTAATCAATAAATGATCATTTAGCATTTTTGGGGCTCCTTCTTTCACAAAGGTAAATGTTACATGTTGGCCTAAATTGGCAGTGTAGCCCTAAATTAGTAGTAGATTTGCTATCCTGATGTATTCATAAGGCCTGTTTACAAATAAGAAATTAACAATGATATATAATGGAGATGACTATTATCATATTATTATACTTTATTTTTTTTATATTCAAGATAAAAGTTTACAATAATGAAATTACCGACGACACTACTTACGAACTACTGTATGACACTACGAATACGGTACCAGGAGGAGCAATATATCATGACTACCCCCTGGCATTTAACATAAATCTAAGAAATACAACTCATACAACTACAGCTAAATAAGCTCTTAAATACAAAAACTATACATGAATACTTTTTACTAATGATTACTTGAGCCAGTTTCACACTGGACGTCAGGCCAACATAGGTGATGATAGAGGACGAATTTGATGTTGATTTTGCAGATACTTTTTGTAGCCAACATTGATAATTGTTTAAACTACGTAAGCCTAACATCAGGTGTGAAACAGGCGTACAAAAGAAAACAGGAATGAGACTCTACGACAAGAGACTTTATGAAAATGGACTAAGTGACGGTTGGTGGTACTTGGTACTTGATTATGATGGTAAGGTGCTTTAACTATGATACCATATGATTCCAGGAATTGATCCATGCAGGAAATTATCTTGCCCAACCACTGCGAGTGATCAAATAGGGAACAGGAGTCTATTGTGGTAAGTCATTTACCAAAATATAAAGGATAGATAGCTGAGTTGGCTGCTGGGTCACACATTGTTTTGGCCAGTAATGGGATTCAAACCATGTAAGAACACTCCACAAGATCTGAAACACTGCATTCTAGTCACTTGGCCACACCATCATAGTCAACAGATGACATCACTGAAAAGTCAGAAGATTACACCACTGCACCATAACAAGTCACACATACAGTACCATCTTTTCCATGAAGCAGCAATCTATGTCTTAAACTCTTACCAGAGGAGTTGTAGATTGGGCATCCAGATAAATTGGTTTTAGTTCCTCCTCTTGATTTTCTAAGAAAGAAAATAGCAATCAGCCTTCAACTGTCATGCATCTGTCATTAGAACTTTTAGCTATTCTAAGATCCTGGATCAAGTGATATTTTGATACATTTCTATCAGTGAGGTCCATTGAGTGGTGTTAGAGCTTCTATGAAGGTGAAGTTGTGGTTTTCAGCTCCAACCACTAAGATTGCAGAAGTAGCTAAGCATTACTTGAGTCTCTGTGGTCCCTTGTCATCACCATAGGGCCCTGCCTATCAAACCCACTCCATCTGATGATCCTGGCTGCAATGTCAGAAGATTATACCACTGCTACACTTTTCATGAACATCTATCACTATCATTGTGAGCATCTATCAGTATTGTTCACATTCAAAAATTTTGATGGCTGGGGTTGGGGCCAGGCTGGAAAACTTGCATTCACTCACAACTATGAAATTGTGTCAAACTCGCTACTCGCAGCTACAATACCAGGTTCTTGCATGAGAATACAATCTATTGTTAATTTTGCATCTCCCATAGCATTTCAAAAGTCTGCTCGCAGCTTGCAACTTCAAGTTTTTTTACTCGCTACCTCTTCACTTGTATAGGCCAAATCACGTATGTTTTCAATATGTTTTCAAATCCGGGATTGGGGTTTAAGTCATCTTTTGTACCCATCAGAATTTAAAAAAGCAAAACTAAAGGCTGCGTACAAAAAAGGAGGAAAGCCCAAAAGAGAAAACTATAGGCCATTAAGTATGCTGAGTACACCAGGTAAATTAATGGAAAGCATAGTATGCTCAAGCATAGATGACCACTCAAAACTAGTTCCAAACAACAATCAGTGGGCTTTAAGAAACATTATTCAACTGAACTTCTCCTACTATACCTAACAGAGCTGTGGACCAAGTCACTAGATGAAGGCCAAGCAGTGGGAGTAATTTTCATAGACTTCCGTAAAGCATTTGACACTGTTGATCATGTAGTGTTAGATAAAAAACTACAAAGTTCTGGAATAGCAGGGGATTTTGCAGAGTGGATACATGATTACCTGAAATGCAGAAAACAACAAACCCAAATTGGAGAGGCGATGTCAAACTTTCAGCAAATTACATATGGTGTACCACAAGGATCACTCCTAGGGCCCAGGCTATTTAGTATCTACACAAGAGATCTGCCTGGAGCTGTAAGATCCGGCCACATCCAAATGTATGCGGATGATACGACAGCATATGTAATCCAAGATAGCGTAGATAACGCCTGCATAGCATTACAAAGAACTCTGAATGAAATACAAGAGTGGTGTAGAAAGCATAAATTGACAATTCACCCGGACAAGACAAAAGCAATGATCTTGAATCGACAAAAGTTTACCGGCCCATTACCGCAACTGAAGATTGAAGAGCAGAGCATTGAGTATGCAGATGAATGTGAGTGCCTTGGAATCTTGGTTGATAATAAGTTAAGCTGGAAACCACAAGCAAAGAAAATATCTAAAGCCTTTGGTGCAAAAGTGAAAAAGATCAGGGCAATGAACTACCTACCAAAGAAATTCTTAGAGGAAATATACTTTAAAACGATAATACCAGCAGTGATGTATACAGTACTAGTCTGGGGAAAATTGCTCCCCAAGCATGTGGAATGAAATTGAAAAAGTACATATATCTGCTGCAAGGACGATACAGAAAATCGACAAACAGATACCATCAGAAGGGATACTAGAAGTTGCAAAATGGGATTCCATATTCTATATGTATAAGAAGAGACTGATTTTATACATGCACAAAGTCTACAACAATAATACTGTCAACCAAGTCTGTGAACTCTTTGAGAAAAATAGAAACTGTTATAGTTTGAGGCAGACAAAGAACTTTAAAATCCCAAGAGTAAAAACTGACAATGCCAGAAATTCAACAAGATTGAGAGGCCCAGTCATATGGAATTCGCTTGATGACTCCTGGAAGGATCTTACTTACATGCAGCTGAAGAAGAAAGCATCTATGGAAAAGAAGAAAATAAACCAAATTGACTTTAAAAAAGGAACATTTGTAAGTATGAATCGATCTAGCAACTTTATTTATTATTAACTTTCTATAATTTTAAACTATTTTAGTTATGGACGCAAAAATAATTTAAATATTAGGACTTTTATAACTCATTTTTCGCTGTAATTAAATTTTAGAATACAGGTCCACATCAGCTGCACAGCTGCCATAGATTAACCTGTTTAATATAAAACATGTATGTATGTATGTATGTATGTATGTATGTTTGTCGATGACCCCTACATACAGGGCTTTGGAGGGCCCACTCACAAAATGAACGGCAAACATCATTTAATGAATGAGCAAATATAAAAGTGGGATTTATCAGGCCAGTCAGTATAACAATGGGATCTATCAGGCAAGTCAGTATAGTAGGTTCTAGGCCTTTTAGGCCTATCAGCAGGCCTAAAGTATCTAATGCGAACAAGTCACCTTGAATAGCTTTCCCAGTTTGTTGCGTAAAGTGAACACTTGTCTGCATGGTTCTTTTTCCATTCCGAATGAAATGTTTGATGAATGTAGACTGCACGGGCAACGACGCGCTAACTCTCCTTGCCAACATTTTCGGATTTTGCTTCCAAGAATAAATCGTTTTCACTTCCCTCTGATCTGATGAGGTGAATTATGTAAGTAAACCTCGTAATGATGTTGAGTTTGTACCTGCTCCCCTGCCGCCAGCACAGCCACAGCACTATTGATGGCCACCACTGATCAGTGCTCCCTGCTCTCATTATATGAACAAAGGAAAACAAATGAGCAATTTTTGAAATTGTCAAGCTAATTAGCCAATGAAATCACTGCATCCTGATCACATGACCCTAAATGAGTGTTTTGATACAAATTCTAGAGTTTCCAGTTTCCTCAAAAAAATAGGAATCGACAAAAAAATTTAAAAAGTTCAATGGGAAATAACAGCAACAAGGCAGGGAAAGTTTTTAAACTCAAAAAATTTGTTGGCGAAAATCTTTAGCAGATTCACTTGTCATTGAAGCTCTTTCAATAGTGGGCACCTTACCTCAAGGAAAGCCTGGATCGTCTTCTGGGGGGCCACCTACCTTTATACCCTGGATGCCAGAGCCTTATTTTTGTCCCCCTTCTTATCATCAAGGCTCTGGTACCCAGGGTAGTACCTTCAACACAATATCTCCTTGATATGCCTATGCCTCTTTACCTCTTTCCCTTCCACAATGTTTTCGCCAACATCAATATAATCCTGATCAGTAAATTTTGCGAGCACCTGCCCCATTTGCAACAGAGACATTGCAGCCTTTGTCAATCAATCCTTTGCATGTTTACTGCATACAGAATGCACCTATCCATTCTTCAAGTTTATCTCTTTTCTGTACTCTCGAGTACCGAATAAATAGGAGGGGGTAAGAATGGTCGGGGGCTGGAAATCGTTCGATATAACAATAATCGGGAGGCTGGGACAATCGGGGAGAGGAGCTGTTTAGAGACATTGAAAATAATCATTGTCTCCGTGAAACACCTATCATTTGCATATTCATTTGAACCGTGCTGTTGTTGATACATTTACTCATGAACTCTGGTTCTGCTGAATGCACTTCTTGAGACTTCTTCTTGCATGTTTTCCAAAAGTTATGCTCATTTTCATTGCAATTTTCCAAATATTAATAAAATGGGGGGTTGGAATTAAAGAAGGCCCTTACTCATTCCAAGTCCTCGAGATTAGAAAAAAACGAGCTGAGAAGCAGCCATTGTGCAATACCTTTAACATTTATTACTTTTTAATTTCTGCCCTGAGTACCAGACTCTCGCTAATGAGAAATTTTTACTTTCGTCCCTCATCTATTTATCAATGGTACTCAGGATATTTAACTTCTACGATTGTTTCTTCCAACAAACTTCGAAAGAGTTCATCTGCTAATAAGCAATGAGCAATTTCAGAATCTGTTCTATTGCGCAATAGGAATGAGGTTGAAATCTTTTTGTGAATTCTCGTTGGCCGCTATGGGGCATCATACCTGTGTGGTTTGGAATTGAAATTGAGGTTTGGAGCCTTGTGTTCCACTAAAGAGAGCCTTTACACGAGAAACTTAACCTGGGTGGAAATGTCGCCCCGGGTTGAGCTTTGCTGGGTCCTGGTATGGCAAATTTGGCTTGCGTTTACATGAAATTTTCGACCCTGGGAGAGTTTCCACTCTCGTGTTGCAATCGCTGTTGCTGTTGTTTTTGTGATTTTTTATCCACTTTAACTTGAAAAGATGCCACTAAGCATCGCATTTCGAACAAAATCTCAATGTATTCATTCATTCATTTTTATTTTCATTTTAAGATATTTATACTGGTATAAGTTTCATATAATATGTACATGTTTTTCAAACTGACCAGTTTAAAATAAAAAAAACTAAAGGAAAAGAGGCTAAACTAAGGACAAAAGTAATTTATTTACCTAATTTACAATATAATACACAATAATACCTAATTTACAATAAAATATAACAGAAATGAAATAGAAGTTAAAATTACACCGCCCTCTATATTTGTTCCTTGAAAGTTGTCAGGGAGGGTGCCAATTTTGCTTCTCTTTGTAAACTGTTCCAAAGTTTTGCTCCGCGATATGAAAAAGCCTTTTGGCCATTAGCAGTTTTTAGTAGCGGTAAGTGGTAACCTAAGATCAGTTTCTGTCGAACGAAAAGTCCTTTCTCTATCATCTGAATATTTTGTAAATAGTTTTGTCATGTAGGCTGGGGCAAGCGAATTCAAAGACTTATAAACTAGAGTGGCGGTCTCTTTTCTTGTGAGATCACTGATAGTCGGCCAGCTAAGATTCTGAATTAGTGGAGCAGCGGAAGCATCGTAAGGGCTATTTGTTACGATTCTTGCAGCTTTGTTTTGAATTTTTTGCAAGATGTTAATTTTTGAATTACTACAGCAGCCCCAAACAGAGCAACAGTAACTTAACTGGGGCTCGACAATCCCTCTGTACATTTTTTTGAGCACATCAGATGGAAGATATTTTTTAGAATACTTAATAAGTCCAAGGGCTCGATTAGCCTTGGTCTTGATAGTATCGACATGTTTGTCCCAGTTAAGTTGACTATGTATCAGCATGAAGCTTTGAAGCAGGAGATTTTACGTACCATAGAGGTGGAAAATATTGCTTTACAAGTCACAACCAGCATCGCGAAAGATTCTTGAGAAGATGGGTGCACAAAAACACGTAAAACCTTGATTTTCAATTCCATTGTTCTGCTCAGCTAAAAAATTTTCGTTTACATGCAATTTTCACCCCGGGGAGAGATTTCCATCCGGGTCGAGAAAGCGAGTTGAACTTGCGCCGGCTTGAAATATTCTTATGTAAATGATTTCACGAATAACAAAGGTTTTCCTAGCGGCCGAGTTGGGGGTGAAACTCCACCCGGGTGGACCTTACTCTTGTAAAACTCCCGTCTCTAAAACTTGATATGGGGGATGGTGTTGTGTGCGGCAAAACCTTTAATAGTATGAATCTTTGATTTTTTGCCAAGACCCAATGTACTCTGTAATGAACACATATTACGGCATGCTGTTGCATTTCAAGTCAAGTTGATGATTTTAGTTAGAGAGAGGAGTTGTTATTTACTGGGCCTTACTTCGGAGAGCCCAGAATCCCCAATCCACATTTCGGTGGATCTCAATGGACCTTTTAAGCTCAAGGTCATCTGCAGGGACATTAGATTACTGGGATGTTTAAAGGAAACCCTAGACATATCTTAACTATATTTTCACTCGTTCCTCGTTATCATCATATTGCTCATTCCAAGGAGAGGTCTGGTACCCTGGGTAGTCTGAACTGAGTAATCGTAACTCAGGTCAGAACATGGAAAAGCTTTCAATGTGTTTTGCAAGGACGCAGGCACTCAACATGAAGATAGCCATGGAACCCATAAGAAATTCGTAAGAAACTCTGAATGCTAAAAATCTGGTAACGGTTAAGTGTAGATAATCTAAAGAGCCTTATCAGCAGCAGGGCCGCTGAGAGCGGGGGCAGTAGGGTCAATTTGCCCCAGGGCCAGTGGGTCTAAGGGGTCTCAAAATTGAAGATTCTTAATATTTAGACGGGAGGAAATGCTCTGAAATGCATTTAAAGCCAATTAACAGGCGTGATCGAAAAAATTTTCTCCTCGCTTCGCCCGCAGGGGGCCTCATTTCGCAGTTTTGTCCCTAGGCCTAAAAAAGCTCTCTGCGGCCCTGCTTATCAGTACTGTCCAGAGTTCTTAGTTTGCTATGAAAAATACGTATATTGCTGAAGGTTAAGGTTAAATAATACAAGGTTACACTGTGGATTTAGGGTTAAGCTGTAGAAGATGATTTAATCTTATTTGATCCTCGACAAGATGAACATCTCATTCTTTGATTGTATCAAGTAACAAGATGAACAGTAGCACCAAAGTACAAAACTGTTTCAAGTTTCGGTTACATTACGCATTTAAAGACAATAACGTCACTCAGCATTGGCTGTTATTGATGATGGATCTGAGGATTATTCATTCTGGGAAGACTTCTTATTTGATGAAAAACAATGGTCTTTGCATCTAGCCCCCCGGAAGCACTGATTGCGCAAGCGCTGTAACGGATTTTGCGTATTAATACGCCATTGCGCGTTTGTTATCGATGTTTCCGAGGCTAAAAAAAAAACCACGAAGACACGACGCCCTACATATCCTAAATGAGTACTGGTAGTGACGTAAAAGGTACACTCTTTTCCACAAATAGACCTCCGAATGTTTTGATAGAGAAGTTGAGAGGGAGGTACCAGAAATGACTTCCCATTGAGAACATGTCATCAATGCTGTGCATGTTGACACTGTTAGTAAATAAGCTGTAAATAATTTCTCAGTAGGGAACGCTGTGTAAGATCTTGCAGTAGTCCAACTCAACAGTCCAAAGTAAGCACGGAACTTCGAAAACAGTGGAACAGCTAAGAACTCTAACGAATAAAGAGAGGTTGATGATTGTCGAAGAAAATTTCCAGGAAATGGAAAACCGGGAAGTAGATGATATCTCGGGGCCATTAGGACGAAAATGGTCACGCATCCAAAGAGCAGTGAAATACAATTGGGATTTAGCATATTGGCAGTCGAAAAATGACGAGAAGTTGTTGGAAGCAAAACTGAAGAAATATCAAGAACAGAAGAAGAAGAAACTGTCGTTATTCAGTTCAAAGAAACATGAGTTAGAGAGGCACTTGGTTGGAAAGCTTTCAAATGATATCAAAGAGCGTTGTGATGCACAAAAAGAAACAGATTTGCCTGTTGTGAACAAATCCATCTCGTCGAAAATTGAGAACAAAGTTGAAGCAGTTTTACCTGATAAACTGAAAACAAAAACCTTTGATAAGCTTCCAGAGAAAGCGGAAAGAAAAGATATTTCAACTGTGATCGAATCGAATGACAAAACGAGTCCAAAGGCCATGCATATTTACAGACATCGAAGTATATCATTGATCGAAAGGCCTAAAGCAAAACACCCAGCTTTACTTCCTGGGCGTAAACAGTCGTCTGTAAACAACGGCAACAAAGCTGTCGACAAGGAGCAATGCAGAGGACTTGACAAACATTTTTCACATGTTGACAGATTTTCAATAAGACAAATACGTGGAACGGTGAGCAAATCTTGTGAAAATATTCCAACATCAAAAGACTCTCTAATACTTCCAAAGATAAATTTAGATTCACAGAGGCAAAGAAAAAATATCGACCTTTCGATGCGATCTGTTCGTTCAAGGTCTTTCACAACGACTTCATGCAGCCAGCATCATTTTCCATCAGTAGAAAAAGATGTCGAGCAAGGTATTGATGTCGAGATGCCAAGCCTTGCAGAACAATTTGAAAAACTAAGAGACTGTAGATACTTACGGACTACTGTTGGCAGATGAATGAAAAAATACTGATAGTTTATCTTCTACCGACATTTTCTTTTACAGTTATTTTCGAGAGTTTTTACTGAGTTTTTAGAATTATAAAGAACTTTTAACAAACTTCTTGGGTCTCAACTTTTGTCAATTTAAAAGTGATTTTTCCCAGAAAATCTTCAGAAGAAATGCAGCTCACTTCTCTTGAGAAACCATCTTCTAAAACAGACTAATTTCAGAAATGAATCAGATCTAGTTTGCTACTTTGAAACAACGTATGGAGACTTTCCTTTGGTAAAAGAAATTTAGAACATATTTCAACCTCTCTCAGGCACTACTATGATCGGTATTGAGTAACGGTTCGGGGCAGAGCATCCGGAAAAGTTAGGGGTCCTTTACTTTTGCTGAAAACATGACGTACACCATATCTACGATGTACTAATTACCAGGAATCCCCCAGGAATCGAGAAAAATCGCGAGAGTCACAGAATGCAGCGTGTTCTTTCTAAATGAACATATTATGGATATCTAAAAGTTAATGATATGACAGGCTCTATTTTTCAATCAGGTTTATATACAGTTTCTTTTGTATCAAATGCGTCAATTTGATGATTTTTATCGCAAATTTTGATCATAAAGTCAATAACTGGCCCCTCTTTTATTATTCAATGCCAGTGGCGGCGCGAAGTTCCCCCAGTCCCCCCTCCCCTTGGCGCCGCCACTGGTCAATACAACACATGCTTCACCTAAGTTTCTTTCTGTCCAAACGCAACAACAACATCAATGGTTAACCCTGATACCGATACAGTCCAAAATGCCGCCGCTTCCGTTTACTTGGCTCAGTTTGTGCAATAATATCAATCCTGACGTTTTGATGCAGCTACAATCAAAATCAATTAATTGACAATTTTATAGCCATGTAAGTTCATTCAGAGACTGGGCGTCTTAACTGAACGGTGTATTTCAAACACGGGGGGGGGATGGTTCCTCCATAGCAAAAGTATCTGTAGTTGTCCACGCCGAAAGGGTATGCTTTTTCGTGTTTCTACCCTTACCAAGGGTATACTTTCAGTCTTAGTCTCAGTCTTAGTCTGGGCAGGCAAGGGCATGCTTTCTGGCAATTTGGTCAAAGAAAAGTCAGTTTTAGTAATTCCTGTATTGAATGAAACCCAAAGTTTGATGACTGGTGAAGAGAAGACGAAAATTTGGCCAATTTTGCCTTACCCTGGGTGCCAGATTATTCTCGTTCCCCACACTAGGCTCTGGTACCAAGGGTATTTTTGCCTAGAAGACGCAAACTCATGGCACTTTGATGTAGAATTTAGTCTAGCCAAGGGTATCATTTTTACGAAAACTGGTTCAGCCAACGATAAAATCTTGAAACTGTGGGTGGCTTACTTCTACCCCAAAGTCAACTGACAATCATCCCCCTGTTGTTTTGGTGGGTGCACCGTTTTCAAAAAAAGTGTGCGACGACAGTATGGTAGAGGAGACATGCAAAATCATTTACCCTGAAGGATCGGTGAAGAAGTGGGATGATTTTTTCTAAGACACCCCCCAGTAACGACTCCGCCTGATATCAAAAGTACAGCGGGGAAATTATGAAACTATACATTTTCAGCGGGGATTGAAGATATCGTGACGGGGAATAAAACCCCTTAGCTATTATTTGTAACGGAACATGAAAAATTTTTGACGGGGAAGGAACATTTTCAACGGGGAAGCAACACAAACACGGCGGGGAGAGTGGTTTAAACTCAAACTTGGCAGGGAAACATATTTTCCTGGCGGGCCATCTTTTTATCTTGGCGGGGCAGCGTTTCAGAGGGGTCGTTACTTGGGGTGTTCTAAGACTGCAAGCGTTATGTGTAATGGTGTAAAATGAAACTGCATTGAGCTGTGAAAATGGGCCATTAGGAGATGGTAATATACTATAATGCAGTTCAGTTTTGCAAAGGGAAGGATATGTAGAAATGCCTGACACACGTCTACGGACAGTCACTTTCAAAAATCTTTGTGGATTCAGCAAAAATTACTTGGATTTCATGCAAAATGATTTGAATATATCAATTGAGAAAGTTTTGATTTATATATTTGCGTCATGCTTGACCTTTTAGGGGAAAGTAGATCTAAATCATGTAATGTACCAGTGACGAAAATCACAGTCAACATGGGGTCGGTAAAGTTGCCGATAAAGCCGCTAAAATACAATTTATTGTAAAATTTGTTGGAGCAACCATTGCAAATTGTCTGGCTCGGATTTAGGATGTTCTTAGAGGATATGGATGGCAAGTTATTTTGTAAAATTTTCACCATTTCAATCCTACTGAAAATTTTCTCAATTGTCCAGAACTCGTTTGATTTGCTTGCACCAACCTTGAGGCAGTGGAGTCTGGCTGGACTAAACAGCATTCTCAACATTTTAAATTTAACCTTTGTTGAACGTTGAATCCCCAGGTGGGCCCTAGGTTGTATCCAGGCCCGTCGGAACGAAAATTTATATTGGGGGGGGGGCTGAAGCAAGGTGCAAGCGAAGCAAGCAAGGAGGGGGTCCGGGGGCTTGCGCCCGGGGAAATTTTTCATGACCACGCCCTTTAGATCGTTGGAAAATGTCCCAGATTTGGAAAATCTGGCATTGATGGGAGCCAAGGAACACGACTAATGAAAGTCTTTCCACGAAAATTTTGAAAGTTTGACTTATGGCATCAAAAGACATTGCATCTTTAATAGATTCTGGTAGCTTCCTTTACATACACGAGCTCGAATATTTATTCCTATCTTGGCTCTCACAGCCTTTGTCACTTACAAAATCAACGAACCTCTGCAAATTATTGGGGAGCTAAAGCTTCCCCCAGCCCTCTCCACTTCCGACGGGCATGTGTAACACACATACAACGACCACTTGCTTTTCCTACTCTCAAGTACCGAATAAACGGGGGGGGGTGGGAATAATCGGGGGGGGGCTGGAAATGGTTCGACATAACAATAATCGGGGGGTTGGAATAATCGGGGGGGGGGGCTGCTTGGAGAAATAGAAAACAGCCCTTTTCTTAGGTACTCTCGAGTACCGAATAATCGCCCCCCCCCCGCTTATTAATTTTTGAAAAATTTTCCAACCCCCCCACTCTTATTCCAACCCCCCCTTTATTAATTTTTGGAAAAATGAAATAATATTAGACATAATTTCTGAATAAACGCAAGAAAAAGTCTCCAGAAGTGCATTCAACAGAACCAGAGTTCAAAAGAAAATGTATCAGTAACATCACTGTTCACATAAATATATAACAGATAGGTGTTTACTCTCAAGTACCGAATAAACGGGGGGGGTGGGAATAATCGGGGGGGGGGGGCTGGAAATGGTTCGACATAACAATAATCGGGGGGGGGGTTGGAATAATCGGGGGGGGGTGCTGCTTGGAGAAATAGAAAACAGCCCTTTTCTTAGGTATTCTCGAGTACCGAATAATCGCCCCCCCCCCGCTTATTAATTTTTGAAAAATTTTCCAACCCCCCGCCCTTATTCCAACCCCCCTTTTATTAATTTTTGGAAAAATGAAATAATATTAGACATAATTTCTGAATAAACGCAAGAAAAAGTCTCAAGAAGTGCATTCAACAGAACCAGAGTTCAAAAGAAAATGTATCAGTAACATCACTGTTCACATAAATATATAACAGATAGGTGTGTACCTAAGAAAAGGGCTGTTTTCTATTTCTCCAAGCAGCCCCCCCGATTATTCCAACCCCCCCCGATTATTGTTATGTCGAACCATTTCCAGCCCCCCCCCCGATTATTCCCACCCCCCCCGTTTATTCGGTACTTGAGAGTAAACACCTATCTGTTATATATTTATGTGAACAGTGATGTTACTGATACATTTTCTTTTGAATTCTGGTTCTGTTGAATGCACTTCTTGAGACTTTTTCTTGCGTTTATTCAGAAATTATGTCTAATATCATTTCATTTTTCCAAAAATTAATAAAAGGGGGGTTGGAATAAGAGCCGGGGGGGTTGGAAAATTTTTCAAAAATTAATAAGCGGGGGGGGGGGGCGATTATTCGGTACTCGAGAGTATACTGCGTAAGTATTCTCTTTACATAATGCAAGAAACTGGCTTATACGAACAAGTACAAAAATTGGCCAAAATTTAAGAATCTCTTGTAGTATATGTTTGTGAATCAACTAGCCGTACTATTTATTCCTGCATGATGTTTCAAAGTCAAAGATTCATATCCACAGAGCATACAGGTCAAATCTTTCAATGGAGCCTTGCAACTCCCAACTTTAGCCGATGACGCAATTCCCATCATAATCACTTGACTGAAAATAAGGCGTCGCACGCAACTTTCTGGTACCTTCATGAAAATAAAAATGGATTGTCGATTAATAGAGATACAGAGCTGGTTTTATCACGACTTCATTCTACAGACTCACTCTATATGTGGCTTTTTTATTTTGTAAAATCTCGTCAGGGATCGATGCTGAATCGAACTTCATTTCTTCGAAAATTAGTATATCTTCAAGGAGTTTCAGGAAAGGTGCAAATTAAAGATAGCTGTCAAAATTTCACATGTTGTATGAATTGTGTCCAGAAATAACATGAATATTTTATTTGCGTTCTTTTGAAAAATCTTTGATGAGCTAAAGCTATTTTCTACTAAGAGAGCTACCCTCATCCGCAGCAGAATCCCAGAAACCGGCATTAGATCGGCTTCTTTCGCTGTAATAAGGCAGCGGATACCGGGTGAGCCAGAAAAAATATCCCATTTCTGAAAATTCATAACACCAAGAATACTTCGCAGATTTGAATGATTCAAATCCTAGTTAAAAGGTAAAAGAGTGAAGTATTTTTGTGATTTTTTTTGCTGCCTTACCTGTACTAGAAGTGTCGTTAAATTGAACTTTGCAAAAATTTCATGGTTGCAAAATGACTGAAAAGGCCTAAAACATTGATCAAACCGCAAGGAATCTCTCTTTCATCCGTCTTAAGGGTTGCGAGGCAAAAATTTTCAAACGAATACTAAAGATTTTCTGTCCGATGGTGATAATTGTGCAGAAGATATCTCTTGCCCATGGACAAATTTTTTCTCTTTATAGATCCATACTAGAAGTTCTGTATGATTTGATAAATGGTTTAGGCTCCTTTTCAGTCATTCTGCAACCACTGAATTTCGTAAAGTTTAATTTACTTATATTTCTAGTGGTTGCGAGACAGCAAAAAAATTACAAAATTACTTTCAACCTTCGGTTTATCATTCAAAGCTGTGAAGTACTCTTGATGCTATGGATTTTCAAAAGGGGGAACCTTTTATTGGCTCACCTGGTACATTTGCCATTAAGGTCACCATAATTCTGATTTCTTTCCACCATTTTATCATCATCATTAATTTCAGAAAAACGGGATCAAATTTGAAGTCTCTGCAACTAGTTGCTTTCCTGATAGCAAATAGTTTTTACGTCATCAAGAATTCTCGAAAATCACAATCAATAACTCTGCTCTGTGTTGTTCCTGGATGTCATTCAAGTAACATACGAAATTTTGAAATCGAAATTTATCTGTAGCGTTCCTGAAAACTTCTTGAAAACAGGCCAATTTTTGAAGGAATGAAATTCGATTCAACATCGATCCCGGACGAAATTTTAATAAAATGCAAAATGCAAAATACAGAGTAAGGCATTTATAATCGATTCGTGGTAAAACCAGCTCTGTATCTATCTATTAGTCGACTTTCCACTTTGTTTTTCATGAAGGTACCAGGAAAGTTGTCTCAAAAGCTTTAATTTCAGTCACGTGCTGGAATACAGCAATGCCATCGGCAAAAAGCGTGAAAATGCAAGAATTATGGGCTTCCCCGTGCCCTATTGAATGATTTGACTTGTATTTTTACCGCAGCAGTATAGAGGCAACATGATAATTCATGCATTTTCAAAATAAGGAACAGATTAAAGAGCTTTCAGTACCAACATTTGATCCAAAAGAACTATTAGATCAAATGTTCCTCACACTCTGAAGATAGCATAAGTTTGAAAGGCCTCAGTGTGCTGATTCAAAGTCTTGTTTCTTAATTCTTTGCCTCTATCTCCTTACAAATTTTTAGTTATAAAATGTGGAAGGTTGAATGAAGAATTTATGTTAGATTAAGAAGCTTTAAGTGCGAGGGCTTACAAACGAGGTATCGTACAAGGGAAATGTACACAACTGCCTCTTTGGAAAATGAAATGAAATACTCCACGTCTCCACGTTAGAGCTGAGATGAGGGAAGCAGGCAATTTGAATATTTAAGACAAGATGCAAATTGATCGACCAGATAAAGTCCACTTTGAAAACCCAAGGGAAGTTTTCGATTGGTGTTGTGTGCTTTTTGGAAAGAAATTGAGCAATGAATGAGTTCAAGGGGAGTTCAATATGTAAAAAGCAAAATAGGAAGCTGAACGAATTATCAAAAAATGAACAGGAAAAACCAACAAAGGGAAAGGTGGTTTTCTTCAAGCAAGATACAGTAGATCAAATGCACAAATTTCTTTATTTGATTTTATTTACTCAAAACCTCGACAACAACAATTTGTAATGAAGGAAATTATGGTATACAATTTATCTTCCTATCATTAATCAAAGAAACTGTGTAACCTGTAATTCTTTTATTACGTAGTTTGCATGGTTTGCTGCTTAGCACGTGGCAGAACATGAGGACATCTTCTTGCATCAGAGAGGTATCGTTCGATTCTCTCGCATTCCCTCACAAATAGCAGGTATTTGCAAAAGCTTGTTTATTGCAAGATCATGGTTACCTCATAACCCTTTTTGAGAATATTTCAAAGTCTGACGTAATACACAACGTGTACTTTGAAAATTCAATGGCATTTCCTTGTTTATTTACTTCTTTGGAATATTTTCCCATAAATGCTGCAGGTAAAAAACGAGCCAACAGAATCCATTTTGTGCTTAATAAGAATCTGAAGAGAGAGAAATGACGTATTCGTATCATCTTACATCTTGATGTGAATTGCTGGAGAAAATTATCGCTTCTGATATCTTCGTGTCGCATTATTGTCAGCAAGGCCAGTGGAATATTGTCGTGAGTGACGTAATAGACGCTTTTGACAGCAGTTGCAAACGAGGTTGTGTTGTTTAGAAGCAAGATGGCGCTCGATGGAGGACCAGAAGTGGAAGCTTTGATCTCCGATTCAGAAGACGAATTACCTCCTGGTTGGGAAATACGGACCACAGACGATGGCAGAGCATATTATGTTGAGTATGTGAATCTTTGATGCCCATTAAAGAAACTATTAAAGTTATTTGGGCTGGTTTACAAGACATCTTCTTCGGTCGGTCTCAAAACCGGCCTAACCCCAAACCGGCCTAACAGTAAAACTGTGATATCCTGGCCTATTTGTGTTTGAAAACACACACGTCTCACTTGATGCAATATTTTCTATGAGATCAGAAGCAGTGGCAAAAAATTCTTAACAGGTTGTAGAGTTAACCATCGGAAAGGTTGGGGGGCCAGTGTGCATTCCAATGCCCTCCCCGCCAGGAAAATCACCCGCCAGTGTTTTTTGGCGTGAAATTTATGTTTCAGCTGCCGAGAGCTCCAGTTAGTTAGGAAATTAGAACTTTTGGCGTTAATTTTTATGCTGCCTAGAGTACTTTCGCCCAGATGGGTCTAATATTGTTATTCGCCAGAATCACACGCTCCTCTTTCGATGTGAAGATAGGAATAAAATGTTTTAGCCGATTTTTGCTCATGGCCCATGGCCGGAAACCTTCAAAGCCTCATTTTTACGGACCAATCAGACGGCGAATCAGCGAGGAAGACAGAAGAAATGTGTGAAAATTTCTCTCAACTTTACCTACCTTCATAAAACGCAACCAGGACAATAAACTGTTGGAAATTTCCCAAATTTTTTTGAAGATATCTACTCACCAGATGTTTGGGTATCCAGATTTGGATGCCGGCTTAAATACCTCACGGTTTGGTGGAGATATAGCGTTTTCTGATAGGCAACATCGGCCGAGGCTTGCCAAGCCTTGTTTACACCACTTCAAGTCAGGTGATAAAACCTCTTGAGAAAACCTCCTTTCAATTTCAGCACTAATTTCAAACCATGGAAACTTATGCCATGAATGCAAAGAGTAGTATAATACAGAAATTTCTCAAGAGTATTGCCATATGACTTGAAATGTGTGAATTAACCGAAGCGAATTTCTTCAGTTTACATAGAAATCGAATGGGCATTGAATCTTGAACCAAAGAAACTGCGGTGTTAGGACAATAGCAAGAACAATTGGAAACGTAAATATTTGCCGTTCTGGGATCATTCTTAAAACAATCACTATTGTTATTGCCATTGTCTCTAACCCAGAATTTCTATTGTTTAAGGTTAAGCGCCTCATCGGTTTTGGAAACGCCATAACTCTGAGAAACCATGAGATATTTAAACTGGCAGCCAAATCTGGATACCCAAACATATGGCGAGTAGATTCCTTCAAAAAAATTCAGGAAATTTCCAGCAATTTTTTGTCCTGGTTGTGTTTTATGAAGTTAGGTAAAGTTGAGAAAAATTTTCACACATTTCTTCTGACTTCCTCAATTATTTGACGTCTGATTTGTCCTTGAAGGTTTCTTGGTTCCTTGAAGGTTTCCAGCCATGGGCCACGAGCAAAAATCGGCTACAACATTTGATTCCTATCTTTTCGACGTGAAATACAAGGCTCCTGGATTTGATATTTTTTGAAAATCCAATGAAAATGGTCCGCTGACTCTTTTCTTTATGATATTCTTTGCCTGTGTTTTGTAAAAGAGGATATTTCTAAAAAATATGAAGCTTTTCGGGCAGGCTTTTTTTCCGTGAACATGCAATATTTGTCAAATCTTTTGTTCGCGTTGATATTGGGTTTAATGGGTCAGCTGTATTTTTTCCACTGTTGCACATTTGATATCCTGTTAAACTGTTTCACAGTTCATACCAACCTTTAAATTCTAGCATTCATCGCAACATCTTTCAAATTTGCGTTGCCGATAATGGGTATTTTGTAGCAGGCACATAGATTGGGAAACCCTGAATGGGTCTATCCTTTTCAAACGACTCTACGTAGCGAGTCAAAGTTTATATGTGCCGGTTTTGTGTCAGTTTAGAAAGAAAGGGTGCTACTTTACTTACTTTGATATATTTTTTGCATTTCATCAACTTTGGTGTCTCTTCAACTTTGAGGAATACTGCAACGGTTGAGTTTTACGTAAATTTGAGCTTCATCTGCGCAGGAAAGGCACAATCTGTTTGTCAAAGTCTTGTGTTAAAAAGCCGGATGCCATACACATTTTCTTAAAGTCTACTCAGTATAGTAAATATAGCAAGATTCCTGGCTTCTCTGCTAGTAAAGTTTCCTTCCTGAGTCCCTGACAATATTTAGACCCATTCAGGGCAAAAATTGAGGCAAGCTGTTGTTTTGAGTGCTGCTGATGTTAGCCACAGTTTTGGAAGCAAATTTGAGTAAAAATATTTTCGGCTTAGAAATAATGGCTGGCAAGGCAATGAAGTCTACATCCATGAAGAAAACATTTCTGAGAGTCATAGTATTTGATAAGAATATCAATTCTATTTGTGATTAGACCCATTTAGGGTGACAGTGCTCTAATTACTGGTGGCAGTATGTGGCGGGCAAAATTTAGGGAATGCAGACTGGGGGGGTCCACTTAAATTAGGGGTCTTATATGCCTAAAGGGGTCATCAATGCATTGTTTCAACATATTTTGTTATTGCTGGCCCAAACCTACCGATTTTTTGAGAAAGGTGAGCATGAGTAATTCAAATTATCAAAATTTCAAGTACAAATACTAAAGCAGCAGGGGCGGATCCAGACAGTCGCCACAGACGCACGGAAGACGGTCAACTTTCCAAAGCCTAATCTTTTTAAGTTTGTTAGCTGATATTTATGTTGTGCCATCACCGAAGGAAAATTCGAGCATTAATATCAAAAAACTTTTTCTGAATTTCTTCGTTCAGCCCTAAAATCGTTGAAACTTTTCATATTCATTATTTGAACTCCCAGAGACGAGTGCATAATGCCGTTCTTGTTCATTTCACCATCACTGATCACTCTTGTAGGGTCCCTATTTGATTTGCCTCGTTCTGCTTCCTCTGGTTTGAGTGCTTTCTATATTTGGAGACCCTTTCTTCACAAAACAATGGCAAGTTTTACGCATAAATTAGAGAACAAGCGTGCGACTGTACGAATATTTTAAAAACTGCGCGGTCATAATAAAACAATCGTTTTTGGAACCAATTTTTTTAGCATTGTCTTGTGCGACTGTAGAGGCGATGGATGATAAATGGTATCCAATACAAAATGTATTGGGGAAAGATTGTGAGATGGTCGTGGCGATGTATGTGATCTATCATAGTCGCCAGTCGCCAGCAAGAACGCTCAACCAACAGCCTCACTCTGATCCATTGCCTTGGATTATGGCCTATGGCCTTGGCACTCTCACAGTTCCCACAGGTGGATGTCTTCGCGCCAAAATATTAAGCTTAAATTTCTTGATAATTTGGAAATTGTCGTTACGAAGATCCTTGAGAGAGACAAAGATTTGATGGAGGCAAAAGCTGAAGATGAGCTCAAAAGATCGTCGCCTACTGTGTTCCAGCGTCTTTGGTCTTGGCTCGTCTATCTTGAAAACTCAAAGACAAAATGTGGTAGGCCTACCCTCTAGCTACTGTTGGCTGAAAGAATCAACAAACTTCTTTGCTCAAGTGGTTGGAATAATAAGGTAAAATTATTGGCTGGTGCAACATGTAGAAAATATTATTTGCCGATATTTTTTCTCACAAAGTTGGGTCACTAAAGTTGGGTGAAAGTTGGGTCACTCCAAATCATGAAATGAAAACTCAAAACTACCACACACAGGCACAGTCAATAGGAAATTTCTTTCTCTCTCTTCCTGGCAGCGTCTCTGCTAGCACATGCTAAAACAAGAGGCTCTTTCTGATTTACACATTTTTTGGGACATTTTTTCATATATGCATGCAGCCAAAGCTTTCTACAGCTCTATTCTAGCATTATGTTTTGAAATATTAAAAAGTTAAATGCAAGAAGATCATAGCACAATGTTGTTGAACCTTTTATTCTTGGGTGGGTTGTTTTCACAATGATTTATGTTTTTAGTCTAATGCAATCTTTGTTTTCAAAAAGAATAAGCTTTATGCGTGATTAGAAACACATGGCATAGTAGTGGTAATGATTATATCAATTCATATTACCCAGAAAAGTGAGAAATGAATTTATGAAGTTGTTAGTTCTATGTGCTGATCCAAGATTCTGGTAGAATGACAAAACAACTTTTAGTTCATGTGTTCAAGTTCTATGTTTCCTTTATGCAACGTCAGAAAAAACAAGACAGAAATTATTTGATTTAAATGGAATTGACATCCGTCATTGGTCTTAAGCCCAAATTACTTTGAGTGTCCACCAGATTACTATTATTTTTTGATAAGAAACTAAGGTCTGAAAAGAACTTTTCCCACCAAAAAGCCCCATGAGCTTCTTATATTTTCAATGCAGTATAGGTAAGAGTTAATTCATATTTGTTAGCAAGGCTCGCAAAATACTTTGTAAAATCTTAACTTTTTTGTAATCTGACAGTTGAGCATCTTATAAACAGTTTATTATGCAAAATGTGTGCATTTTAACATGTTACATGTATGCTGTAGGTTACACAATATCAGACTCTGTACACACAGGCTGGACTTTTCATAAGTTGATTTTCTTTGGTTCAAAGAAATGTTGCCTATGAACAGTATCATCATACATTACTTTCCTATTACCCTTGTCTTGTCATTCATCCAATGGACAATGTCCTGATATATTTTCCTTTACTTTAAATATGTGACATTCATCAAACAGACTCTTATTGACATCCATGAATAATGAGCATGGTATTATATCTTGAAACAAATGATATACCACACAGCAGTGCATTAATTTAAGGAATAGCCATCACTGTGCAAAACAGTGCAAACTGCAGTTTTTGGGTCAAAAGGGTATGGAAATTCAACAGGTTGGGAAAGTGTTTGGTAGACAGAGATCATATTGAAGGTAAGATTTTTCAAACACTGGACAGCATAATTCATCAATTGCAGAGCACCAGTGTTGGGTTGTGTAGTGGTTGTTCCACCACATGCAAGTGATTCATAGATAAAGTGGGTCCAGGGGCATGCTCCCCAAGAAAATGTTTGCAGAAATGACCTCTAAAATAGCTATATTGCACCAACTTCTCCTTTTTTCAAGGCAGTTGGGCATGCACCTAGTTTCCCAAAAAACTTTTATCAGCCTTTTTAATCCAGACTTTCTGACTTGTCTTCCAAGTTGGTTTTGGCACCATTTTCAGAGTGTCCTACAAAGTGACACCTGAAATGTACATTTGTCCAACTTTCTGTTTGGAGAAAGCATTGCCACAAGATTCTTGTGACTATGGACAAAGTAACAAGAGGTGAATTAATTCAATAAGAGATGCAAAAATTTCCTGTCGAAAGGGGATGCTGAGCTGGCTTGCATTGAAAGGAATTACTGATTGATTCTTGTTATGAATACATCCAAACAGTAGTATTTCACACTAAGATTTGAAAACATTAATACTGCATGATTCATTTTACCCTGGCACATTTTGGATTGATCACTGCACAAATAGGTCATCACTGCACCTTGAGCCTTGTGATACAGAATCTGGAAATAGCATGTAATAACGGACTCATCATAATACAGCCACAAATGCATGACAGACACTGTTCAAAAACCTGTGGAAAGAAAACTGTTAACTCCAGCGCAAGGAAAACAAGCAAAATAAACCTGTAACTAGGGAGAAAACTGTTGAATCATGCAAGAAAACGAATTAATCAGAATGTTGCAATAAAAAGCAAAATAGAACGGCCAAAGAAGCGTTTAGTCGCACACTTGTCAATTGGACTCTTCAGAAAACAAATTAATGATACAAACAAGACGATGTAACACCAATCCAAGCTACGTGACCATAACACTAAACCAATTCTTATGTCTTGGATTAGTAATGGATTCATTTGCAAAATATTTCCTTCTTCTTCTGGCACTGGTCATAGCACATCATCTGTTGAGATTCGAAAGAGGAGAATTGAATTTCCTACTGAACTTTATTGGTGCGAACGAAGGACAGTGTCGAGAAATGGGAGCATTTGCGAAATATGTTGTCTGATACTAGTCACAGCAAATCGTCAGATAAGATTCGAAAGCAGAGAATGAAACTTACTCTAGAAGTGTAATAAAGCAATGTTTGTGTGTGTGTATAGTAGAACGCAGGACTGTATCAAGCAATAAAACAACTCTGAAAGTTTTGTGCACTACCAGTTACAAGTTTACAGGCCAATTTTGTTTTCAACATTGTTCAGTAGTTGGATTGACTTCCCAATTCTACTGTTGATGGCTTCGATTTTGTTTAAGTTTCTTGAGCGGTAATACGAAAGGAAACTTTCAACTTCAGGGTTTCATTTAATTTTAGTGATCCTTTATTCCAAACGGGTGATGTCTCACTCTAATAAATGGACAGATAAACCACTCTCTTTAATAGATAGGGCGTTTTCCGGCAATCCTAAGGGCGTGGCCCCCAAAAATTTTTCCGGGGACCCCGGACCCCCGAACTCCTTGCGCTTCGCGCTCGCTTCTTCGGGCCATTCCAGACTCGCGCTTTGCGCTCGTGCTGGCGACTGTCAACTCTTGGGCTGGATCCGCCCCTGAGCAGCATATTTACGACCTTGTTAAACCCCTAGTCCCCGATTGGAAAGTATGAAAACTGCACTGGGGATTCTCACTCAAGCAATGACAAAAATGATGCAGATAGCATTCCAATTTGAATAAAAATTGTGCCTGTCATCACAGCACAACGTACATACAATAAAAGTAAATATGCAGTCCCCTTAGTACAAATTTTGGAAATGTGCAAATGGCTGCGCTGATAACATCAAAGTGCACGCGGGATTAACCTCCTGCTTATGTCAAACTATCCAATCTAGCTCCTTACTATTCTTACTTACTAGATTACAGCTTCTCTTGCCCCCAAAACAAGATTTTTCTATTTTACAGACAATTTACCCCTACGCAAATAGTTAGTTTACCCCTAGTATGCAATTTCACTTTACTGTCCAGACAATTTACTCATATGACGGAGCCCCTCCCCAACAAATTCCCTTACATAAATTTCTCCTCTTTGTGCTTAAACTGTTGAGTCATTTAATCTGAGTTTAGTTTGGATTTATTTCTTTGCATGTATGTCATAATTTATTTCAATATTGTATACATATATGTGGAATTTTGAAATAAAAACTGAAGGTGAAATTACTGTGTTGCCACCTGCCCCTTGATGGAAGAGTTAGGCAGCAACGTGAAGGTGCGGATTTTTCCTATTTTTTGTCACTATACAGGATTTTTCAATCTCAGCAGCTGTGTGCCCCTGGATTCTGGGACATTTTTGGGTACCTCCAGATTTTCTCTTCCACAGCTGGAGAGATATCTCAGATCTTAGTTTTTTGGATCTTAATATCTTGGATCTTAATATCTCAGATCTTAATTTCTTGGATTTTGAAATCTTAACTTGGATCTTAATATCTTGGATCTTGATGTCTTGGATCTTAATATCTTGGATCTTGATATCTTGGATCTTGATATCTTGGATCTTGATATCTTGGATCTTTGATCTTAATATCTTGGACCTTGATATCTTGGATCTTGATATCTTGGACCTTGATATCTTGGATCTTAGGGCAGCATACGGCTCAAATCTTTCGAATCTTTAAAAAGGTGGGTGTAAGATTGTATCACATTTTTCTTTGAATTCATGTGCTTGAAAGGAACTTTGGGTAATTTGCTGTAAATCTACCGTGGCAATTTTTTGATATATTGATTATTTTCAAAATGGTGGCATTTTGACTTATTTTGCAAAAATTCATTGAAAATTTTGAAGAAATTGAAATCATCGTAAATCTTAAATTAATCGAGAGAAATTGATACAATCTTCAAGAAAACCATAGTTTATGAAGGTCTAGAACATGGTTGCAAGCAGAAATCTGTTGCTCTTGGGATAAGGATTTAGAAATTTGATGACGTCACAGCCTCAAAATTAATAAATGCCACCATTTTGAAAGTAGTCAAGATATCAAGAAGTTGCCACGGCAAATTTATTGTGAATTACCTGAAGTTCCTTTCAAGAACTTTAATTCAAAGAAAAATGTTATAGAATTTTACACCCTCCTTTTTAAAAGATTTGAGCTCTATGCTTCTTAGGGCGTATTCTTTTGGGTATCTGAAGTCTGTGGAGTCTTCTGAAAATGGTAGGCTTCACAGTGAAAAATTTCAGTTACCAAAAGAATGGGAGTTCTGAAAACGGTAGAGTTGGTAGACTTGGCAGAGAAAAATGCCAAAGAATACGCATTCCGACAACGGTGGGGTTGGCAGACTTTGCAGAGAAAACTGCCAAAGAATACGCATTCCGACAACGGCAGAGTTGGTAGACTTGGCAGAGAAAAATGCCAAAGAATACGCATTCTGACAACGGTAGGGTTGGCAGACTTTGCAGAGAAAACTGCCAAAGAATACGCATTCCGACAACGGTAGGGTTGGCAGACTTTGCAGAGAAAACTGCCAAAGAATACGCATTCCGAAAACGGTAGGGTTGGCAGACTTTGCAGAGAAAACTGCCAAAGAATACGCATTCCGACAACGGTAGGGTTGGCAGACTTTGCAGAGAAAACTGCCAAAGAATACGCATTCCGACAACGGTAGGGTTGGCAGACTTTGCAGAGAAAACTGCCAAAGAATACGCATTCCGACAACGGTAGGGTTGGCAGACTTTGCAGAGAAAAATGCCAAAGAATACGCATTCCGACAACGGTAGGGTTGGCAGACTTTGCAGAGAAAAATGCCAAAGAATACGCATTCCGACAACGGTAGGGTTGGCAGACTTTGCAGAGAAAAATGCCAAAGAATACGCATTCTGACAACGGTAGGGTTGGCAGACTTTGCAGAGAAAAATGCCAAAGAATACGCATTCCGACAACGGTAGGGTTGGCAGACTTTGCAGAGAAAACTGCCAAAGAATACGCATTCTGACAACGGTAGGGTTGGCAGACTTTGCAGAGAAAAATGCCAAAGAATACGCATTCCGACAACGGCAGAGTTGGTAGACTTGGCACAGAAAAATGCCAAAGAATACGCATTCTGACAACGGTAGGGTTGGCAGACTTTGCAGAGAAAACTGCCAAAGAATACGCATTCCGACAACGGCAGAGTTGGTAGACTTGGCAGAGAAAAATGCCAAAGAATACGCATTCCGACAACGGTAGGGTTGGCAGACTTTGCAGAGAAAAATGCCAAAGAATACGCATTCCGACAACGGTAGGGTTGGCAGACTTTGCAGAGAAAAATGCCAAAGAATACGCATTCCGACAACGGTAGGGTTGGCAGACTTTGCAGAGAAAACTGCCAAAGAATACGCATTCTGACAACGGTAGGGTTGGTAGACTTTGCAGAGAAAAATGCCAAAGAATACGCATTCCGACAACGGTAGGGTTGGCAGACTTTGCAGAGAAAACTGCCAAAGAATACGCATTCTGACAACGGTAGGGTTGGCAGACTTTGCAGAGAAAACTGCCAAAGAATACGCATTCTGACAACGGTAGGGTTGGCAGACTTTGCAGAGAAAACTGCCAAAGAATACGCATTCTGACAACGGTAGGGTTGGCAGACTTTGCAGAGAAAACTGCCAAAAGAATGGAAATCCTGAAAAATGAGAGTTCAAATGTTGTTGTTCGACCGAGCAAATTGAAGCCATTGCAATGCAATGTACATTTGTTATGCTAATCCCTTGGAAGGTGTTGTTGCGCCGTGGTGTAATCCTCTGACATTGCAGCCAGAATAGTCAGGCGGAGTGGGTTGGAGTCCCGGTAGAGCCCCACCACTTTAGCGTCATGACAAGGGGTGGCGGACTCGATTAGGTCTGCTCTATTTCTGTGATCCCAGCGCTTGGCGCTGAAAAACGCAACTTCACCTTCACCTTCACCATCGCAAGAGAAGAGAATCTGCAAAGTGTGATTGTTTTTTAATGTTTTTAAAACCTTTTTCATTCATGAAACAATGCTCTCTGTGATCTTTCAAAAGTTTGCCAGCTTCAGGAACAGAAGGTTTACGAAGCCTCGAATCCCTACCATTTTCAGAAGAGCCCAAAAGAATACGTCAAAAATCTCTCGGAAGTCTACCGAAAACAGAATGACCAAAAGAATGGGCTTTTATGAAAAGCGATCTGAAGTCTGCGAAGTCTACCGTTTTTGGTAGCACGGTACCAAAAGAACAGGATTTTATCTTCTACCAACTCTACCGTTTTCAGAAGACCCCCAAAAGAATACACCTTTAATGTCTCAAATCTTAACATGTTGGATCTTAATATCTTGGATCTTAATATCTTGGATCTTGATATCCCAGATCTAAATATCTTGGGGCTTGATATCTTGGATCTTGATATCCCAGATCTTAATATCTTGGAGCTTGATATCTTGGATCTTGATATCCCAGATCTAAATATCTTGGAGCTTGATATCTTGGATCTTGATATCCCAGATCTTAATAGCTTGGGTCTCAGATCTTAATATCTTGGATCTTAGTATCTTGGATCTTGATATCTTGGAGCGTGATATCTTGTACTTTGATATCTTGGATCTTGATATCTTTGACCTTGATATCTTGGATCTTGATATCTTGGATCTTAATTTCTTCGATCTTGAATCTTATTTTATACTGAGTGTCCATGAGATATACAGTAGCCATGCCTATTGCCTCTCTGTAGGAACTGATGAAGTTGTGGCACAGTATGAAAATCATTCAGTATTATCATCGTAGTTAAACTAAGCTAACTGGTTTCTCTTATCAACATGAATCTTGTTGTTTCAGTCACAATGCCAAGTTGACACAATGGGAACATCCAAAGACAAACAGAAGAAAGATCTTAAGTCAGAGTAAGTTTCTTTACAGTACAGGGTGGCCCAAAAGATTGTTTGATTTTCAATCAAAGACTCTGTGCTAACCATTTTTTGTGTGCATTCTTTGCAAAACAAAATATACGTCCTTCTTTCTATTGAAGTTGAAGTTGCAAAGGCCCTTTATGATTGGAGGATTAAGATCGATCCCGATTCTGGCAGGTCGTTTCCAGTGGTTTCAGCCTGTTTCAGATGGTTTCAGGTGGTTTTAGCTCGTGTTAAACTTACATTAATTAGTTACATACCACAAATACCATTTACTGACCTCTGGTTTCAGCTTTTACACAAATTTATATCAAAGGCATGTAGCTCTGTGAATATTTAGTAGATCTGAACAATTCTAGTTTCAAAAATTAAGGTAAAATCTCAGGATTCAGGCTATCTTACATGGAGCCCCTTAATTTTTTCATTGTTTTTAATATCTAATGGAATGCCAAACAATTTTTTGGCACCTTTTTAGGAATTCTAAGGAGCTTTGCTTGTTGTAGCAGTTTCCTTTTTTCTTTGGAATGCAACTGTATAGTACCTATTGGTTCCTTTAGTCCACAAAAAGATTGCAACTTCTCTCACTCTTGTTACAAAGTTCGGCGAAGTTCGCCAGAGCATAGCCTGGAGCTACACTTGTTACAGTTTGACCTATCCTCAGTAAAACTACCAATTGCAAAAACTTTGCTCTCAGTTGTTGGCACTGAGTATGTTTTATTTGCTTTTGGAGTTTGTCTTTGTAGAGTTTGTACAAATTCACCTGTTTACAAGCTTCAAGAAAATGATGCAATCTGGTTTGGTACAAAACTCAAACTCTGCAAACAATTTTCTGCTTTGACTCACCAATTTAACTCATTATACAGGCCTTTTCATTTAACGCGGGCGATCGCCCTCGCCAGCGCCCTCGCAAAATTGTTTACACGGCTATTAATCGCCCTCCCAAAAGTGTATTTCACCCGATGCTCAGAAAAGTTTTCTTAAATAGACTCTCGAAACGAAGCCCTCTCTATTTGTATCGTTCACTCAGTCATGACTCGGTGTACATACGATTTTACCAAGTAGCGTTTCAAGTTCTTTACGAATCTTTGTGAAAGCCGACTACGGCGAAGCAAACAAGACGTAGAGAACCGAAACGAAACTCTAGATATTATGTTTTATGACTTATCTAGGCAAAATAATTTTGACAAGAAACCTTTGAAGAACTACATAATGCAGAGGAAATACTGGTCATCGAAAATCATTCTACATTTTCTTTGCAGTATTTTGGGATGGTTTGCAACAGAGATCCTTACTTATGGGGCCACACGTACCTTGTTCTCTGTCGAGGTTTCCAGTTTGACTAGTACATGTTTTTTCGAAGATCAGGGTGCAACAACAAGAAGAAGAATGCTGCATTTATCTAACCTTGTTGCAAAACATTTCTCCAATGTAGCTTTCTCAAGCCCTCCTCTGGTTTTTAGAGTAGGACAGAACTGCTTCGAGTTTGAGTAAACTGTTCCCATAGAATTTTAAGAGACTCAGTTGTTTCGTTTCAGGTGCCACATCTGCTACTATAATCGCTTTCTTTTGTGGAAGCTTCATATTCAATTAATCGGGACAACAGGAAATTGGTTGGCCTAACTGATTTGATCCTTTCTTAACTTTCGCAAAATAACGGAGCAAGGAAGAAGAATATTACAAACGGATGGAATCAAATCTTTCACAGCTTTGTAACGAAAAAGTTTATAACTTGTTTGAGTGGACTAACACCTCTCCAGTGGTGTAGAGCAGGGGGGCTCAGGGAGGCTCAGCCCCCTAGTTATTTTCTCCACGATTTTGGGGGGCTTTAGCCCCCCTAGTTTCTCTAATAAAAGTCTGATTTTCTTAAGTTGTTTATCATGACAAAAGATAAGATCTTCGATGACTTTGAAACATTTTATCTTCGTTGATGTCTAGCAGCATAAATGGACCTGCTGATGATGCCAAAAATGCTACATCAAAATGGATGGAATTGCAAACAGATATTATTTAGTGATTTCAACAGAGTTCAACAACTTTTCTGCTGAAATATCATTATCTAAAGCCCAAGGGGGGCACTCAGTACATATGCATACGGAAGGGGATGGAGGTCAGTCCAATAAATTTTCAGGCAACTTAGAAATATCACTTCATGTTCATTGGTACCAAAAAATATCAGCTCATTTCATACTCTGAATCTTTTACATAAACATAAAATATCCCGAAATAATGCAAATAGTAGTCAGGATTGCCTCCAGTGAACCCAGAAATATAGTTCAACGATGCTTGGTGTTGAACATGGTTTAGTTTTATTTGGACCCAAAAATATCACTTTTGGCAAAATTATGACCCAAAACTATCGATATTACCTCCCTGTATGTGCATGTTCAGAGTGCCCCCCGGGTGTAAAGCTCTTCCAACCAAAAAGTTGGTGAACTCTGTTAATTAAACATTGATTAATGTCTGTTTACAGCTATGAAAGGACATGGTTTTATTGTTTTGGAGTGAAATGGCTTTTGGCTATAGAGCTACCACTATTTTCCAAAATAACGCAAACTAAACATCATTCGAAAGAGTTTAGCAAGAGGGACTTGATTCTTGGGTTCTTGATTCTTGAGTTGTAACACTTTGCACATTTAAGGGAAATTTTATCTTTCTTGCAAAACAAGTTTGGTTTCTTTTGAACTGATGCCTTCTGATTAGGAATCTGCAAGCTGAGTACGGAAAAAGTCTTTCACCATGAAACAGTGAGCTCCGGAATTGCCCCTGGTCAAAGTTATTTCTGCCAATCTTAAAGAAAGCATTTGATCACAGTCAACTGGCCACAGTGTACCTTGTCAGGTGACGGTCAAACCAGACACTTAATACAAAATCTAACTACATGGCACCGTTTAAAAAGGCCTGCATGTTTCAATGATGTACAATAAAAGGTGGGGAAAATGTAAGAAACAAGCAAATAATATTCTTTAAATTGTACAACTCCTGCAAGAATCACCGCTCGCTTAACTCTCTCAAATGATATCTAGTTTGAGTTAAATTGGAAAACAATGGTAGGTATATGGTAAAAAACCATTTAACTCTACATAGTTTTGCTTATAGTTAAGAATAGCAAGTAGTATAGATGCCTGAAATAAAGAGAGCATAATTTCAGGCGAATAAGTGTATATTTTCAAAGGGTTAATGATGTAAAGCAGTATTTCCATGAGGGTAGCAGCAATCTCAAAGCTATTAGGTCATACCTCCGAATCCCTGCATTCTTCATAGGCTTTACCTCTCAGCAACTCTCTACCTGAGCCCCCTAGTTATCAATCTAGCTCTACACCACTGCTCCTCTCCCCAAAATTCTGGCAAAGGAAGGCAGTCCTCGTTGCAAGAACAAGGCTTTTAAAGGTTTCATTGCCAGTCAGTACACAAAGCATAAACACAAGGATATTTTATGGGGGCGACCGCCCTCGCCGTCTTATCTACGTGGGCGATAAGACGCCCTGGTGGAAATTTCCTTACGAAAAGGCCTGCTACATGGGGGGGGGATGACCTACTTGTAGCATGGGTCTGGCCGAGGTAACCCAGTGGTAAAATAGAATGATGAAAGAATAATGTTTCATGGTGGCTTCATTTAAACAACTAATTTTTAGGCCTAAACTTGCCATGTCAGCTTGAACATATCTGCCTGGTGCTGAAGGCTTGAAAACTTTACAACTGCAACAGCGAAAAGAATGCGCCTATCGACTAAAGCTTCAACATGTAAATGTCAGTCAAAAGGTTCTAAAAATGTTGATAAGCCTAATGGGAAGTACCCAACAAACATGGATTATGAAAAGCAGGCTAAGAGTCACAATGTAATCGTCAAAATTGATACAACATGCTTTTAAAAATTGAGTCAACCCAAAAGGGTGAGTTTTGCATGTTTCATGTTATTGTAAAATGTTGGCCATGAAGGTTTTGATCAAAGTACCAGGAAAAGTAACTGAGTAGTAAGCAATATGAAAATTCCATTAGCTTGCCAGTTTAGTCACCCTATCGGACGGCTTATGACTTTCGAAAATTTTTATCTTTGTCATCAGTCACTTTTTCATTGTATGATGTCCTCTTTCTTTAATGTTTTGCCTCAAGATTTTTTCAAATGTAGATATATTATTATCTTTTCTTTCAAAGCTTTGCCATTTGGTTGGGAAGCAGGTGAAGATGAAAGTGGCCAAGTCATGTACATTGAGTAAGTTGGCTGTTTTTGATATTGCTTCTGTTGATGATAAGCAAATACAGTATAAATAATTGTGCTTTGAATGGTTTTGTTTTCACAAAACGGAGGTTTGGGTGACAAAGCTGTGTTCCAAGACCAGTCATATTATACTGTATATACTTGCCTTATACCAGAAAATATTTTGCAATTCTGTTGACATTCACAAGTTTTTTTTCATTCAGTATTTTTGGTAGTAGACTAAAACTCATTGGTGCATCCAGCCGTACTTGGTGATCCAATTAAAATTTCACGAGCAAGATCATAACTAGCTGTCTGAAATCGAGAGACGCTTATAAATGCTTTGTTTCACCATTTAGTTGAAAGCCTTGGCTATTTTTAGATATGGCTGCATAATCTGTTTAAGCCATGATTACCATCATAAAAACCACAATGAAGGAAAGTTTCGAATCCTATATTCTCATCTAGATAGAAATAATTGGCATATTCCTTTTCAGTCAACATTTTGTGAAACCTTAACTTAAGCCAGATCTCCATTAAGCGGAAAAATGTTGAGCCGCAAAAAATAGAATGTATTCCTACTATTGGCGACTTGACATTTTTTCGCGCCGGCAATTCGATTAGCCAATTAGATTGCCGGATTTATGGTCATCTACTGGGTGACGCCAAGGCGTGACCCAACGCAATCTGTTGTAAAAAATAAGTAAGGGGCCAATTGAAATGCTTCAAACGTTTTTGTATCGCTAAAAGATTAGCCAACACTATGAGCATTTTTGGAAATTTTTCGGCACCGTTTAACTACTCTTTCGATAAATTAAGGATTTCGAGGAAAGGGGCATGCTTGAAATCCTCAAAAAGTCATCAGAGACGGGAAATCGATTTACAGCCAGGGGGAGCGTGTTTTCTTTAGGGCTAGGAATAGGCTACTCTTTGAAATGCTTTCAGAGCAAGTTCATAGTCCTTAGATACCTAAAGCATTCTTGTCTCAAGTGACAAGGATACTCCTGCTTTTCAAGAAGCAATTCCTGAAGATCTAGATTTTCGCTGAAAGCTGAATTCGTTTGAAATTCCATGAGTTTGCAAGAAACATTTATTCCGAATTCTTAGCTAAAAACTATAAACTATAAACCATCTGTGGAAACTTTTGGCTGAGTTTCCTTTTCCACAAAATCCTTGATTCACGGAATTTACTGCGCCGAAAAATCTTGTAGAAAATACTCATAACTTTAGCTGGTCTTTTAGCAATAGAACAACTTTTGAAACATTTCCATCAGCCACTTACTTATTTTATTTTTCTATAACAGCTTGCATTTGGTCACATTTCATTGGGTCAGTTGGTAGGAAATCTGTTGTCGGCAAATCGACTGATCTATGCTCCTTATTTAGGGTTTCATCATAGCTTTACTATTGAAATATCTACTTTATTTGTAATTTTTTATCAGTGACATGTATTTAGGTTGTGACAGGCATTAATGAGTATATTAGCCAGGAAAAGCCAATTTTTAATAAAGAAATTATCATTATATAATTCTTATCGTTATTATTATTATCATTATTTCATTTTCATGATCCTAAACAAATTTAGAAGTCGCCTTTTTTCGCATCTTCCAAAAGCTGGACAAGTAGAGTCCTTCAAATGAGTGAATCGCCATGTTTTTGAAACTGGCTTTTCAGAGGGCTTATTCTTTCAGAGATCTCAAACTGATAATGTGACATCTCAAAAGATTGCTAAGCCCTTCAACTGCATATTGATATGTTTGTTTTCATAACATTTGCTTCCCAGAAGCTTGATCTAGCTTTCGTAGTTTTTGTAGTCACCCAGTTCATTCTGAATTTTTTCGCCTGAATTCTATATTTGACATATCCTTTACCAGCCACATCAACAAGCGGACAACTTATGTGGACCCAAGACTAGCGTTATCAACTACAGATAAGAGGAAAGGCAAGGCAAAATTCGACTCATGTAGCACAGCAATGGAAGTTTTAAGGGGAACAGATTTATCCAAAAAGACAGCTATTGTTACTGGTGCAAATTCTGGAATAGGTATGAGCAAATGCTAGATTTTTTCATCTTTATGCTCGGAGAATATTTCTCCTCCCTATCTCTCTACTCTGTAGCGAGGCCAGGGGAGGGAATGAGGGGGCAATTACCCCCCTCCCACTTTAAAAGAATTGGCAACAATTGCAATTGAAAAATGCAATAAAAATGGCTGGCGTTATCTCCCCGCCCCACTAAATTTTGTCTGGCCCCGCCGCTGTCCGTAGTAATCTTTGCTAGATTCTATGTTTACTGCTTTTCCTACTCTCTAGGTTTGAACAGAAAGGGTGTTCTTTAGAAATAGATAGCGGTAAGATGATTGAAGACTTAATAAACAGGGGTCTTAAATAATGGGGACTAAATATATTAGTGAGGGTCCTGATAGGGCTCCGGAGGATTAAAAATATAAGGTAGGGTGTCTATTTGGCACTAGAGTAGTTTGTCTTTTACCGCAAGGAAACCTTTTCATGGAAAATAGCCTTGAGAATTGTTTTACAATTCAGCAAAGAAGCAAGTTTTAATAGCTGAAGGAGTGGCTTGTACTACAATTATTGCAGCTTTCATTTCCGATTTGGTAATCCGGTAAAAAAGATGAATTTTTGTTGACCTGCTACTATGTATGATGCATTTTGTCATCTGTATTTAAAATGACAATGATTCAAACACAAACTGATGTTTGAGGTTGGCTTTCAATGATAAACCTCGTTCCCAGGCCCAAAATTGTCTTCCTAGGTCATCAATCAGTACTTAGACTGATGACGATGAGTCCCTTGTATCCCTGCGGTAAAATTGCTCAAGAGGGACTCATAATGAAACAGTGAAAAACTCGGCCCTATTTTCTTCAATCATCAATGGAATTTTGAAAGAATCATGGCTTCGAATCTCCATCCCGTGGGAGTGTTTTCAATTCTTCAATCGAATCGAAAATTCTATCACATTTACACCTTAACAACAGTAATTCAAAAATCTCGCAATCTGATTGGTACTGGAGGAATTGCGAAGTTTGGGCCTAAATAGGGTCAAGTTTTTCAGAGTAATACTATGAGTCTCTATTGCCTGAGGCGCCATCATCAAGTCAAAGAGCACAGGGCAACAAGAGATTCATCGTCATCAGTCTAATCAGTACTGGCGTAGGAAGCTGGCCCTTGGAAGGAGGTTGCAACAACGGTTAGTCAAAAGATATTTACCCGTTTGCCAGGCTGTAGAATAAAACTTATGTGGCCGATCCTCAAAAGAGAAATCTTAATTTATCAGTCAAAAGCTAACTTTTTATTCGACAGCCCTCCAAACGTGTATACTTCTTTTTGAATCTCCCGGTACAGCAGGGCCTGAAAACGGAACATCTCGAAGCAATGCTAGAAAAGCTGTTGAAATCCCCAGTTGAAGAAGTTTTTATAAACCATGAAATCAACTTTAGCAGGCATTTTTAAATGGCGAGCTTTAATCGAGTGCTTAGTTTATTCCTATCAGCTCTTCTCATTTTGAGAGCATGGAAGATATTTTGTGGCTAGTACCAGTCAGTATTCAGCAAGTAATTTCGAGACCAAAATTAACTTGCGTTATGTGTAGAATATTTGAGGCGTTGAATTGAATCAAGGTTTAGTTGATAGCTAGAAAGGCTGAACTGTTTCATCAAACTCTTGTTCTACGAGATGTGCCATTTTGGGGTGCCTTTTTTCGGGCAGCAAATAGATTTTAGGGTCTCATTTTTGGTAAGATCACAAGTAGACACAAATTTTGGGTTTTCATTCCAGAAAATCAACTCTTTTAGGGTATTGATTTTGATAAAATTTCACATACTTGGATAAAATTTTGGATCATCGTCTGAAGCTTTAGGGTATATATTTTCAATCGCTTGTAAAGTTTGGTGTATCGTTTCGCAGAAACTTACAAGTTTTAGGGTGTGACTTCAGTCGTCCAATTGGCACACCCTTGTCACTCTTCTATAGAAGCTACCCCTGGGGAAATGAGGCACAACACCGTCAATAGATATTATAAACAATCTCTAATTGCAATAAACAAAAGCAGTAATGTGTATATGAAATGATGCTTTGTAACTATTGCTTTTTAAGACTTGAGGGAATTGAGATGTATCTACATGTTGCTCTAGTGAGGAGCTTACTTATCCCTGCTTCATGCATTTAGTGATAAAGGAATTTTCATCAATCCAATTTACGAACATATAGAATGCCCAGAAAAACAGATGAAAAATCACAAAAATAATACTGCAACCTTTCGGTGATGAGCATGGGCATTGGGAAACGTGTAAAACATCAAAAACAAAAATTGTTGTAAAACATCAAAAACATTATGCCTACTTTTGTGCATTAACTGTGCATCGGTGATATCATCGCTCGTTTTGATTTTGAATTTTAAGATGGCTGCTTTCCAAATCGACTTCACTTCACTTGCAAAATGTGCCATATTGAAATTAGTTGTGTTCATGTTCCGCGCGCTCTCCTTTGAAGGGGCTTGAACAACACAACAACTCATTTCAATGTGGTGCTGGGCAAGTGAAGTCTATTTGGGAAAGCAGCCATCTGAACTAAAGTCACGAGTGAAGATATTATCGATACACAGATGATGCACAAAGGTAGGCCTAATGCTTCTGATACTTTGCAACAATACATAACCCCACATAACACATTCCACGTTTCCCAATGTCTATGGTATGAAAATTTGTTTCATTCAAATACCTCGAGCATTCTCTGCATGACGAATTTTCAAATAGTTAAAGTTCAATTTGTTACACCCGGTACACCCCATTTGCTCTCTATTTCGTTCAATATCTCATCTTTCCTTGTAGGATTTGAAACCGCACGTGCATTGATTCTTCATGGTTGCCATGTTGTAATGGCGTGTCGAGACATGGAAAGTGGCTCAAAAGCTGCTGACATGATCAGAAAGGAACAGGTATGAAACATTCTTTTTTCAGCTTTGTTGTTGTGAAACATTGTAAGGCTCATTTTGTAGCAATAACACAGACTTTGTTTGTAACATCAAAGTAACAATTGTAATAGGATGTATTATCTTATTGTGTAAAAAGAAAGGCTACAAAATTTAAAAGAGGTGTAAAATGAAAGATGATCTCCTTTTTCTCCGGACATGACTAATCAATTCCCATCATTACGCGTATTATTTAAGAAGAAGCTAAGAATGTGAGCCAGCACTGAAAGTTTCTCAAAATTATCAGATGTTGAGTACGCAGGGGTTCTCATATGAGTTTCTTAAAGGTCTTGTAACAGTCTTCATGTTTACCTTCTGTATTTAGAAATGAATTTTTATGAAACATTTCCAATAGTTTAGACATAGTTCAAGTACCTTTCGCCAGTATTATGATACAGGAAGCAAGTGGAATTGAGATAAACTAAAGATTTCCTTTCTCAAAATAAGTATTTTCTTGATCTATATTTCCCAGTGCTGGAGTTTCTTGACATTTTTGGCAATCTTAGTTTCGAGTGTCGTATTAGCTGTAGCTTATTGAAAAAATAAGCGTAGATCGAAGACTACATTATGTATTGCAAAACAGACAGATATTCAGATGAAAATCAACAGGAATCAATCATTTTTTACGACTTCGACATTGATTGACGTATTTGGGAGGTGGAAGAGGATTGCGCTAAAGATGGCGGCGAGGAATTTTTTACCGAGATGCATTGCGTTCGAATTAAAATCTTTGACGATTCTATAGGAATTCGATTAAAGAACGCAGTGCATCACGGTAAAAAATCCTCGTCGCCATCTTTAGCGCAATCTTCTGTTCTGGTTTGAAAATACGAATTATGACCATTTCAAGATCCTCCCAATAACATGTTTGTCATAGACTGCCTAACGACCTTTTCTTTTTCAAAGATTCTCTAATTAGTCTAGAAATCAAATATTAACAATTTAGAACATCAGTCTTAGTTACTTGTATTTTTGATAAGAAATTGGTTCTAAGAAGCTCAACTATCAATCACCAAAAATTAAGGAACTCCAACAAGCTTTCTTTTTGGTCATGTGGCAAAATTAAGAAATTAGAAACTGCTTGTTTTTGTAGTAAAGTTTTGAACTGAATGCAGTTTTGATGTAGACTGATCTTGTTTAAGAAACTAAGATCCTGGGCTGGTAGGCAGTTTCTTGAATTTGTAGGACGTTGTGCTACCAGAGGTTTTTAACGTGTTTCTTATATTTGTAATGCCGTAAGTTTACTGTCCATTTATTTTTGTTAAAAGTTTCCATATTACTTGGAGACATGTAAATAACATACATTCCTACAAAGAGCAATGTAAAAACAGTTGCAATTCCTGCACAGTGTCAACCATTTTTGAGTGACGTGGGGAAATTGAAACTACAGATTACTGAAGTTTTCTAGCTTATTCCATTCAGTAGGGTATAGATATCCAAGTTTCGAAGACTTGAGTCTACCGTTTGTTATAAGTTGTTTCGTATAAAGAATTTATCTATTCTTTCAAAAGCCTGGTAGAAATTTTTGAGTGCCTGTGATACTTTCTGCAAATAGGATTTCTCTTTCTAAAGTGCTTAGTCTGTCCCTCCTATTTCACTTCATTTCCTTTCACCTGGGTCAGCTTCACCGCAATCCGTTTTGTCACTGAAAGATGATGAGGAGAAGTTAGTTTCGATACCTTCCTTCAAAGCAGTTCTGTAGTTTCTGAAACGCAAAGAAGAACTGAACCTTTGATTAGATGACACAACAGGCTATTTCTGGTCGAAGATGACGGATTCATTCGTCACTGTTTTCACCACACCTCTCGGATTTGACGCTGAGATTACCTACACAGAATGAATGATCAAGTTTTTTCGTAGATTATTTTAACTACCGAGAATAACGTGGGTGCTGAGCATTTTATTGACTTCTTCCAGTGGATATCTAAGCTGTGTTCTCGATTTTACATCTAGAGCCACATAGTTTATTCAGCAACTTTATGGGTGAGGGCTCCGCTGATGAAATGCAATTAGTCACTGCATGTACAGCCTTGTTGGTTTGATTTGAAAACAAAGGAAGAATACCATAGAAGAGCTTGATGGATAACTACACCGTGCAAGGAGGTGTAGTAGTTAAAAACAAAGCAAACGGTGATTAATTTAAAGTAAGTGAACGAAGATATAGCGACATAATCAAACCATAGCATAAAAGAACGGCAGGTGCCACTAATCTTCTTATTGTTTCCCTAGATCGAAAACATCAAATACAATGGGTTATATTTAGATTACCCAGTCCCCTTAGCTAAGGTTGCTTTTAACCCCGTTGATTTACTTTAAATTTGATCAGATAGTCAGCAAAATTTCGAATATAATTGGTGCGCCAAAAAACTTACCCTTCACCACAAAAATATTTCTGACAAAAAAATCACTACTCATAAACAAAAACCCACCAAGCAATTTTTGGTTATTGATCGCTTATGTGCAAATTTACTTTTTCCTTATTTCTCCATGTAACGAGAGGGATCTTTCAGTTGATAATTGTAATAGTGACAGACCGAAATGTATCCTTTTTATTAGGATGCCATGGTCCGCAAGTAACACACCACGAGGACTATAAAACTTCCGTAATTTTTTATATGTGTGAGTCTTACTTTTCAATGTCTTTCATTATGCAGCAGCAGTATCAAGAAAAATGCTTTTCATTTGACAGTTTATTTGGTGACGTTGTGCAGTTGGTTATTATTGATTTGTTGCAGTGGTTTTGCAACCAACCTATTTGAAAAGCTCATTTATCAGCCAGTACTGCTCTGAATGAACAAAGTTTCGTCCAGCAGTTGTATTTTGTCTTGTACTCAATGCCACGTCAATTTTGCTGAAATGTTACATTCACAAAGTTTTCAAGATTTTTTTGGCCGTGGGGCTACTTTTTTTGGTCCACCCGCTATTGTAACGTTCATATTTCCACTCCAAGTTAAATTCAGCTTTTGAAACATTGGTCTTTACATTCACTTTGAACTATGAACCTCGTAATGGTGTGATCTCACATAGAGACTTCCACAGTGTAACTAAACACTGCAAATGAGCAAGACTAGTTTTGGACTTTAAATCTTTGAAATCACAACAGCTCTTCTACATAAAGTGAGGGGCTTTAAACGGTAGTTGTTTGTCTCCCGTCGTGTTTGTTTCCTTTTTTTTGGAAGATAAAATCGTTTTATGGATGCAGTAGGAGCGGGAGAGAGCATGCGTGCTTCGATATTTGTGAAAACCCAGTGGAATGAGTGGTAAATTTTGGCAGTTCGGGAATTCTCTGTCTCAGGACCTTTTTAAGTCTTAAGTAACTCTGCTTTGAGTATTTCTAAGTAGAAAGTGAGGTTCACATTATTGGTATTGCAGGTCATAGCCACACAAATTGATGTTCTTCAAATAGACTTATCGTCTCTTGCAAGTGTGCGAAAGTTTGCTGAGGAGTTCATTTCTAGAGGATGGTATGTTTATGACTTATTTTGAGATCAAAACTCTGTGATATTGATAGAGTAAAAACGTGTTATAAGAACTACCCGATCTGCCTTTTCTAGTGAAACAGAAATAGTTAGAAAGGGCAGAGACACGCACAACTTTGATTACAAGGATTGCAAAGCGAAAAATGTCATTTTTTGGTCATGAATGTATCTTTAGTCAGCGCAGGAAAGTTGGAAGGAAAAAGAGCAAGGAGCAGGCAAAGACAAAGTTATGTTGCGAGCATGAAATGAAAAATGGGACAATCTTGGACACAACAAAATGATCCAAAATTCAAATGGCAGATGTTTGGGCTGCCATGATTGTCAACGTTGCTAGACATGACCTTCTATAGATATAAAAGAGCTAAAACTTTTTAAGGGTATGTTGAGGGCAGCATGCTTTCTTCTTGTCATCTGCTTTATTATTATCAGTTCTTTGATTCAAAGTGTGCAGTAAAATTATAGCTGTAATTGCTAGTTAGGGCCAGTATTTATAAAAGTACTAAAATACATGTAATGTTGAAGAATAATACCGGGTCACCCAAAGAAAAGTGACCCGGCGGAATCTGTTATAGAAAAATGAGTAAGAGGCCTATCGAAACGCTTCACACGTTGTTCTGTAGCTTGCGTGCAGACTCTTGATAAAATTTGAAAAAGAGGGAGAAAAGGAGAGTCTGCACAACTGAGCCAATATTTTTGTTCGCTGACGTCAGCATTTTTTTGAAGCTATATGTTATGAGAGACGGTTATCAAAACCCTTTGTTTTCCGTGTTAGGCAAGGTTACACTGGTGAAATAGTGCTTATCCCCATTTCCTACCCTCCTCTGTACAGAAATCACAATAAATCTTACAATTGAGAGCTCCCTGTGTATAGCGACGTAGAAGCTTTATCAACAGAGTTAATGTTCTCTATGACATACATTGTGCTCATAGTGTTAATGCTTTGTCAAACATTTCCCCATTTGAAATATAAGGCGTTGTGTATTTGAAGTTTGCTCTGTAAAATTGAGGAAGACAATAGAATTTTGCTAAACCAACCAGATTTGGTTCCTGGATGCTGAGGAACCCTTGAACAAGAATATTGGCTCAGATGCGCAGACGCTACTTTTCCTCCTCTTCAATTTCATATCGAGAGTCTGCACGTAGGCAAGTTGTTCTGTCACTGCAAGACTACCCTGTGTTAGGATGATTAGAAGATCTGGAATGCCCGTGAATTAATCCCCTGTTTGTGAGGACTTTTTGAGGATTTTAGGCATGCCCATTTTCATATATTCCTTAACCCTTTCACGCCCGGAAGGGCCGTATGGCCCAACAGTATTCATTGAGAACTGCGAATTTTTCAGGGGGTAAAGCATTTTGAATTTTGATTGATTTGAAAGGTTATGCACATTGCATTTATCTATTGCCTACTGAATCACTGATTATGATACCCCCTGGAAAACGACAATCTACATTAGGTTTTCCTGTTAAGCTTAATTTTAGCCGGGCGTGAAAGGGTTAACTTGCAAATTTTACCAAGCTGAAAAAGATTCGAAAAATACCATAATGTAGGCTAGTCTTTTAGCTGCGGGACAACGTTTGAAGCATTTCAATCAGTCTCTTACTTATTTAGCTATAACAGATTGCGTTGGGTCACTTTTTGTGGGTCACCCAGTACGATTTACAACAAAAGACCTTCTAAACTAGGATAAAGTATTTCAAATGATCTGAAGCTGCAGGCTTGGTAGGTCTTTTGCATATGTGAAGGGAGTCTGAATTTTTCAGTTCTGGTGGCAGTGCCTCCCATACTTTTCCAATTAAAGGACAATCCGGGGTTGTTATAATTGTTGATTATTCAAGAGATGACACCGTTGTGAATGGTGTATAGTACTTTTTCAATTTTTTCTCTCGTAATCTGCGAAACTACATATTTCAATCAAATAAGAAGTGTGAGATTGCGTCATTTTATATGTTGACCTGGACGAGGCCGCCAAATGTGTTGGTATTGTACCACACACATTGCTAGCCCCCTTATCGTGCTTTCGCACACTCGTAAAAAATACGACATGGTGACAATATTTGGCCTAACTTACGAAGATTCATTAACCAATTTATGAAAGTTTGTGGCATCAAAGCTTGGAAAGAACTCACGAACAACGGTGTTCAGCAGTTGGTAAGGTTGCTTTCTTAACAGTGATTTTATCAACCCTGGACTTGTCCTTTAAATCTGGCCATATCGATTCTAAGGCAAGTTTTTTGCTTTTGATAGTTGTTGTCAATCAGAATACCTTCGATTTAAAGCAATTTCCTTTTCCTCGAATATTTACATCATGAAGCTGGGATTTAGATTAGATTTTATCATGTGATGAGCAACATCCTCTGATGAACGGCCCATCAGTTAGATAAAAAGTACAAAGTATAAGATTTTGTCATATTTCTGCAGTAGAAATCGAATGATCCGTACAGGTATTTGTTTCAAATAACTGGATGATGGTTTTGATGTAACATGGCCTAAAGTACTTTTTAGATGTTTTCCCACCCTAAACTTTCCATCATTTATTTGTATTTCATTCATAGGCCTTTGCACATTCTCATATGCAATGCTGCAGTAAAAGGTTTGCCATACCAAACCTCAGAAGATGGGATCGAAATGCATTTTGCTGTCAACCATCTTGGTCACTTTTACTTAACGCAGCTTCTTACGGATACTCTATGCAAATCAGCCCCAGCAAGAGTCGTTGTGGTGTCATCAGAATCTCACAAGTACGTCACTTTCTATACCGTGTGATTCAGAAAAATGTATACACTTTTATGATATACAAATGTGAGTGTACAGCAAAATGTATAAAGACTTATGTGTTCTACTAAGGCTGTGCTTGATTGGTAATTCCAAACCTTCCAAATTCTGAAAACGGTTGACTTCGCAGAGACAGAAACACATTTCCTAATCAAATACAAACTTCTGCAAAACAGCAGGTTTCAGATTCGTATTTGCGAAGACGAGGTTTCTAGTTGAAAAATACGAAGGCGAGTCCGATGCCGGGCAACAAAGAGTAAAGTTACCAATTTATCGTAACAACGTGAACAAATTCGCCTTGTTTACAAAGTTTCGTATATGAAAACGAGAATTTCCCCATTGGTGAAGGTGAAGGTGAAGTTGCGGTTTTTAGCACCAAGCGCTGGGATCGCAGAAGTAGCTAAGCGCTAATCGAGTCCGCGACCCCTTGTCATGACGCTCAAGTGGTGAGGCCCTACCGCGTCTCGAACCCACTCCGCAGCCTGACTGTTCTGGCCTCAAAAGCAGAGGATTACACCATTGCGCCACAACACCTTCGTCTGCTAGGTTGTCCCATTGTCTTCACCCATTGTCTGCTAAACCTTCTGCCTTTTGGAGCAGAAGGTTTAGAAGTCCTTCCAAACCTGCCAAACCTGCCGTTTTCGGAATTAGGGAGTCAATCAAATACAAATTCTAAGTCTACCAAGATTACCGTTTTCAGAATTGGTACCAATCAAATACACCCTAAAACTGCACATGCTCTCTCACATTCATGATTTGGCCTTACTAAAGCATGCTTTGTCCCAAAGCACATAAAATGATAATGTTCATTATGTTCGCAACCAACTCAAATGGGACCATTATGGAAATACGGTCAACTCGATCTTTAAATGCTATACCTGCCACTTTAATTAGCGTCGTTTCAACTTGTACTTATCAAATTTGCTGTGTAAATTGTATCGCATATATTTCATTCATTTATTCATTTATTTATTTATTTATTCTTCTTTGTTTACCATTGTTAATTTTGTTTTATTTCGTGGCAAATTTTTACTTACCTACTACTAACTTACTTACACTCTTTGAACCAGGGAGATATAGAGGAACCCTAACTTCTCAAATAACTTTGGTAAGTAAAATGTATTTGATGTCAATGAGACCCAGAAAGACTTTTGTTTTCTAGGTTGGAAATACACCAGTTCAATTTTCCATGTACCATAGACAACTGCCTCATAACTTTTGGACAGTGCTCTGAACAGGCAAAAATCAGTAGATTCGAAAGTTTTATGCATAAAATGAAACAATTTTTTTGGAAAAGTAACTTGGGGGAAAATTTTTGCTTCCAGAGAAGCCGTACATTGCCCTCAAATGATAAGGAATGCAGCCACCAAAAAAGATAGCTCTCTTCAGAGACTAACTTTGCAAAATTGGAATCATATACTATACTATATAGAGGAACTCTATATCTCCCTGCTTTGAACAATCGCAGTGCAAAACTAGCTCACCGATTTGAAAATAACAAATCCTTTACCGTACTAAGGGTTTAACTGATTTTGCGAATTTATTAATGATTTGAAATACATTATCTTTATTTCATTGAAGGATCCTGAGAACTAGCTTCGCATAGCTTTCCTAAAACTAGAAGTGATTGATTCATTTTTTATCAATGCTTCAACAATTAAAATGGTGAAATGTTTTTCGTGCCTCACGCATTGCTTTCTGGCGCATGTCACAGACACACATGAAAAGTTTTTTTTGCTTCCCTATCAATGCTTGAATGCTTGGCTTGGGAATGAAGATCTAAGTCTGCATGATGGTGAAAAAAGCGATTTTTTTAGCTGTCTGTTTGTTAAAATTGAGAACATCGAGGGATTTGAGAAACAACTTAAAGAACATTTTCAATGAAATTTATCTTAAAATTTGACCTGAAAATCTGAATGTAATTAGGTAAACCTGCTCTTTTATGCATCTGTATTCTTACTTTTATGAGATTTTAACTGTAAATATTTAGGGAAGAAGCATTAAGGCATAGGACACATGACACGCGTTAATAACAGAAATTTTTTAACTCGTTGAAGTTTAATCCTGTATAAATATTCGTCTTTATTATTCTGGACGTATCAAGAATTAGGTCTTTCGGCAAATTCTTAATTTGAAATTGAGCAAAATCTTGGAAATGAAGTTAAAGCATTAGGAAGATGGTAGAATTAAGATTTTACAAAGTTGTTTCATAGATAATCCTGTTAACATTTTTTCTGACTGCTCCGATATTTGAATTGAAGTTTAACACAGTACCAACAACGAAGATGAGGATTCTGATGTTCCTGCGTATACAGAGGGAATTGAAAAATTTATACACCTCCTTTTTTATAAGAAATGGCTCATAAGAAACTAAACACTCAGATCGCTAAAGAATTAAGAAATTCCAGTACTGGGAAAATATGACTTAAAAAACTACTTATCTTACAAAATAAGTCTTTAACATATTTTTACTGTATTTGGAATTGTCTCTTGTACAATAGTACTTGTACAAGGTATTTGAGTGATGTGTAAACATTGGACGGGCTTCAGTGTTTTGAAAGTTTCTTGAGAGAACACGTAGTGAACATGAATATTTTTACGGAACCTTTAAGAAACTCGCAATTTTAAGAAATTCTCAGCGCTGGCTCAAGTTCTTGGTTTCTTATGAAAAATATGTGTAGGTTGCAGCTTTCAAACTTATCTTCTGATTCTTATAAACTGAGCTTATCCATTTAGCTGACATGTCAATCTAGATATTAGATTTTTCTATTTTTCGTAGATTTGTGGAACTTTATTCGAAAGAAATGGATATGTCAAAGTTGCCAATTAAAAGTGATTGCTATTGGCCTATCCTGGCATACAACCAGTCAAAGTTATGCAACATAATATTTTCCAATGAACTCAACAGACGTTTGTCAGACAAGAAAGTCACGTGTAATGCCGTGCATCCTGGCAACCTCGTATATACCAACATTTTCAGAACTTCATATTTCGCCCAGCTTATGTATTTACTTGCGCGTCCCTTCACCAAATCAAAGGTACGCTTTTTACGCTTACAATTTTCATCTCCAGTGGTGCTGCGAAGAATTTGTTTTTATTCATGGAAGCAAAATATATAACGAGAAAAAAGCACTTAAAGTTATTTAGTTTCCCATATTGTCCATAAGTCAACCCTAGTCGATCCCAGAGCGCGTATGTACAGTAAAGTCCTTTGAAGGATTTTGAGTGCAACCGAGACTGTTCTTTACAAGAAGATTGATGGACAGGATAGACAGTAAGTCCCGCTTATAGAACCTCCAAAAATAAGAACCTAGAGGCTGTTTTTCCGAAATTATGGACCTTGTAATTTAAACCCTATTTCAGTTTGATGAAACATGAAACGTAGGTCCTCGTTGTCTGTTAAAGTTTGCATCTCCTCTCCTGCTGCTGGCAATTTTAGAATTGGTTCCATTGAGGTTCCTCCTCAGTTCCCTTCAGGGAATCAGTAGAGTCCGCACGTTGGCTATATTTTAATTACGAGCGAGAAATACGAGAAATGAACTGCCTTTAATCGGCTTCTAATAAAATACCTGAGGCAGATGTTTAGATATTCTTTCCTCTTTCAATGTGTGCTTATGCTTCCACTTAAAGGCATCTCTATTTCTGGGATGCCCCATGAGTAAGTAACCTGTCTGTTTTTTTGGAAATTTGTGCGGCTTTGTTTGTTTTGAATTACTAATTGAGAGAATTTCCTTTGTCTACTCATCACTTTTAATTCCGGTGTGAATCAAAAGCAACTTTTACTGTACTACAAACTCTGTCCTTGTAGAGACACCTGTCCGCCAACATTGACCAGCGCTTTCCTTTCCCGTGCGCCCCTTTAAATTTGGTAATCTATTTTTACCGCTCTTTCACAGCTAGATAACCAGACCCCCTTTCATTGAAACTCAGAGAAAGGTACGACCGACCATTTCCGAATGATTTCAACAATGGTAGACTCTTCACAATTCAATGCTACCCTTTCTTGAACAGCCGAGGTGATAATGATAGTTTTTAGTGCTTTCTTTTATTTATATTTTCAGGCTCAGGCAGCTGCAACAACAATATACTGCGCTGCTGCTCCTGAACTGGAAGATGTTGGTGGATATTATTTTAATAATTTTTTAGCAGTGGAACCCTGTGATCAAGCTAAAGACCCGGATGTTGCCAAGAAATTATGGGAGTTAAGCGAACGATTGGTCAAAACTGGGGGTAAATTTGATGATCTCATTGGAAAAACACTCTGACTGCAATCTTTCAAGTAGGACGCGCATGCAGATTTTGATACCCTCTTCACTGAGCAACGTGCATAAAGGTATTGAGAATAAATGCACTGTGACCAAACTCATAGCGCAGGTAAGGCGGAATGAATCGAGGCATCGACTCAATACTATTGATAGCTTTAGTGATCTGGCAGGAAAAGCACTTTGAAGCAAGGCTATCAGGAAGGATGCAAAGGCACTTTAGATACTCTGCACTTACGCTAAAACATCACGTGAAACCCCCGCGAAAAAAATGAAGATTTGAAACGGTCTTTAACCCTGTACTGGTTAGGGGTACCTGACACGCCCCATTTCGTTGCGGTGTTAAAAGACCCTCTACCGAACTCTTGAATGGGAATAGGTACAACAACCAATTGTGGTTTGCTTATAGCTGTGGTCAAGTACTTGCTAAGAATTTGCAAATGGACTTAAGATTAGCCATCGTGATTGCTCCATCAGCATTTTTCTCTCTATGGTTAAGGAACGGAGCAAAATTGGCCAAAATCAGGAAAATACAATAAAATCAATTTTGTAGCACAATTTCCTACTAAAAATGAGAATTATGTTACTACTCTGCAAAAGAAGTTTGCAACATACTGCAATTTATCCACTTTCTTCCAAAAAATTTTGATTCGAGAAATGCGATTTTTGCACTGTCAGTCCGGAGAAAATTGTTGCCCTCGCCCTCGCCCTCATTTGTCAAGATAGCTCATTGAGACGTTGAAAAGAAAAGTAAAAAGTTTTACCGATATGCACTGTAACCAAATTCACAGCGCCAAATGAATTTTGACATTGACTCAATACTCTTGGGCAGAATTAGTGAGCTCGTAAGGAAAGGAGCCACAGGCACGCATACCTGAGATAGAACACAAAACAGACAACAGTCACGATTTCGTCTCTATTCTCATTTAAAGTACTAGCATTTTTACACGGATATAATCTTTAATCGCACACAATTTTTACGTAAGAATAGCGAAGCTCTAATTGACGAAAATTCACGTGTAAAATTAAGTAGCAAATGAACAGATCTCTTATGCGTGGCTAAAACTGAAGAACGTTAAAACTTAATACGAAAGAACTTTCCTTAGATGTACCAGATAAGAAAAATGATGTGTTATTTATCTAAAATCTCCCAACATCAACAAGCTTCCTGCTTAGTTATGATTTTCAATGTTGCCAAGCGATAACGACCAGCGGGGACACCTGATAAGCATATTGGTTGTTCTCCTTTGCCGCTACCCATTTAAAATACAGTAGTCTGCCGCATATAAGAAACAACGTTTTTTTCAATTTGAGGTCTGATGTGTTTCTTATAAAATGGGATATAAACTTCAAATCAGGGTAAAGTTTCTTAAGTTTCTTATTAGAAAAATTAAGTACCATCAATGAACTACTCAGACACAAGCTGTCTGATTGTCATATAAAACGCACTATTTTGAATGGTATTTGTAAATTTTCACTACCAAGAAAAGCTACAATTATTCAAGGAAGGTGCTTTTTGCTTCATTTGCATGCAAAGTACTTGTTTTCATTTGAATCGGTACAGGCTGATTCAACAGCAACAGCAAAGCTGAATTTGTTATGTTTTCAAATTTCTAATGTATACATAGCTTTTGAATAAGAAAAAAGCCTTTCTCAGACCTGGACCAGTTTCTCATAAGAGGGGGTATTATTTCGAAAATCAAAGTCTGGTGTTTCTTAAATTCATGTTTCCTATATGCGGGACACTACTGTACAGAATTTTTGGCAACCCACGGATATAACTAGTGTCCAAGATAGTAGCTGTGTGAACGAGAACGGCAAGGTTAACCAAACAGAGCAACAACTGGTTCGCGTACTAAGACCAACAGCTTGGCTCGGATAAACATGGAAATGTAAACAATACGCGCAAGATTTTTTTCGGTGCGGGTACCAGATTTTATCGGTGGCGTACTAAGGGACCGTGCGAATTCATTCGTTAAGTTTCGGCAGGGCGAATTCTCTTGGTAAAAATGTGTGCAAACAGTTGATAAAACAGTCTTTTATAAAACCTAGTTTTAGTAGAATCCAGCTCAAGTAAACAAGGACAGATTTCGCAATACAATGGCAGTTGCTTAATTGACACCTCAACTCAAAGCGATTTTCACTATAGACAAAGGAAATTCTCTCAACCGGTAAATCAAAATAAACACGGTAGTAGGGCAGACTCTCTCCTTGTGCAAGCGAAAGGTGGTTCTTAAGAGAAGTAAACCTAAAGCTCTGTCTGGCGGATGTTGTACGTTTCATTCCGGAGCTGAGAGGTAATTGTTTATTTAAGGCCTAAATACCCGAGGGTAATAATGCTTTCTGCTCAGCATCTGAATGAAATAAACAAAATCGGAAAGATGCAACCTAAGATTTACCCTCCTTCTTTCGTTGCAAGCACATAACTTCTCTTAAAAGCCACCCTTCGCTTGCACAAGGCGAGGGCTTGTCCTACTGGTTTCGGGCAACTTTTTGCAGCCATGTTTGTTTTGATTTAACGGTTGAGAGAATTTCACTTGCTTGCAGTCACTAATCGCTTTGAATTGAGCTGTCTATTAAAGCAACTTTTGCTATTGTGTTACAAACCGTGCCCTTGGTGATCAAGTATGACCAGTCAATTCGGACGATCTCTAAAAAATTCTGTGATGTTTAACTGCCTGACGTATAGTCCAACGGAACATAACTAGAATTTAGCTAGTTTTGACGTCTATTTATTTAAATTTTTTAAGATAATGAACTTTCTGGGTCAAGAATTAGCTATATTTTAACAATTAGCCGATGGTTGGAATACGGGTGTATAATGCTTCGAAGAAATAATGTATCTTTCTAAGGATTAAGAATTATTTTTTATTTCATGAAATGAATGGAATCATTGAAAGCACGTAACGAAAATATTGTCATATTTCCTGAATAAAGCCTTGCAGTTTAACCGTTGAAGAAAGCAATCCGTTAGTGGAAGTGACTGAGTAGACACTGTGCAGCATGCGTAAAAATTCGCAACTTGGAGTACCTAGATTCCTGCAGCAGATCCCGAATTAAGGTAACACCTGATATTTTCTTCCGTATGCCTAAAACTCTTGATTTTTTGTTCTAAAGGCTTATGACATTTGCTGAAGTCAGAATGCACAATGACATCACTTTACGCAGTTTCTGCTCTGTCGGTGTAAGCACAAACCATTGCGTCAGTCAAAAATGTTAACGTTCTTTAGAAGAATGCCGAAATTGAAGATCAAATCAAATTTAGCTGTATTGATCATCTGGCCATGGCCTTAGCGAAATTCTGAAGTTTGTTAGGCGCAGCATAGGTTCCAAATTGGTGTAAAAAGGTGCGTGAAAAATTCAACGATATATTTCTTTAAAGTGACTGGCTTGAAAGAAACTTTAGCCACTTTTCCATCATTCTACCGTTGGACTTTTCAGAACAGGTTTAGAAATTACGATAGTTTTAGTCCTTTTCGAACATTTTCTTGAATTCTTAAAAAAAAAGAAAAACACTGTAATTCTGAAAATACTGAAAATGTCAGAACAGTCCAAGAGTCTATTTACTGTAAAATAGCTAAAGTTTCTTCGAAGCGGTTCAGTTCAATGAAAAAGATCGTGGAATTTTACAAACGTGTTTTCAAGATTTACGTGTTTTCATATTAGATGCCTAAGGCCACGTTCTCATTGTATTAGTACAGAATTGATCTGTTACAAAAGTTCGTACGACTCAAAAGCGTTTGCGTAGCTCCAAAACAAAGTTCTTTCTATGGATTCAGCAAGTGTCCAGGATCAGCAGAAACAGTAAAAACAGGTAGCTTAGCTGATCCGTTACATTTAAATCGGAGACTTTTGGATTTAAAAGTTTCAGGAAAATGCATTCGGATAAAAAGTTTCGGACGCTTTTTCAGGAATTCGAACAACAGATTTGTTACCAAAAGACAAGCATGAAACCAAACTATATATCAAAACTAATTGTAATTCCATCAAAAATATCAACTTGCGTGCATGGTCGTGACGACATCTGCAGGGATTGATCTATGGTAAAACTAGCTGTGAATCAAATTAAAAAGGTGCTGCCATACGTGAACAGTTTACAAGAAACTCTTCGAGGAACCAAACTTTCTGGCAATAAAAATGACTACTTCACTTTTTGTGTTACGCCTCCCTCGCATTTTCCTATTTTCAGTATATTTTCAAACATTCGGACGAAAAAACTTTCGGACATCACAAGGCATCACCAGATTTCGGACAATTAAACTGAGCCAGTACAGTGTAAACAAAGTAAAAGTTACCTCAGTCTGCAAGAATACCACAAAATTGACCTTATTTTGTTGCTGGTCTTTGTGGGTCTCTTTTGTGCATCCAAAGTTTTCAAATAATTTATTCAATCAGAAAGCAGGAATGGATGGAAAGATCGTTTGAAATCAAGGTTCCTGGGTAAGGTTTCTGATGGTTGACAAAACCTATGGCTCAACTCAAAGAGAGGTGTTCTAAGCTGTGATCTAACGAAATTTCTTTAGCTTTGCTTATAGAGGTTCGTGATAATAAGGATAATTATATATTTGACAGAAATTTGCAAAGGGAAATTTTTAAAGATTAGTGCATGTATTTCAAGTCCGTAATTGGGAGAGGTTCAAATGAGCTATAACTTCTTTCATTCTACGCCATACCTAAAAAATCCAACTTTAGAAATCTAGCTTACAAAGTACAGCAAAACCCGCATAACGATCCAATCACTTGAAGCCCAACAACCTAAAATCTTGCAGAATACTGCTCAGGCTCGATCGGAAAGGTGGCGTAAGTCAAGTCACGCTGTTGTAAGAATGTCAAAGATGAGCTTACATCTACCGAGTGACCAAAACACTTCACAAGCAAGATCATACCTTGTTTCCAGAAAGCAAATGTTATTAACACAAACAATAGGTATCAGCATGTAGCTGAAGGACAAAGCTATCTTTTGAGATATTGCTTGGTCAGTTTGAAGGGTTTGTGTCATTGGCCTGATTGACTAATGCAATACAATCATCTCTTTTGTTTAGTACAAAGCACGGGATCAAGGCCGAATTTTTACCGTAACAAAAATTCACGAAGAAGAAATAAACATCCACGCCAAACTTTGTATCAACCAGGGAGCTTTACCTCCCTGGTATCAACCAAGTGCTGACGCGACGACCTTTAAGCAACAACTGCCTTTCGGAAAACCAGTTTCAAAAAGAACGTAATTTAGTATTCAGAGCATCAAGATACCAAATTCAGGATTTTTAATTCTGAGATCATTATACATAGACTTATGACGATGAGTCCCTTGCAGCCCTGCGGTAAACCTAGCTCAACAGGGACTTAAGGCTAATTTCCACTCAGTAGAATTTTCCGATAGGGCAGGAAATCCTTTGTTTGTGTGTGGAAATGTTGCCTTGATTTTGAATAGAATGTCGCGCGTGACTAACATTTCACTGTCTTAAGTTCAGTCCGCTCGGAAAATTCTACTGAGTGGAGATCAGCCCCTAGGGGCCCGTTCATATGAGGAAATACATCTAACTTACCAGACCCGGGGCTGAAAGGTGAGATTCTACCTTCCAATAAAATCCTTTGTATTTTCATTTCGCGTTTACATGATGAACGCAACACCACCGGTATCGTGAAGTTCTACCTCACTAGAGATGGGATCCCACTTGGCTGAGGTGAAATTTTTCCATATAAACGAACCACCACCAGTATGGTGAGGTGAATTGAAGTTATTCGTTGATTCTTATTGGTCAGTGCGTTCTGATTTCGCGGAAGAGAAACTTTCCCGGGGCTGATAGGCAAGGTGAAAAATCTCATATAAACAGTAACTGAAATTTACCTCGCCTCGCCTCGCCTCGCCTGCCAAATCTTGCAATCTGATTGGTACTCAAAGAATCGTGGAGCTTGGGCCTAAATAGGGCCAAGTTTTTCAGAGTAATATCATGAGTCTCTGTCGAACGAAGCGCCAGCATCAAGTCAAAGAACACATGGAAACAAGAGACTCATCGTCATAAGTCTAATAAATCATTATATGCCTATCACAATAGAAGAACGAGGCATCTTGGTTGGTCTTTAAGCGGGTGTTTTCTGTACTGTATGTGCAAAGCAAAAAGATTCTATGTATGTATATGTTTGAAAATGGCTGAATTTTGGAAATTACTCATTTATAGGATGAGGTTTCTAGCACTGCAATGTTAACTAGTACTTCTGTCACGGACCCATGATGAACCTATCGGCGTCTGCAGTCGAAATTAGGACACGCCATACCTATTTTAACAAGGGAACGCCAAACTTTTCATGTTTAATTATGCTTTGCCATTTTCAATAGTTTGCTGCGGATCAATGACTTTTGAAAAGTGTGTTAAAGTTTACCAAATACAGCGTATGCTTCGTTTTCGTTGTGAAAATGAAAGTTTTTAATTATAGGCTACTGAAAGTTGTAGTGTAAAACAAAACGTTAGGCCGTGCATTTCAACTTCGTTTTATCCATGATTTACAGGCAGTATTTCCCGTGTATGATTCTACTGACCTCATATGTCTTGAAAAGCTTTTCAGTTAGCGCTTAGCAGAAACCAATGAAATCTTGAAATCTTATAATCAAGAACATAGCAGACAACTATAGCAAAGTCTGTCTGTCCAGGGAGTATTCAGGACTTTTCAAGAAATTCAATTCAAAGTGGGCAGTCCCCTGGGTAAATAGTTCTCTACTTGGCTCAACGTACAAACAACTGCTCGTAAATCCTTTTAAGAAATCTGCTCTTTTTCTACAATTCAGACATTTATCGATCTTTATATTCTCTAGCAACCCTTTTAGTAATACGTCCACAGAAAAGTCCCCCGACAAAAATAACAGCAAGAATACATAAAGTCACCGTGTATATATACTGGCGTCGAGGAGATGCATGTACTTGGTCCATAATGTCACTCAAACTCTCGAAATGGGCAGTCTAAAAAGAAGCACAGTACAAAATGATTAATTTTTTTTCTATGAGATAGATTTCTGGACTGGAGAAGATGGATGTCTTTTTTTGTTGGAAGAAAAATGCGTCGGAACCAGAAAATGAAACAACTTCCTCAAAGTTTCAGATTGTCGGTAAAATCATACAACAACATGCGTAAAATGCCAGTTCTGCACGCAACTGCGAAAAATTTAGCGCACGTTCATTAGTAACACTTTAACATATTTTTACTGCGATCAGTGTCCAGATAAATTCACGGCTCCAAGGCGACGAAGAAGGTTGTGCTTGTTAACACCATGTCTGAGGGAGGTTTAGTAACTTTCAAGAAACCTAGGACGATTTTGGCTTATTTTGGCAACGCAGCAAATGGTTTATAAATTCTATGGTTATAAGCATTGCAAGGATTTCGAGAAACCTAGCTATTTTGACTTGATAAATTGAGATTCCACAAAAACAATTGATATCCAGAGAGTAAGCTTTGAACTTTTCGAGATTCTGACTGTGATCCTCGATGACTGAATTAAATTATGTATTTTCTACTGGGTGCGCTAAAACATCAGTCCAGCGTTCGAAAAATCATAGTTCCTTCGGAAGTTACTCAATACATTTGAATGAATTGTAGGATACTCAATGCATTGGAGTGAATTGATTTTGCTTGATAGCACAAGACAGAAGTATTTTTGAGATTTTTCTCGCATTTTTATCATGGGCAGTTCGGCCTGTTGTTTGATATAGCTAAGTAATGAGATAATGTTAACGCTGCACGGCCATTCAGAATCTGATCTTTAAGCCTAAATCCACATTCTTGCAATGACATGGCAAAGAACCAAATAAACAAACAATATCTGGCTTGGTCAGTGGTAAGTAGATCACCTCATTATTGTGTTATATCATGGGCAGTTCTGCCGTCACAACAGCAGTGTCCGAACTGCCCATGTGTTTATGAGCAAAGAAAACGTAGATAAATTCGACTTTACAAAACTTCGTTGGCTGTGCAATGGCTGTAGACTGGCCTAAACCACTCCATCAAATCTTACTCTTAGCGCAAGATACAGGCGCATTTAATCATTGTCGTGTGTGGTAGGAGAAGAATTATTTAGCAAATAACAAGGACAGGTTTTGCAATGCAACAGCAACAGTTGCTCTAATTGACACACCAATTCAAAGTTACAAGCGATTACAGACAAAGGATATTCTTTCAGTCTGTACAGGAAAACAAACACGGCCGCAAATGTTGCCCAGAATAGCAAACGCTCACTTTGTGCAAGCAAAAGGTGGCTTTAAGAGAAATTATGTGCTCATAAGTAGAACAGCAAATCTAAAGTTCCGTCTCGCAGATATTTTCATTCAGGAGTTGTATGGCAATTGTTCCATTTCAGCCGTAAATATCCGAGAATCATGAAGCCCTCTGCTCGACTTCTGAATGAAATAAACAAAATCCATGAGGACGATTTTTAGATTTAAGCCCCGGCCAAACGCTCTCGACTTTTCACTCGACAACGCTCAACATCGATGTCGAGTGAAATGTTGAGAGCGTTTGGCCACCTTGTATAGTGATGTCGAGTGATGTCGAGCGTTGTCGAGTCAAATTTGATCAAGGTCAAAATTGTCGAGCGAAGGTGCTCGACATTTCTATTGTTTTAGGTTTTGTCGAGTGTTGTCGAGTGTTGTCAAGTGCGTTTGGCCAGGTGCTCAACTTTCCGCTCAACAAAGCCGAGCTTACACATGTGCACTCAAAAATCTTTCCAACCAAAATCGCTGTCAGAAAGGCTCTGCCAAGCAAGAATTCTTCGAAATTCTGCAATATAAACAGAAGATCTTCGTAGGACATTCTTATCATATATCGGAAACCTCCAGGATCTTCGATGCCTAACTCTGTGAAGATATTTTCAAAAAAAAACTTCTTTGCTGTCTCTGCTTCTCATTCATCGAAGATCACTATCAACATTGGGCTAGCAACAGCCTTACGTTGTCTTTATTAAATTTTGATGCTGGTTTGAGAACAGCAGCAAAAGTTAGCGGGCTTTCATACGAAGAAACAGAAACTAAAAGACGAACTTGACCCTACCGCGAAGTCTAGGAAGACTCAAGTGAAATGTCGAGAGCGTTTGGCCACATTTTGCACGACAACGCTCGACATAGCTCGATTTTCGTCGAGCTCGATTTTTGTCGAGCGCTGTCAAGTGAAAAGTCGAGAGCGTTTGGCCGGAGCTTTACCCTTCTTCTTTCGTTATGAGCACGCAACTTCTCTTAAAAACCATCTTTCGCTTACACAAGGCGAGACTATGCTCTACTGGTCTCGGGGCAACTTTTGCGGCCGCGTTTGCTTTGATTTACTGGTTGAGAGAATTTTCCTTGTCTGCAGTCGCTGATCGCTTTGAATTGAAGTGTCAATTGCGGCAACCGTTGCTATTGTATCACAAAATCTGCCTTTGTTTAAACAAGTACTAAAGCATTTCAATCCCATGGATACAAATGTGTAGACCACATCCGATACCCGTGAAAAACTGTATTTTATATTGTTCGGTGCGAGACGTTCTTTCATGATTTGATCAAGTGTGGAATGGCGAGTGTGTAGCCGACATTCAAAACTAACATGTTAATCTGTCAGTCAAATGCCAACTTAGATATGAAATCTTCTGGTAGAACCACTCGTCTATATATAAGACCCCAAAATCAGAGAAATGTCTGCAAGAGGCATGAATAGGAAAGAGAATTCCACATTCCATTCTGGTCCATGATCTACTTGCTATTCACATCAAAATTCTTTTTCTGAGCTGATAGTTGCATTGACCATATAACTCATGGACCAGAATGGAACCATGGAATGTTCAATTTCTTTTACAGGCATGCTTCTAATTTTCGGGTCTTAAAGATAAGTGATTTTACCAAACAAAACTTTCTCATATAAGCTAACCTTTTACTGATGGATAAAGATTTTAATTTTGGAAAACGGCAACTTGCCTTCAACTGCATAGTCCACCAAACGGGTCAACTTTTTTTACTCAACCAGTATGCAATCTGTTCCCTTAATAACACTTAAAGGACAAGTCCGGGGTTGATAAAATCATTGTTAAAAAGCAACCTTATCAACTGCTGAATACCAGTTGTGAGTTCTTTCAAAGTTTTCGTGGCTCGAAGTTACATAAATTTGACGATTAATTTTCGTAAGTTAGGCCAAATATCGTCGCCATTTATATATTGTACGAGTGTGCGAAGGCACGATAAGGAGGCTAGCAATGTGGGTGGTATAGTATCAACACATTTGGCAGCCTCGTTCAGGTCAACGTGAAATGACGTCATGCAAACAGGCGTCATTTCGTACTTCCTAGCAGATTGAAATATGTAGTTTCGCAGATTAAAAGAGAATAAAACTAGAAAGAAGTACTACACAACATTCACAATAGTGTAATCTCTTGAATAATCAACAATTATACCAACCTGGGACTTGTCCTTCAAAAATCAAAGAATCCTTCCGTCTTACGGCTATGAGCTAAAGCTCGATTCATTTAAATCTATCAGTAGCTACCACAGTTTTCAAACATCTGAGCTCTTTAAGTGCAAAAGGCACCGCAAGTTAACAGACAGTTGCAGACTTCAGCAAGCATCACACTTCCTTCACGGGTAAACGCCGGAGGGAGTCACCTGAATTTCCAAGATACGGGATTTGTGCTACTCAATCGGTAGAAGTACCTCCCACCAATGCGGAGAAATTTCTGAAAGGAATACTCATAAATCCGGACAATTTTCTGAAAAACATACGAACCAAGCTCACAAATAAATGAATTTTTACAAAAAAACTATAACAAAAGATCCGGAAAATATAAACCATTTTTGAAAACCATACCCATATTTCCGGACTCTGTCATGAAAAAGGTACGCTAAAAATGGCACAACCCCGTACTATGGATGCGTTAACCTTAGGCCGCCAGTCTCATCCGGGGACCAAACCAAAAGATGCCGTTATTGAGAGGAATGAGAAGGTAGCAAATATTAAAGCAAATGCTCCTCCTGGTATTCAAAGAAAAGAAACCCCAAAACAGGAGGCATCACGTTGTGTCTGCTTTCATTTGACACTCAGAAATTGCCGCCATTGAGAATTGTTGAACGTAGAACTTTAACATCGAACGTGGAAATAGATTTTGCCACATCATCTACTATGTGCCATGCGGCGGCAATTTTGCTGTCTACTGAATGCATTTTTTCTTCCAATCAAGTGAACTGTATCACTTCGCTGAAAGTGTTTATGTAACTCCGACGACCGCCCGTTAAACAACTACACCTCAAATTCATTTAAAAAGTGTTTCATGCAGGAAAGATCTTAGGATCTCCTCAAACACATCTTCAGATTTCAAGCAAAGCACCATAAAGAGAGAAATAATATCTTTGCTGCCACCACATTCTGGGCCCTCTGAGATGGGGGCAACACTTCCGGGACCACTAGAGGTTTGGGGGGCCTTAGTTTTGAAGTACAGGTAACTTCATTCGGTTATACCACTGCTGCCAAGACTAAAAGGGGCAAACTTTGTCACTTACTCAAAGGCATGACAGCCCCCTACCTAATTCTGAAGGCATATTCAAAAATGTAATAGTATAAAAGAAGCTAAGATTTCTTACCACGTCGACAGCACTCCATAATTCCATTCTCTTCCGAAGCAACTTTTTGCATCCTTTCACCAGTTTTAGATTTTTTGAACTGTATACTTCCAGTAGGCATTCCACAACTACAAAAGCAACAAGAGTGAAAAATCAGTTTGCCTGAAGGCTGCTTTGTTAGGGATAAGAACAGGCTAGGTTGTGAGCCTAAAGTAATCCCCCAAAAGGGCGCCAGATCACATGTGCAGTAACGGTTTACTTCCATGAAGAAACATGCAAATTTGCTGGACCGTTGAGAACAAGGAAAGACCAAGATAGCAACGATGCACACGACAGTGTGAGCCCCAACGTTCATCCACTCGCAGCACAGCTGAAATACAAATTGTCAAACAATTTGGTCATCACTACTTCATCATAGGTTTCAAATCTTAAAAGGTGGATGTAAAATTCATTGACCTATTTCTTTGAACTGAATGGCTTCAAAGAAACTTTAGCTATTTCGCTACAATTCTGCCGTTGGACTCTCCTGAAATCTTCAATACTTCAGAACAAAAGTGCCCTTCCTCTGTTTCAAGAATTCGAGAAAATGTTTTCAAAAAACTTAGAATTATCGTAATTTCTAAACCGTTTGACACAATATGAAATGATTTCCACAAAAATCACACTGTATGAATGTCTACCATATGGTTTCAAGCAAAAGTCTGTCACTCTTGTGGTTTATGATTAGAAATTTGATGACATCACATCCTCAAATGGGCTGAAATACATGCGTTGTCATTTAAAAAAATATTCAAGATTTCTGAAAAGTCCAACGGTAGAGTTATTGATAGGTAGTTAAAATTCATTCAAGCGATTCAGTTAGAAAAAATAGGTCATAGAATATTACATCCACCTTTTTACGCGGATTTAAAGATTTGGAACCGATGGTTCATCTCCCCAGCAGGGCTGGATTGATACAGGCAGCAGTTTCGGTGTATCCCGAATATTGGGTGAATTCTCCTATATTTTGGAGCTACGCTTATTCAAAAGCAGAGAAAGGAAATCATTTTTATAAACATAAAATAAAGCGATCGTAAACCTATACAAAACCTCACTGATCTACAAATTTTTAAAAATTGCTAAAAAGTTGCAGTATGAATACTGTTTTGCGAAATGACGTGTTAAAAAACAAATTAATAGTTTCAGTTTCAGTTTCAGTTTCAGTTTCATTTATATTCAAATTCACTACATACAATCTTATGAATAATAATACCAACAAGTAACTTAACTACAAGGAAATAAAACACTATTATTACCTGACTGAAGTTTCAAAAACGAGGCAATACAGAATCTCGCCATTCCTATTGGCTAATCGCACCTTTCCCGCGGGTTTCCCGTAGCCTTGTATAATACGATACAAGGACGCGTTTTTGTCACCATAGCAACTGCTTTAGGCCTAGGCCTGTGAGATTTACAGTAAACTCAAAGCTAACAAAATGTGTTTGGGTAAATGAGAGTCAGGATTAGAAGATGTCAGGTAATAAAACTCATACAAACCGGTTTTGTTGTTGTACAGGAAAATATAAAGCCCTCCGTCTTAATGCACAGGCCTCGCAAGCTCGGTCTGTACCTTAAAGGCCTCGGGCTTATATTTTCCTGTACAACACAAAACCGGTTATTATGCGCATATTACAGAAAATTAATACAATGATATGGAAAATTAATACAATATGCGCTAACGAAGAGAAAAACATTATAGATTGTATTTAGGGAATTACTTAAGCATGGTAAATATAACATGATACAATAATATAAAGGTAACAGAAACTTAATGGCAATCTTTCTGGTTAAACAGAAAACATAAGCTCTGGCTCATTGTGTGTGCTGATATCATTTTTATAGTCATTTAGAAGCACCTGTCTCTTTACATCGTTTCTCTCTTTTCCTTCCTTCTGTTCCGCTTTCTCTCTTCCCTCCCCTTTTCTTTCTTCGAGTCACAGAAGCTTCCCGCAAAGCTGCTTCGTGGGTTTACCCACTTTTCACAGCTGTGGCGTCCAGGCCCATTACAATTGTAAGCAAAAAAAGCCAGAAAATATGATGAACATTGATCCTGTGACCAATCTGTGTGCCTTTAAAGGGGCAGGGTCACGTAACCGTAAACAGCCTGTTATCTCTAGAATCTGACAAAGAATCTAGTTTACCCACTAGAATCTAGAATCTTGTCATCGACACGTGGCCATCGACACTGCACAGATCTTGGCGGACGGGGTGAATCCACACTAAAGTTACTTCTAAAAAACCACCAATATCTCTGCGATCGTACAACATATTCTCTCTACGAAGTACGGGAGTCCATCTGCGAAATAACACTTTCGTTTTGAGAATAGTAGTGGGAAATCACTGTGATATGGCCTATCCAAAATACTGCAAAACTGTCGTTTCGAAAGAAGTTTGTTAACATTACGTGACCCAGCCTCTTTAATTCTACGAAAACCGTCCAAATTCTCCACCCTCGCACAGCATAATGAACAGAATACATACCTTTGCCTTCCTTGGTTAAAGTATGATCACAATATTTTTCTATATCAACATTACATGTTTGGGATAAGTGAGGGTCAGCATGAACATCTATCAATGCCTCTCCAACAAGCCTTTTTACTTCCTAAAATAAAAAGATAATACGATTGTTAAGATCTCACGAAGAAATAAAGGAAGCTAAAGTTTGTTTCATTGTCTTGGCGCTTAGGAAATATTTCCGTGAAAAGTACTGGGTGATTAGGAAAAAACATAACTAAGTAAATTTAAAGAGCCATATTTTAGGAGAAAATCGCTCAGATTGTGTTTGTTGAAGCCTTATGATGCAGAAGAAAGGCTAAATTAGTAATTTATGATGCAGCTGTTTTGATGAAAAAAAGCTTTGGTTTACTGAGAACTTTCTGCTTTCTACCAAGGGCAACCAAATTTTTGAAGAGGAAGGTCGCATATTGCCAACAACGATTACACATATGGGTACAATACTAGCAGTTTCCTTGCAATATCGGACAAATTTATAACTGTAAAATTCGGGTGGCGGTGGGTCTGATTAAGAATAAGCCCTTGGTGTGCTTATTTCTTACATCACACAACAAATTGATAAAATTACCTCTTTGCAAGATTTGGCCATAATCTTGGAGAACTGTTCTTTCAAGCAATCAGTCATTTTACCATGACCTTTGTCTTGCATTTCTTTGCTGCATAATTTCTTCATCTGCGAGGCAATTTGTTGCACGTTTAAGATAAACGAGAAAGAAAAGATAGACGATTTGCATCAGAATAGAATGCTTCTGAATGGGTTCATTTGGTGCGGAAAGGCTGTCCGGAAATTTTGAAGGCTAACATTTCTAAAGCAATAACAAAGTTTACATTCAAACTTGTGATAAGAAGCATGTTGTTATTCGTTCCATCCTTACTCACTTCTTAGTGATGGCGAAGTTCTGACAGCATTCAGACCGTCGACAGTATTCAGTTTATGTGAGTTGTCAAATACACAGCTGAAAATCACACAGCGTTTCATGGTAAGGACCTAAAATGAATCCACCGGATGAGCCAGAAAAAAGTTCCCACTTTTGAAAATTCATAGTATCAAGGGCACTACACGGATTTGAATGATTTGAATTCTAGTTAAAACCCAAAAGATCTAAGTATTTTTTCATTTTTATCACTGTCTCAAGGGCACCAGAAATATAGGTAAATTCAGCGTTAAAAGAATTTCATGGTAGAAAATGGCTGAAAAATTGCCTAAAACGTTGATCAAATCATAAAGGACTCTCGCACAGAACAAGAAAGAAAAAGCAATTTCAGATGAATGAGAGATGTTCTCTGCACATCTTGTTGCCATGGGATTGAAAATCTTTAGTATTTGTTTCATAACTGATGTTGTACAACTCTTGAGAGAGATGAAACGCCCATGAAGTATTGTTCTGTGTAAGCAGAGTCCTAACAAGCTGATCGATGTTTTAGGCCCTTTTTCAGTCACTTGTCAACCATGAAATTTTATCAAGTTAAATTTACCGATCCTTCTAGTGTTGGTAAGACAGCGAGAAAAAACACAAAAATACTTTGATCGTTTGGCTTTTAACTGGAATTTGAATCATTCAAATCTGTGCAGTATGCATGGTGCTATGAAGTTTTAAAAGTGGGAGCTTTTTTCTGGCTCACCCGAAACAGGGTGGACAGAAAGCTCCTGACCCCTGTCTTTGGGGTTCGGAGTTGTGGAAAGAAGAAGAACAAGAGCACAGGGAACCAATCAATCAAATAATCAACTTGATGTCTCGTAATCAAATCGCAACTGATTCAATGTAAAAATGAAACTAATTATTCATCACCGACTATCGCCGATGCTATGTTCCATTTCATAAGAAATAGGTCCTCTTACAATATTGGCCATTGTTTTCTTTGAGTGGCTAGGCCCTCTTCAATGGTGCACTATATATTCAATTTCATGTCCATCTTGGTCAATATCGTTCGGAAAAAACTAGTTTTGACATTTTTCTTCTGAATGCAACAGATTTCCTACAGATAACTTATTTTTATATCTAAACACTTCATACGCTTGAAGACCAATATTTGTCCCTTTCGAACGAGCCAACCAAAAACAGATGCATTAGCCATTCATACAGTCAAATTAAGCGTGTCCAAAATTCAAAATATTCTAAGTATCAGCATTCGAACTTACGTCATCAGCACACGCTTCTTCAAGAACTGGATCGAGTCGATAATCCAAAGCAGCTTCTTCAATTCTCATTCGAACGAAATTCAAACAGTCATCTGATAATCTATCAGCCTGTGAAAGAAAGTCAATTTTAATACAGCTCAAATAAAGTCGAAACCTGATTCTCAGCACTCTGGGGATGGCAGATGACAAGATAACCGTTGAAACTTTATTTTAACGTAACAGAGTTTACGAAACAAGACGGCAACGCCAGCCAAAACGCCATTGCATCCTACAAACAAAGATTCTCTTCCACAGCCTACCTCTTACACACAATGCCACAGGTCAAGGCGAAACGTCCTTTAGCTCGATGCTTGATGACCATCATTCTCACCTCAACAACTAACATTTAAGATGAGCGAGTCTTACTACGGAGATCTAAATCTGAAGTACACAACAAACGAAGTTGAATGTCTAAGATGTGTAGTTGAAAGGACGACTTCATGGTCTCTCAAGGAAAGTAAATTCGCACGAAAAGGAAGGAATCTTCGCAAGCTAATGTGCTGACATAAAAGCAAAAATGTGTTGCCGTTGTACCGGGTGGGTCAAAAACGTTGACGCGTTTGGCGACCTGTGAAATAAAAAGTATAAGGCTGATATTCAAAACTGAAATGTTAATCTATCAGTCAAACGTTAAATTAGATGAGAAAATTTTGTTTGGTATAATTGTTCATCATTTAGACCCAGAAATTAGGAAAATGCTGGTAACGGGCATGTTCAGGAATGAGGATTCCACATTCCATTCTGGTCTATGATTCACTTGCTATTGAAACTAAAATCCCGAAAGTGACAATGTAAAAATCAATGCCACATAAATCACGGACCAGAATGGAACATGAAATTCTCGATTCCAATACAAACCCTTTACAGTCTGAGTTAGCCTTTGATTGATAGATTAACATTTTAGTTTTGAATATCGACCACATACTTTTCATTCCATTTCCCGCCAAACGCGTAAACTTTTTCTGACTCACCCGATAGTTGGCATTTTGGTTTAGTAAGCTCCCTTTTTTCAAGTAAAACATTAATGCTCTATTCTTTGAAGTGAATTACCTGAAAGGAAGTTTTGGTACGTACGTTGTCATAATTTCGGAAAGAGTATTTTTGATACCATTATTATTTTTAGAATTACACCTCTTTCATGTCTTCTGAAAAGATGGATGAGAGGAAGTATCTAAAGATTTGACAAAATTAAATAAATCATACCTTCTAACCTAACAATAAAGTATAAATTTGTCAAATATTCGACTATTTATACATACAAATTTATACTTTTATTGATACAATCGACGTACAACACGCTCAACAACTTTGTTTTCTATTGG